>OU342746.1:175091574-175400267 GCA_910589775.1 Avena eriantha
CCAAGTCACCATATCCTTTATGATCCTTTAGTTTTCCACTTATAATATCACTTTATGCTTTGATTAATGATGTATTGTTGCTCTGCATGATTATGGCCATTATTTCTCTCTTAGTTGGCCGCTCTCAGTCTTTTGTTAGCCTCCATAACCAAGTATGAGTTCCGCTCATGCATCCAACTCCTAAAACCAAGTTATTCCAAAGAGTCCACCATACCTACCTATTAGCATTTGCTATTCCAAGTATATTCATGTTTTTATCTACCTTCCGAATTAAACTTGTTATGTGAAAATTAGTGATTAAAGCTCTCACGAACTTGATGGCACACTTTACTTTCTTGCACTTAATAAACTTGAACCATTGCATCCATATTGGTTGCGTATATGCTTGCGCTTTATAAGTTGAAGTTAGCAGAACCATGTATCATGGGGAACGCTTTCAACATTGCACTTGTACATTGTACCTAGTTGATATCATGTTCTTTTACTTATGGATCCCGACGCTGTGAAATAAAAGAGGAACTTGTAAGATCATGGAGTTTGTATTTGTGTTAGAGAAACGCCTGGGCCGCTAGCCCAAGCCATTCCTAATCATGGTGGAAACTTGCAGCATAACCATAATGAGCACTCTATGAAGCACCCTCAATAAAAACCTATGCAAATAGCAAATAAAAAGATCGCTGAGATGCTCATTGTCTGCTTACCTTGTCATTTTGATTATGGGATAGCTCCTGTATCATGTGCAAGGGGTACCCCCGTTGGCGGTTCTCTATGATACATATGTACTTATAATGACAAGAGCTTACTTGTGACTAAAGTTTAGTAGCATGAGGTTCGGTCTTCGTAAGTAAGGGGCATGAGATTTTGGCTTATAACTTATCAAGCAAATCCTCTTAGTTGTGTCACTTTAACCTTAATCACCTAAAGATGGTTATGATAGGGGCAATGAGAGCTAAAACCTAATAAGTACCATAATTTTTGGAAGCTCTTTATGAAACTTGAATCTCTACTTCCTTCTATGAAGGACTTTCTTTTACTTTTATGTTGAGTCTCCACCTTCTATCTTTATGCACCTATTTTGAGAGCATAGTGGCCATTCTTAGTTCTATGTGCATTGTCCCAAGACTTGTTGATTGATGCATAATTTTGATATTGCTTGTTCTTAAACTCTTTATATCTAGTCACTCTTATGAACTTTGAAGGTGTCCTATGCATTTATATTTGCTACTCTATGAGGGACAATCTGAATGCCATTATGCTATGTTTTCTTTATGTGAAACAAATAAACGTCTTGCAAAGCATTGTTATTCATGAATCTTTTGTTTGTGCCTTTTCATGTTGCAACATAGTTGCTATGTCTTATTGTTAGAACTTTATCTTTCATGCTATGTTGAAGTACTATGATCCCAGCTACCAATGTTTTACAAATACTTTGATCCAGTTTATGATGGTGCATGTCACCTCAAAAATTATTCTTTCTTTTTATCACTTACCCACTCGAGGATGAGCAAGAGTTAAGCTTGGGGATGTTGATATGTTGCAAACGTATCCATAATCTTTGATGTTCCATGCTTGGTTTTATCTACTTTATTATGGTTTGTCTACACTTTGGAGTACTTTCTATACACTTTCTTGGACTAACCTATTAACAAGAGCCACAGTGCCAGCTGCCTGTTTTCTATTGTTTTTGGTTCCAGGAAAGTCAAAAAATGAATATTCTCGGAATTGGACGGGACAAAAGCCAAAGTCAGTTTTTCACCAAGGGGGACACGGAGCCAGAAGACGAGACAAAGAGGGGCCAGGGGCTGGCCACACCATGTGGTGGCGCGGGCTAGCCCTGGCCGCGCCACCAGGTGGTGTGGGCCCCTCAGGCCGCCACCGACCTTGCCTCTTCGCCTATAAGATGCCTCCCGATGCAAAAACCCAAAATCGTCAAGCCTCTAGCCACGAAAAGTTCCACAGCGCCGCCGCCACCGAAGGGGAGATTCGGGGATAGAAACTCTCTGTTCCGGCACCCTGTCGGGACGGGGAAGTGCCCCTGGAGCCATCTCCATCGATCTCCACCACCATCTCCATCAGCATTGCTGATTCCCATGATGAGGAGGGAGTAGTTCTCTCTCGAGGCTAAGGGTTCTACCGGTAGCTATGTGTTCATCTCTCTCTCTATGCATGACCTTGTTGTGGTCATGAGCTTTGTAATCAAGTAGATCTACATTGCTACTCAAGTACTTTAATAGATCTCTGCTCTCCCCATGTGTGTGAAAGTGACAGCGTGTACAACATGGTGGCACTTAGGCTAGAGATTACAAATACTTGTTATGAGTTATATTTGGAGTTGGATGTCTTTATGAAATTGTGGTGTTTGTTGGAACCATCTAGCACTCAAGGTGACAGTTAGCCCTACCATGGATTCGAGTTTCCAACCACGGAGTAGTTCAGCGTAGTATCATAAAGAAGAATATATTTATATGAGAGTGTTCACTAGTGAAAGTATGATCCCTAGGCCTTGCTTCTAAGCATTAAAACACCGTTTCCAACTAGATCTGTTACATGTTTGCTTGCTGCTATCTTTATTTCAGTTTTCCTTTAGTCTTTTCCCACGTCAACCACACGCCATCAAGCTATTTTCTAGCACCGTTACCGCTTATAATTATCTATACCACTTGTATTTCACTATCTCTTCGCCGAACTAGTGCACCTATACACCTGACAAGTGTATTGGGTGTGTTGCGAAGACAAGAGACTTCTTGTATCTTGATTGTAGGGTTGCATGAGAGGGGATACCTTTGACCACTTCCTCCCTGAGCTCGATAATCCTTGGGTGATCCAGTTACGGGAAAACTTGCTGTTGTTCTACAAACCTCTGCACTTGCAGGCCCAACAACTGTCTACAAGAATAGAAGTGCGTAGACATCAGTCTTCTTCTCACAAACCACAGCCAGAGTCATTGCATGTATGTTCTTTCCATAAACCACATATGGATCCACAAGTGTCATTGCATGTGTGTTCTTCTCACATACCACAGCCAGAGCCATTGCATGTTTGTTCTTTTCATTAACCACAACTAGATCCATTGCATGTCTGTTATTTCCACAAACCACATATGGATCCACCGGTGTCACTTGATGTGTGTTCTTCTCACAAACCACAGCCATAGTCATTGCATGTCTGTTCTTTTCACAAACCACATATGGATCCACCAGTGTCATTTCATGTGTGTTCTTCTCACATACCACATAAGGATCCGACAGTGTCATTGGATGTGTGTTCTTTTCATGAACCACACCCATTTCATTGCATGTGTGCTCTTAGCATAGACTACATATGGATCCACCAGTGTCATTGCATGTGTGTTCTTGTCATTAACCACAGCTAGAGCCATTGCATGTCTGTTATTTCCACAAACCACATATGGATCCACCAGTGTCCCTAGATGTGTGTTCTTTTCATGAACCCAACCAGTTAATTGCATGTGTGTTCTTTTCACAAACAACTTATGGATCCACCAGTGTCACTAGATGTGTGTTCTTCTCACAGACCACAGAAGGATCCACCAGTGTCACTGGATGTGTGTTATTTTCATGAACCACACTCAGTTCATTGCATGTGTGTTCTTCTCACATACCACATAAGGATCCACCAGTTTCACTGGATGTGTGTTCTTTTCATGAACCACACCCAGTACATTGCATGTGTGTTCTTTTCACAAACCACATATGTATCCATCAGATTCATTGCATGTGTGTTCTTCTCATTAACCATAGCTAGAGCCATTGCATGTCTGTTCTTTCCACAAACAACATATGGATCCACCAGTGTGATTGCATGTGTGTTCTTTTCACAAACCATAGCCAATGTCACTGGATGTGTGTTCTTCTCACAGACCACATAAGGATCCACCTGTGTCACTGGATGTGTGTTCTTTGACTGAACCACACCCAGTTCATTGGATATGTGTTCTTCTCATAGACAACGTAAGGATCCACCAGTGTCAATGGATGTGTGTTCTTTTCAGGAACCACACCCAGTTCATTGCATGTGTGTTCTTTTCACAGACCAGATAAGGTTCCACCAGTGTCATTGCATGTGTGTTCTTTTCATTAACCACAGCTAGAGCCATTGCATGTCTGTTCTTTCCACAAACTACATATGGATCCACCAGTGTCACTGGATGTGTGTTCTTTTCATGAAGCACACCCAGTTCATTGCATGTGTGTTCTTTTCACAAACAACATATGGACCCATCAGAGTCACTTGATGTGTGTTGTTTTCATTAACCACAGCTAGAGCCATTGCATGTCCGTTCTTTCCGCAAACAACATATGTATCCACCAATGTCATTGCATGTGTGTTCTTTTCACAAACCACAGCCAGTGTCATTGCATGTGTGTTCTTTCCACAAACCACATATGGATCCACCAGTGTCATTGCATGTGTGTTCTTCTCACACACCACATAAGGATCCACCTGTGTCACTGGATGTGTGTTCTTCTCACAAACCACATAAGGATCCACCAGTGTCACTTGATGTGAGTTGTTCTCACAAACCCCGGCCAGAGTCATTGCATGTATGTTCTTTCCACAAACCACATATGGATCCACCAGTGTCATTACATGTGTGTTCTTCTCACATACCACGTAAGGATACACCAGTGTCACTGGATGTGTGTTCTTTTCATGAACCACACCCAATTCATTGGATGTGTGTTCTTTGCACAGACCACATATGGATCCACCAGTGTCATTGCATGTGTGTTCTTCTCATTAACCACAGCTAGAGCCATTGCATGTCTATTCTTTCCACGAACCACATATGGATCCACCAGTGTCACTGGATCCGTGTTCTTTTCATGAACCACAGCCAGGTCATTGCATGTGTGTTCTTTTCTCAAACAACATATGGATCCACCAGTGTCACTAGATGTGTGTTCTTCTCACAGACCACATAAAGATCCACCAGTGTCACATGTGTGTATATTTTCATGAACCACACCTAGTTCATTGCATGTGTGTTCTTCTCACAAACCACATAAGGATCCACCAGTGTCACTGGATGTTTGTTCTTTTCATGAACCACACCCAGTTCATTGCATGTGTGTTCTTTTCACAAACCGCATATGGATCCACCAGTGTCATTGCATGTGTGTTCTTCTCATTAACCACAGCTAGAGCCATTGCATTTATGTCCTTTCGACAAACAACATATAGATCCACCAGTGTGATTGCATGTGTGTTCTTTTCACAAACCACAGCCAGTGTCATTGCATGTCTGTTCTTTCCAAAAACTACATTTGGATCCACCAGTGTCATTGCATGTGTGTTCTTCTCATTAACCACAGCTAGAGCCATTGCATGTCTAGTCTTTCCACAAACAACATACGGATCCACCAATGTGATTGCATGTGTGTTCTTTTCACAAACCACAGCCAGTGTCATTGCATGTGTGTAATTTCCACAAACCACATATGGATCCACCAATGTCACTTGATGTGAGTTCTTCTCACAAACCACAGCCAGAGTCATTGCATGTCTGTTCTTTCCACAAACCACATATGGATCCACCAGTGTAATTGCATGTGTGTACTTCTCACATACCACATAAGGATCCACCAGTGTCACTGGATGTGTGTTCTTTTCATGAACCACACCCAGTTCATTGCATGTGTGTTCTTTTCACAGACCACATATGCATACACCAATGTCATTGCATGTGTGTTCTTTCCATTAACCACAGCTAGAGCCATTGCATGTCTATTCTTTCCACAAACCAAATATGGATCCACCAGTGTCACTGAATGTGTGTTCTTTTCATGAACCACACCCAGTTCATTGCACGTGTGTTCTTTTTACAAACAACATATGGATCCACCAGTGTCAATGGATGTGTGTTCTTCTCACAAACCATAGCCAGAGACATTGCATGTCTGTTCTTTCCACAAACAACATATGGATCCACCAGTGTGATTGCATGTGTGTTCTATTTTCACAAACCACACCCTATGTTATTGCATGTGTGTTCTTCCACAAACCACATATGGATCCACCAATTTCACTTGATGTGAGTTCTTCTCAGAGACCACAGCTAGAGCCATTGCATGTCCGTCCTTTCGAGAAACAACATATGGAGCCACCAGTGTGATTACATGTGTGTTCTTTTCACAAACCACAGCTAGTGTCATTGTATGTGTGTTCTTTCCACAAACAACATATGGATCCACCAGTGTCATTGCATGTGTGTTCTTTTCATGAACCACACCCAAATCATTGCATGTCTATTCTTTCCATAAACAACATATGGATCCATAAGAGTCACTCGATGTGTGTTCTTTTCATGAACCACAGCTAGAGCCATTGTATGTCTGTTCTTTCCACAAACAACATATGTATCCACCAGCGTCATTGCATGTGTGTTCTTTTCATTAACCACAGCTAGAGTCATTGCATGTATGTTCTTTCCACAAACGACATATGGATCCACCAGTGTGATTGCATGTGTGTTCTTTTCACAAACCACAGCTAGTGTCATTGTATGTGTGTTGTTTCCACAAACCACATATGGATCCACCAGTGTCACTTGATGTGTGTTCTACTCACAAACCACAGCCAGAGTCATTGCATGTCTAGTCTTTCCACAAACCACATATGGCTCCACCAGTGTCATTGCATGTCTGTTCTTCTCACAGACCACGGCCAGAGCCATTGCATGTTTGTTCTTTTCATTAACCACATCTAGAGCCATTGCATGTCTATTCTTTCCACAAACCACATATGGATCCACCAGTGTCACTTGATGTGAGTTCTTCTCACAAACCACGGCCAGAGTTATTGCATGTATGTTCTTTCCACATACCACATATGGATCCACCAATGTCATTGCATGTGTGTTCTTCTCACATACCACGTAAGGATCCACCAGTGTCAATGGATGTGTCTTATTTTCATGAACCTCACCTAGTTCATTGCATGTGTGTTCTTTGCACAGACCACATATGGATCCACCGGTGTCATTGCATGTGTGTTCTTCTCATTAACCATAGCTAGAGCCATTGCATGTCTGTTCTTTCCACAAACCACATATAGATCCACCAGTGTCACTAGATGTGTGTTCTTTTCATGAACCACACCCAGTTCATTGCATGTGTGTTCTTTGCGCAAACAACATATGGATCCACCAGTGTCACTAGATGTGTGTTCTTCTCAAAGACCACATAAGGAACCACCAGTGTCACTGGATGTGTGTTGTTTTCATGAACCACAACCAGTTCATTACATGTGTGTTCTTCTCACATACCACATAAGGATCCACTAGTGTCACTGGATGTGTGTTCTTTTCATGAACCGCACCCAGTTCATTGCATGTGTGTTCTTTTCACAAACCACATACGGATCCATCAGAGTCATTGCATGTGTGTTCTTCCTATTCACTATAGCTAGATCCATTGCATATCCGTTCTTTCAACAAACAAGCTATGGATCCACCAGTGTGATCGCATGTGTGTTCTTTTCAAAAACCACAGTCAGTGTCACTGGATGTGTGTTCTTTTCATGAAGCACACCTAGTTCATTGCATGTGTGTTCTTCTCACAGACCACATAAGGATCCACCAGTGTCACTGGATGTGTGTTCTTTTCATGAATCACAGCTAGAGCCATTGCATGTCTGTTCTTTCCACAAACAACTTATGTATCCACCAGTGTCATTGCATGTGGGTTCTTTTCAAAACCACAGCCAGTGCCATTGCATGTGTGTTTTTTCCACAAACCACATATGGACCCACCAGTGGCATGGCATGTGTGTTCTTCTCATAGAGCACATAAGGATCCACCAGTGTCACTGGATGTGTATTCTTTTCATGAACCACAACCAATTCATATGATGTGTGTTCATCTCACAGACCACATAAGGATCCACCAGTGTCACTAGATGTGTGTTATTTTCATGAACCACACCCAGTTCATTGCATGTGTGTTCTTCTCACAGACCACATAAGAATCCACTAGTGTCACTAGATGTGTGTTCTTTTCATGAACCACACCCAGTTCATTTCTTGTGTGTTCTTTTCACAAACAATATATGGATCCATCAGTCATTGCATGTGTGTTCTTCTCATTAACCACAGCTAGAGCCATTGCATCTCTGTTCTTTCCACAAACAACATATGGATCCACCAATGTGATTGCATGTGTGTTCTTTTTACAAACCACAGCCAGTGTCATTGCATGTATGTTCTTTCCAAAAACTACATATGGATCCACCAGTGTCATTGCATGTGTGTTCTTCTCATTAACAACAGCTAGAGCGATTGCATGTCTATTCTTTCCACAATAAACCTATGGATCCACTAGTGTGATTGCATCTGTGTTCTTTTCACAAACCACAGCAAGTGTCATTGCATGTGTGTTCTTCCCACAGACCACATATGGATCCACCAGTGTCACTTGATATGAGTTCTTCTCACAAACCACAGCCAGAGTCATTGCATGTCTGTTCTTTCCGCAAACCACATATGGATCCACCAGTATAATTGCATGTCTGTACTTCTCACATACCACATAAGGATCCACCAGTGTCATTGGATGTGTGTTCTTTTCATGAACCACACCTAGTTCATTGCATGTGTATTCTTTTCACAGACTACATATGGATCCACCAATGTCATCGAATGTGTGTTGTTTTCATTAACCACACCTAGAGCCATTGCATGTCTATTCTTTCCACAAACCACATATGGATCAACCGGTGTCACTGGATGTGTGTTCTTTTCATGAACCACACCCAGTTCGTTGCACGTGTGTTCTTTTCACAAACAACATATGGATCCACCAGTGTCACTAGATGTGTGTTCTTCTCACAAACCACAGCCAAAGACATTGCATGTCTGTTCTTTCCACAAACAACATATGGATCCACTAGTGTGATTACATGTGTGTTCTTTTCACAAACCACACCCAGTGTCATTGCATGTGTGTTCTTCCACAAACCACATACGGATCCAGTAGTTTCACTTGATGTAGGTTCTTCTCACAGACTACAACCAGAGCCATTGCATGTCTCTTCTTTCCATAAACAACATATGGATCCACCAGTGTGATTGCATGTGTGTTCTTTTCACAAACCACAGCGAGTGTCATTGTATGTGTGTTCTTTCCACAAACAACATATGGATCCATATGAGTCACTAGATGTGTGTTCTTTTCATGAACCACACCCAGTTCATTGCATGTCTATTCTTTGCATAAACAACATATGGATCCATATGAGTCACTAGATGTGTGTTCTTTTCATTAACCACAGCTAGAGCCATTGTATGTCTTTCTTTCCACAAAGAACATATGTATCCACCAGTCTCATTGCATGTGTGGTCTTTTCATTAACCACAGCTAGATTCATTGCATGTCTATTCTTTCCACAAACGACATATGGATCCACCAGTGTGATTGCATGTGTGTTCTTTTCACAAACCACATCCAGTGTCATTGTATGTGTGTTCTTTACACAAACCACATATGGATACACCAGTGTCACTTGATGTGTGTTCTTCTCACAAACCACAGCCAGAGTCATTGCATGTCTATTCTTTCCACAAACCACATATGGATCCACTAGTGTCATTGCATGTGTGTTCTTCTCACAGACCACAACCAGAGCCATTGCATGTCTGTTCTTTTCATTAACCACAACTAGAGCCATTGCATGTCTATTCTTTCCACAAACCACATATGGATCCACCAGTGTCACTTGATGTGAGTTCTTCTCACAAACCATGGCCAGAGTCATTGCATGTATGTTCTTTCCACAAACCACATATGGATCCACCAGTGTCATTGCATGTGTGTTCTTCTCACATACCACGTAAGGATCCACCACTGTCACTGGATGTGTTTTCTTTTCATGAACCTCACCCAGTTCATTGCATGTGTGTTCTTTGCATATACCACATATGGATCCACCAGTGTCATTGCATGTGTGTTCTTCTCATTAACCACAGCTAGAGCCATTGCATGTCCGTTCTTTCCACAAACCACATATGGATCCACCAGCATCACTAGATTTGTGTTCTTTTCATGAACCACACCCAGTTCATTGCATGTGTGTTCTTTGCACAAACAACATATGGATCCACTAGTGTCACTAGTTGTGTGTTCTTCTCATAGACTGCATAAGCACCCACTAGTGTCACTAGATGTTGTCGTCGGATTGATGTCAAGTACGCCATGAGGGGGTCCTCGAGGCATGTGGAAGAGAGGGGTGTGAGACGTATGGTGTTCTGGGACGGTGAGCACACAAGTTTACCAAGGTTCGAATCCGCTGGCTTTGGATGGATCCTACTCCTGCTAGCAATCCAGTAATACGGCAAAGCCGGAATATGGGTTACGAGGGTTCGCCTATGTGACTTGAGATTGTAGACTATTGAGGGTGCCCTAAAGGCTCTCCCTAGGACGGCTTATATAGATATCCGGCCTAGGGTTTACAGGAGTGATCTATCCGGCAACATCTAAGAGTCAGTTACAGAGTACATCTTGAACTACAAGTAACACTATGGGCCTAAGTCGGTAAGTCTTATGGGCCTTCCTGTAGCCGGACTAGACTCCGTCTTTTCTCCCTGACTGGGCCGCCCGTGAAGCAAAGATCTAACCCGAAGTGGGCCCCCTGGTCAGTGAGGAACTGTGAGGATACCTGAAAAGTATATCCCCAACAGCAGCCTCCGGAAGTCTCCAAGATCAAAAGTCGGATTCATCATCGTATAGCTTGATCTTCGGCTTGCAGAATCTTGAAGGGTTCTTGAAACTTCAAAACAAAAGATACGATCCGAGTCTCAAAATTAAGGCGGACCTATCAATACATTATTCAGATTTTCTAGCTTGATATTCAAACTAAGCCGGAACTTGGTCTCTGGCGTCATCTGACACTGGTCATGGTCAAGTCACGTCACTGACAAACATCCTGTCAGCACGACCGTAGGTGGGTATGTCGTTCACGGAACCGAGGCGTAGTTTCAATGCGTACGCGGAGATCGAGGCAACATAATCATCGCGTGGGACCTTCCCAGTTCCTTCCACGATGCGTGGTGGTTACACCGTGACTTTTGCACAAATGTTGGCGTGGTTAGGTTGTTATAAGGGGTGAGGATTTCCTTTTCCTCATATTCACCTATTCCCCTTGCCGTTTCCTCTCCTCCACTTCTCCCTCGCGCACAGAGCTCCCCTGCTTCCCAGATTCCCAGTGCTGCCATCCAAGGTCACCGGCACACCAGAGGAATGGCTTCATCTTCATCATCCGGCTTGGCTGGATTCGCAGTGGTGGCGATGGCGGTGGTGGCGGAGAAAGAAAGCAACCACGGGGTCTGGATCCCATGCCTCCTCGACGACGAGAAGATCCACGGCGTGGAGAACGAAGGGCTCCTCCGCGCCGGCGACTGGCAGAGCGGTTTTGGCGAAACCATCCCCAACCCGTACGCTGACGAGCGGGTACACTTCGGCACCCACCTCGACAGAGGTTTGTCTTTCCCTCCCTTGGAATTCTATTCCGAGGTGATAGATCACTATGATGTTGAACTTCACCATCTTCCTCCCAACTCCATCTTAGAGAAGAGCTCTTATGCAGCTTTTTGTGAGGGATACCTCGGCATTAGGCCGAGTCTCACTTTATTCCGGTTCTATTTTCATGTTCGGAGAAACTCCATTATTGCCGGTAATCCTTATATTACCGGCACTATTAGCCTTTCAGTTAGACGTGAGCGTGTTTATCCTCGCATTTTAGCTAGTGAGTCGGTCAAGCAGTGGCCGGCCACCTTCTTTTACCATAAGGATATTCCTGCTCTCGACAAAGCTACTGCTTTGTCGGCTTTCATCGACGGAGCCGCCATGGCCCTAGCGTCTTTGGACAAGGCTCCTCCGGCTCTCAGTGACGATCTGATCCTCACCAAGAGGCGGATTGAATACCTGATGAAGCACAAGGGCCTGAAAGGGTGCGACTTAGTCCAGTCCTGGGTGGCACGCCGGATCCAGCCTCTCTAGTACCACGGCGACCGACTGATGCATTCCATCACTGCGTCGAAAAATGACTTCCTCCGCATCAGTCCCAAGCCTTTAGCAAATGGCTGATAAAGGAGCGGATCGAGAGAAAGATCCCGAATTTGTCTCTAGACATGCACACAGCAAAAGACCCTATAGTTCCGGTAAGCTTTATCAATAAACCCTTTTTATGTGTTTCACATTTTAAGTTATTTTGCAATACTAAGATATTTTCTTCTTTTCAACTTGACGACCTCCCCGAGTCAGAACTAGCTCCTATTGAGGGATATCCTCCGGAGTTTTCTCAGGAGGAGGAACTAGTCCCACTGCCGGATGTTGTGCCTACGAAGCGCAAGGCTCCGACAGTGGCCATCGGCACAAAGGAAGTGCCAGTTGTGAAGAGGTAACTTTCAACACAACTTCCGCCTTTGTACTTTACTCGTATTTTCTTCTGAGATGTAATGTTTTCTATTCTATCACATTCTCAGAGCTAAACAGCTCATCAAGGGCAAGGGGAAGGGAACTTCTTCGAAGCCCCTACGGCAGATGAAGCTGACTATGGATTCTCCTGCTGCGGCTCCTCTGACTCCTGCCCCTCAACCTTCTACAACGCCGGTGATAACTCCATCGCCGGTTGTCGCAGAAGATCCGAATCCTTCAATAGGGCCAGCGACCCTTGAGTCGCAGACTGACGCCACCATGGGTGGCTCGGGTTTAGATAAGGGTGAACCCTCTTCGGGTAATGATCCCTCGGCAGAGACCTTCGCCGAAAACCTCCTGAACAATCCGGGACTTGCCAAATTTGGCTTTGTCTCGGAAATCTGCGGAGGAGATCCAGCGGCTGGCCCGGCAATGCCTGGAGAGCCGTAATCTCTCTGCCGACGAAGAAGCACAAGAAGCGGAGGGCATCAAGCACTCCGACCTTCTTGAACAAGTCCGCCTTCGCGACGAGGGACTAAGAGCTGGTGTGCTTCCACCACCTCCGGTTATTCCACTCACCCTCGCCGAGAAGGTTACCACCGAGGTGAACATGTGCCTGAGCAAGCTCACACATGAACATCATGTAAGTCGGAATTCTAACTCACGTTTTTCTTTATTGTACTTTATATCATATCCTCTAGCCCCCAAGCATGGAGTTGGATATACAATCCGGGTTTATGCTTCCTTAGGATGCTAAAGAACGAACTAGTGTAGCCCCCAAGGCTCGTGCTGATATTAGTAACAATATTAGCCCGAGTCTTCAGTAGACTTCTGACTCTGGGTATTCTGACTTACAGAATGTTAATTCATATAACCAGGATTTGTTGAAGAACATCTGCAATAAGCGGAGAGATACCAAATCTCTCCGACTTAAAAATGATGAGCTGAAGGTTTCCAAGGATGAGGCCGAAGGTAAACATTCCGAGACTCAAAACTTGTCTTGTGTTTTCATAGTCGAAGATTTTTGTTGAACTGTTGTTCTTTTGTCCTACAGCACTGGTAAAGCAGTCATGTGCTATGATCGAAGAGGCCGAGAATTTGAAGACCTTGGTGGTGGAAAACAAGGATCTCCGCCAAGAGTTTGACCAGCTTAAGGCGGATCATGAGAAGAGCATAGCTCATGTTCTCGAATCCTCCTCCATGGCCACCGTGGAGCGTGATCGCAAGATTGCACTCCACGAGAAGAAAATCTCGGATCTCAACGACGAGCTTTGCAGAGAGAGGGACCTTTCCCAGGCGCTCTAGGCTGAACTCCGGAGTCTTCGTGAAGAGAAGACCAAAGTTGATGACATCATCTTTGGTATGTTTCCATCTTTCTGACTTGTCTACATTCTTTGACTCTTGCGATGTCGGATTTTACTTAACCTTTTTGTGTTATATGTATAGGTCCTCTGAACTTGACGGACTTTGCTTTTGCCGAGCCTCGTACCCACCGACTTACCCAAGTCGGTGATTTGCTTCATGCCTTCTGCCAATCCATCGAGGACATTGACGAAGCTCTCAAGGTTCCGGACATGCATAACATGTCCGACTTTCAGGTGCGAGACAAGGCAAAGGAGATGCCGCAGCTTGTTCGGGACTGGAATATGTCCTACGCGCGATCAGTAGCACATAACGCCCTCACCATGGTCATGAGCCACCATGGAAGCATGGAAATCTGGCAAGTGACCAGAGGGTTCTACAAGGTGAATCAAGACGGACAGGAGCAAGACATCAAGGCCATCATGGACTCCTCCGCCGGATATGGGTGTCACGGAGCTGATTTAACCAGCTACGATACTCCCTTCTTCACCCACGTGGACACGCCGCGTCCGCCTCCCGAAGAAGCAGCCGAAGTTTCTGACGATGGACAAACCATATCGGAATTGGACATCTCGGATCGCTTTCAGGCACGACTGATGTGTCCAGCGAGTCGGCAGCTCCTACCTCTTCTCTTTTGCTAGTGCTAAGTTTTTATCTATTCAACACTTTTGGCTTTAAATTTTGTGTGCCTGAAATGTTTGCATAAGAACTTGTACTTTTTTGTCTACACTTATCGTTTATCTGGCTTTCCGCCTCGTCCCTTTCATGAGCCGGCTAAACCTTTAGCACGGAAACTTTTCCGAGCAACGGAACTCAATTGCTAAACCAGTTTAAACTTGGAAACAAAGCCGGCTTCTAGTACCAACAATTCACTACTCGGAAAATACCCGCATCCGGTAATCAGACAAATAACCAAAGTATAGACTATGAAATTTAGAGTTATAGCCGAAGGTAGCATTTTTAGAATCGTAAATCTAAACCAGAACAAACATGAGCATAAAGTACTTTCAAGTTTTCTGGGATTTTCGACTGTGACATGATCATTCCGAAATAAGATGGTAAAAACTTCTCAGAAAAAACTTGAGGCAACCAAAACTTATTTCTCACAGAACAGGTACACATATATGATTACAAAGAAGGATAAACTAAGAATAAAAGGGACATAGCTGAGCAATATTCCATGGTCTGTCTAACTCATCCGGATTTGTACTACCTCCAGCTCTCTTTCTCTTCTTAGTAGCGGTCTCTCTTTGACTGGCCTCATATCAGTTAGGTAGTATGAACCATTGTGCAATACTCGACTAACCAGGAAGGGCCCTTCCCATACTAGGGAAAATTTGTGCTTTCTTTGTTGCACAAGCCGAAGAACCAAATCACCTTTATTGAAAGATCTGTTGCTGACTCTCTGGCTATGATACTTGCGTAACTTCTACTGATAGGCTGTTGATCTCATTTCAGCAACGACGCGAACTTCTTCGACTAAGTCGAGATCATTTTGTCGAGAAATCTCAGCATCCTCTTTGATATGCGTGGCCGCTCTAGGAGAAGTGTGAATCAAATCACTTGGAAGAACTGCTTCTGCACCATAGACCAAGAAGAAAGGTGTGTATCCGGTTGACCTATTCGGAGTTGTTCGTAAACTCCATATTACAGAGGGTAATTCCTCTGCCCAAGCCCCCGCAGCACGCCGTAGTGGTGCTTCGAGTCTCGGTTTTAGGCCTTGTAGGATTAAACCATTTGCTCTTTCGACTTGTCCATTAGCCTGTGGATGTGCGACTGACGCAATGTCAAGCCGGATATTTTGTTCTTCGCAGAATTCGGTCAATTCTCCCATAGATAAATTACTCCCGTTGTCCGTGATAATACTATGCGGATAACCACACCGGATTATAACATCCTCGACAAATCTTTTGGTTGTTGCTCCATCACTAGTGACAGGTTTAGCCTCAATCCATTTGGTGAACTTATCCACCATCACTAAGAGGTGAGTAAATACACTTGGAGCCCGTTTAAACGGTCCTACCATATCAAGCCCCCAGACCGCGAAAGGCCATGTTATAGGTATTGTTCGCAGCTGATCAGCCGGAACATGAGCTTGTTTGGCGTACTTTTGGCAGCCCTTGCACGTCTTGACCAGCCGTTCGGCATCTGCCTTGGCTGTAAGCCAGAAAAAACCGTGTCTGAAAGCTTTTTCCACTAAAGATTTGGCTGCAGCGTGGTGACCACACTCGCCTTCGTGGATTTCTCTTAGGATTTCCACTCCTTCTTCCGGAGATACGCAGCGCTGAAAAACCCCAGACATACTCCGCTTATAGAGCTCACCACTAACCACAATATAGGTTTTTGCTCGTCGGACGATCTGTCGGCTCAGAACTTCGTCTTCGAGTAATTTGCCATCTACCAAATAGTAAAGGTAGGGTTGAGTCCAGCTGAGAATTACGGCCAGAACTGCTATCAAAGGTGAGTCGGATTTGGTCGGATATTCCTCATCCACTCCCTTTATTGAGGGAACTTTGAGGTGCTCTAAAAAAAGCCATCCAGAACCTCTTTCCGTGCAGAACCTATTCGAGATAGTGCATCTGCTTCCTCATTTTCTACTCGAGGGATGTGTTGAACCTCAAACCCTTCGAACGATTTAGATAAATCATCCATGAGAGCTTTATATGCTACCATGTGTTTATTTGCATTACAAATATCCGACACTTGCTGAGCAACAAGATCCGAATCTCCGTAACACATCAAACGTCGAATGCCGATATCCTTAGCAATCCGGATTCCATGCAGCAGTGCTTCATACTTGGCAATATTATTTGTCACTGTGAAGTGGATCTGCAACACGTATAGAAGTTTATCTCCTTGGGGTGATTTGAGCACCACACCAGCCCCGAGCCCCCGCCTGCCTTAGACCCATCAAAATATAGGGTCCAATATTCCGACTCAGGGAGGGTCATATTTTCCTTCTTCTCTGTCCAATCAGCAACAAAGTCAGCAAGGCTTTGGGATTTGATTGCCGTCCGAGGTTTGTACTCAATATCGAAAGCTGAGAGCTCTATGCCCCATTTGGCGACACGTTCTGTGGCATCACTGTTGTTGATTATATCTCTCATGGGAGCTGTGCTCACCATGGTAATTGGATGCTCCTGAAAATAGTGTCGCAGCTTACGAGATGCTAAGAAAACACCGTAAGCCAACTTTTGATAGTGCGGATATCGTTGTTTCGATTCTGTCAAGACCTCACTGACAAAATAAGTCGGACGCTTCACCAAGTGTTCCTGATTTTCCTTCGATCTCTCCACTACAATGACGATACTGACGACTTTGTTTGTCGCGGTAAGATAAAGCAACATCGGTTCATGTGGTTCTGGTGCAGCAAGGATAGGAGTAGATGAGAGTACTTTTTTCAGGTCTTGTAGTGCAACTTCAGCTTCGTCGATCCATACAAAATCCTTGGTCTTTTTCAGGAGTTTGTATAATGGTGCGGCTCTTTCACCGAGCTGGCTTACAAACCGACTGACTGCAGTAATGCAACCAGTTAGTCTTTCTATGTCCTTCAGGCGAGTTGGCCTGGAAATATTGAGTATAGCCTTGATCTTGTCCTGGTTCACCTCTATGCCTCTTTGAGACACGATGAAACCTAACAATTTTCCGGCAGGGATTCCAAAGAAGAATTTCTTCGGATTGAGCATGATGTTGTATTTTTGTAGATTGGCGAACGTTTCCTCCAAGTCAGAAATCAATGTTTCCTTCTTTTTGGACATCACCGCAATATCATCCACATATGCATGTACATTGCGTCTGATTGTGCGTTGGTACGTAGCTCCTGCGTTCTTTAGCCCAAAAGGCATCGTAACAAAACAGAAGGTTCTGAAGGGGGTTATGAATGAAGTTTTGACTTTGTCAGATTCCTTCATCCAGATTTGGTGATAACCGGAATATGCGTTGAGAAAACAGAGGAGTTCCGAGCCTGTTGTAGAATCGATAACTTGATCAATCCTAGGCAGAGCGAACGGATCTTTGGGACAAGCCTTGTTCAAGGTAGTATAATCAACACACATCCTTAAATCAGTGGTGTCCTTTTTAGGGACCATTACAGGATGGGCCGACCACTCAGTGTGGATGACCTCTTCTATGAATTTGGCTAACTCGAGCCATGCAAGTTCCTTAGCTATTGCCTTACGCTTTTCATCGCCGAAACGTCGTAAGGACTATTTGACAAGTTTAGCGTTCGGGTTTACATTTAAAGAGTGCTCAGCAAGTTCCCTAGGTACTCCGGTCATTTCAGATGGCTACCATGCGAAGATATCTTGATTTGCTTTGAGGAACTTGACGAGCGCGCTTTCCTATGCGCTATCTAGGCCTACGCCTATCTGGGTCACCTTGGAGGGGTCATCATCCTTCAACGGCCTCTTCGTCTCTTCTGATGCCTTGAACTCTGGAATCGGCTTTGTCACCTCCTTCTTTGTTGCGGGCATCTCGAACGGATCTATGCTCTTCTTGATCTCCTGATACTCCTGGGCGTGCAGCACGGCTTCAGCAAAGGCGGCATTTCCATCCTCGCACCCTCGCTCTTTCTTCGGGTCTCGCCTGATGGTAATCACGCCATTGGGACCTGGAATTTTCATCATATTCTAAATGTAACACGGACAAGCCATAAAAGCCCAGTAAGTCGGACGTCCGAATATAGCGTGGTACGCGCTCTTGAACAGGACCACTTCAAAGGAAAGTGCCTCCGTCCGATAATTCTTTGGAGTTCCAAAGGTAACATCCAAAGTGATTTCTCCTAGGGAATTTGCTTGTCTTCCTGGGACAACCCCGTGAAAGATCACAGAGCTGTGGTTTAGCTGGGTCTCCAAGATCTTCATCCGGCATAGCGTTTCGACATAGAGAATATTAATACTCCTATCACCATCCATGAGAGTCTTGGAGAAACTATAACCATCAATAAGTGGATTGACAATTAAGGCGTATTTTCCTTGCCTGTGTAGCTTAGGCGGATGATCAGCACGGTCAAATGTGATTGCCACTTCCGACCAGTCCAAGAATTGAGGGACAGCCAGAACTATTGCATTGAGCTCATGTAGAACTGCCTTTTTGACCTTTGCTGGTTGAGATCCGAGGAAGGTGACATAAGTGTCTTTCTTGGTCGGAAATTTTTTCTTCCCTTCCGGCTTGGGATTTGAAGCATCAGCTTCCTCCATGTCGGAATCTTCCTTAGTCTCTTTATCCTTTTTGAGATTCTTCTTTCCCTTCTTCCGCTTAGCTTTATAGCCAGCGGTATGATCTCTCTCAATGTCGTCATTGAAACGACACTCGGCGTTTGTGTGGGACGAGCCCCCATTGGCGTCTAAGTGATGCACACATGGGTTATTGGCAATGTCGGCCCAAGAGTAGGTTTTTCCTGGTTGCTGGTCTCCTCTACCTTGAACTCTTGAGGTCCCACGACCGCGTCCGTGGCCTCTGCCACGTCCTCCTCGTCCTCCAGACGTGAAAGTAGCAGTGACCACTGCCGTTTCCGCGTTGGGTTTTTCTTCCGAGGTATTCTTGTGCTTCTGAGCTTGTTGCTTTGGTTGTTTTGCCAACTATGGCACAACTAAGGCATTGAGTAATCCTTCGCGTCATCATCAGCATCTGCATACTTGCTCGCTGTTTCTATCATCTCCCCCAAATCAGTGACTTTGTCACACTTCAAGCGATGTCGTAGTAAACCAATTGGGAGACCTTCAATGAAAGCTTCAATCGCAGTTTGGTCATTTACTCCTTCACAGGAGTTCTTGGTGTCGATCCATCATCCGAGGTAATCCCGGCAAGTTTCTCTGGCTTTGTAGGTGCAACGCTGTAGGTCTCCGACCGTATAGGGCCTCCGGTATGTGCCTTCGAAATTCCGAAAGAACACATTTTGCATGTCATACCAGTTGTGGATGGTGTTCGGAAGTTCATTGAGCCATGATTGTGCCGTCTTCTGCAACATAAGTGGGAGATATCGGGTTGTGACTAGGCTGTTTCTGCCTTTGGCGATGCAACAAGCTTGGAAGAAATCCTGTAGCCAGGTATCTAGTTGAGCTATACCGTCGTTGGCTTGAATATGTCTTGAGATAGCAAATACTTCCGGGAATTTTTTAGCTCTTATGCGTGGTCCGAAGCACTTTGGGCCCACATATATATCATCATTTTCATAGCGCCGCGCCTCTATATTGGAGTTGATCATGTGCCTTGCATCATTTGGGGATAAGGATCGTCCCAAGTGACGGCTATGGCTGCGGTGCCTTGGAGCTGGACTTCGGCTTCTGCCACCACCTCCTCCACCACGACGCCCTCCTTGGCCTCCTTGGGAGCCATTGTGATGGCTACTTGGCGGAGAGGGTGGAGCAGCTGGGTTATTTCTGGCTGATCGCCGGCCTCCATCCGGAGCGTCATTATTCCGGTTCCGAGGAGGGTCTTCATTGTGACGAGCCCTCTGCTGGCTTGTCTCGGCATGGTGTCCGTCGTTCCTTTGCCCGTCATTCGGACGGATTGCATGTCTAGGAGGTGGCATTCTTTGTCGGTCCTCCTCCTGACGTTTCTCTTTATCTTCTTCCCTGTGGTCTTTCGACTCTCACCGGGGGGATTCCTCGGATTCAGTGCAGCAATTGCCTCTTGCTCCGAAACTGGGTTAACGTTACGCTAGTCACGAGCAGCTTTGTGGTGTTGTCCTGAAGATCCGGTTCTTGAGTAATTGTCTTCCCGACGGTCGGAACGATGGTGCTGCTCCGGAACGCGTTGGGGTCTTACGTCAGCCCATGCCGGATCTGTGCGACATTGGTCAGAATCGGAGACCAGTTTTTGACTTCCAGACAGGGCGACCTTTTGTTGCTCCAGTCCCTTGTTGAGTAGTTTGATTTCCAACCGGATCTGCTCTAGGCCTGGATTAGCCGATAGGATTTCCCGAGCCGCAACGGTGTTCTGTACTAGCGTTGGATACACCCAATCCCCGTTGCTCTCGCGTTGAGGCATCCCTAGCTCTCCTCTGAAAAGGGCTTTGTGAATCTGTGAGAATTGGTCGTCATGAGTATGACGTTTCCTGGTCTTTTGATGTTCCCTGGAATTGTACTTCTCCGCAGTTGCCATGCGTTTCTTTTTCTCCTCAATGATTTTGGCTTCATCGAGGAGTACTTGGTGACGCGCTTCTAGGGCCTGTGCCCTCTGGTCTAGCTCTTCAGTAGTAAGTTCTGCAGCTGTAGGAATAGGTGTGGTTAATGCAACATCGATGAGTTTACACGCACCTTTAGTGATCACATGTCCATCCACTGACTCTTCTTTTTTGGGCTCATCTGGGATAAGTGCTCCATCCGAGTCTTCTTCATATTCCTCGGCAATCACCTCCTCTACCGGAGGATCCTTCGTCGGGGTCTTATTCTTCTTCTTTGCCTTCTTAGCAGCACCAGTAGCAAAGACGGCTTTGGATCCGTTTCCCAGAGTCAAGCTCTGATCGGTACTTTCGGACACCTGAACCTCGGGATTATCTCCGATTTCCAAGGCATCCTGCATTTTGGGAGAGTTTTCCCCGGATCCTTCATCCATGGCTTCTTCTTCCTCTACAGCTTTGGAGTTATACTCCTCTTCGTATTCCGTGGGGAACTTTCGGAAATCTGCTGACGTCATCGACTCATCCAAGGATGCGGGTACGTCGGCCTTTGTTCCGATCGCCTCCAGCACAGAGTCGGTGTTGTCTCCAGCATCGGCAGAGCCGGATCCGGATCCTACATATCTGATAAAGTGCGATGCACCCCTCCTGAGATAACTGCGGTCTTCATAGTAGGCTTCGTCAAAACGTTTAATGGTATCGAGGATTTTGTCTACGCCTGAGTTTTGCATCATCATGCGCCTTAGTGTGTGTCTCAAGAAAGGCCTGTCTGTTCTGGCATCATTAGAGCCGGAACCAGCATTGTTGTTGTGCTCCTCCTGGATTTCGACCTCAGCAGGTGGGTCGATCTGGGATTCGGTCTCTCCAGGGAGATCCACTCCAGATTCGACTTGGACCGCTAGGTCTGCTTCAGGCTCGGATTTCTCCACTATCTCCGCAATTGGTGCGGGCTGGGTGGGATTAGGGTTTTCTGAGATCCGGAACTCTGTCGCCGCCACAAACAAAGGGGACCCAAAAATTTCTTCTGCCTCTATCATCACCACTGGGCTGGGTGGGACAGGTTCAGCAAAACCGATGTAAACATCGATCTCGCCAAAAGACATGATGGTGTAGGCAGCCACAGCCTCCTTAGCCAGAATCCAGGTCTCGTCGAGAATGATGAGAGGGACATCGCTGGCGTAGAGGATGCGACCGACAGCGATAGTTTTGCCAATTCCAATTCTTGCAGATTCCAATCGGAACGCAGATCCGAAGCTTACTTACCCCACGGTGGGCGCCAACTGTCGTTGTATTAATGACAAGTACGCCATGAGGGGGTCCTCGAGGCGTGTGGAAGAGAGGGTTGTGAGACGTACGGTGTTCCGGGACGGTGAGCACACAAGTTTACCCAGGTTCGAATCCGCCGACATTGGACAGATCCTACTCCTGCTAGCAATCCAGTAATATGGCAGAGCCGGAATATGGGTTACAAGGGTTCGCCTGTGCGAGTTGAGATTGTAGACTACTGAGGGTTCCCTAAAGACTCTCCCTAGGACGGCTTAAATAGATATCCGGCCTAGGGATTACAGGAGAGATCTATCCGGCTACGTCTAATAGTCGGCTACAGAGTACATCTTGAACTACAAGTAACACTATGGGCCTAAGTCGGTAAGTCTTCTGGGCATTCCCGTAGCCGGACTAGACTCCGTCTTTTCTCCCCGACTGGGCCGCCAGTGAAGCAAAGCTCTAACCCGAAGTGGGCCACCCTGGTCAGTGAGGAACTGTGAGGATACTTGCAAAGTATATCCCCAATAGATGTGTGTTATTTTCATGAACCACATCCAGCTCATTACATGTGTGTTCTTCTCATAGACCACATAAGGATCCACTAGTGTCACTAGATGTTTGTTCTTTTCATGAACCACACCCAGTTCATTGCATGTGTGTTATTTTCACAAACCACATACGGATCCACCAGTGTGATTGCATGTGTGTTCTTTTCACAAACCACAGCCAGTGTCATTGTATGTGTGTTCTTTCCACAAACCACATATGGACCCACCAGTGTCATTGCATGTGTGTTCTTCTCACAGACCACATAAGGATCCACTAGTGTCACTGGATGTGTGTTCTTTTCATGAACAACACCCAGTTCATTGCATGTGTATTCTTCTCACAGACCACATAAGGATCCACCAGTGTCACTGGATGTGTGTCCTTTTCATGAAGCACGCCCAGTTCATTGCATGTGTGTTCTTCTCACATACCACATAAGAATCCACTAGTGTCACTAGATGTGTTTTGTTTTCATGAACCACACCCAGTTCATTTCATGTGTGTTCTTTTCACAAACCATATATGGATCCATCAGTCATTGCATGTGTGTTCTTCTCATTAACCATAGCTACAACCATTGCATCTCTGTTCTTTCCACAAACAACATATGGATCCACCAGTGTGATTGCATGTGTGTTCTTTTCACAAACCATAGCTAGTGTCATTGCATGTGTGTTCTTTCCACAAACTACATATGGATCCACCAGTGTCACTTGATGTGAGTTCTTCTGACAAACCACAGTGAGAGTCCCTTGCATGCCTGTTCTTTCCACAAACCAGATATGGTTCCACCAGTGTCATTGCATGTGTGTTCTTCTCACATACCACATAAGGATGCACCAGTGTCACTAGATGTGTGTTCTTTTCATGAACCAGACCCAGTTCATTGCATGTGTGTTCTTTCCAGAGACCAAATATGGATCCACCGGTGTTATTGCATATATGTTCTTTTCATTAACCACAACTAGAGCCATTGCATGTCTATTCTTTCCACAAACCACATATGGATCCACCAGTGTCACTGGATGTGTGTTCTTTTCATGAACTTACCGAATTCATTGCACGTGTGTTCTTTTCACAAACAACATATGGATCCACCAGTGTC
The DNA here is from genome assembly GCA_910589775.1 of Avena eriantha. Lineage (NCBI taxonomy): Eukaryota > Viridiplantae > Streptophyta > Magnoliopsida > Poales > Poaceae > Avena > Avena eriantha. Next base: position 175,115,408 of record OU342746.1, read on the forward strand.
ACTAGATGTGTGTTCTTCTCATAAACCACAGCCAGAGCCATTGCATGTCTGTTCTTTCCACAAACAACATATGTATCCACAAGTGTGATTGCATGTGTGTTATTTTCACAAACCACACCCAGTGTCATTGCATGTGTGTTCTTTCCACAAACCACATATGGATCCACTAGTGTCACTTGATGTGAGTTCTTCTCACAGACCACAGCCAGAGCCATTGCATGTCTGTTCTTTCGACAAACAACATATGGATCCACCAGTGTGATTGCATGTGTGTTCTTTTCACAAACCATAGCCAGTGTCACTGCATGTGTGTTCTTTCTAGAAACAACATATGGATCCACCAGTGTCATTACATGTGTGTTCTTTTCATGAACCACACCCATTTCATTGCATGTATGTTCTTTCCACAAACAACATATGGATCCATCAGAGTCATTGTATGTGTGTTCTTTTCATTAACCACAGCTAAAGCCATTGCATGTCTGTTCTTTCCACAAACAACATATGTATTCACTAGTGTCATTGCATGTGTGTTCTTTTCATTAACCACAGCTAGAGTCATTGCATGTCTGTTCTTTCCACAAACAACATATGGATCCACCAGTGTGATTGCGTGTGTGTTCTTTTCACAAACCACAACCAGTGTCATTGTATGTGTGTTCTTTCCACAAACCACATATGGGTCCACTAGTGTCACTTGATGTGTCTTCTTCTCACAAACCACAGCCAGAGTCATTGCATGTCTATTCCTTCCACAAACCACATTTCGATCCACCAGTGTCATTACATGTGTGTTCTTCTCACAGACCATAGCCAGAGCCATTGCAAGTCTATTCTTTTCATTAACCACAGCTAGAGCCATTGCATGTCTATTCTTTCCACAAACCACATATGGATCCATCAGTGTCAGTTGATGTGAGTTCTTCTCACAAACCATGGCCAGAGTCATTGCATGTATGTTCTTTCCACAAACAACATATGGATCCACCAGTGTCATTACATGTCTATTCTTCTCCCATACCACGTAAGGATACACTAGTGTCACTGGATGTGTGTTCTTTTCATGAACCACACCCAATTCATTGGATGTGTGTTCTTTGCACAGACCACATATGGATCCACTAGTGTCATTGGATGTGTGTTCTTCTCATTAACCACAGCTAGAGCCATTGCATGTAGGTTCTTTCCACAAACCACATATGGATCCACCAGTGTCACTAGATGTGTGTTCTTTTCATGAACCACACCCAGTTCATTGCATGTGAGTTCTTCTCATAGACCACATAAAGATCCACCAGTGTCACTGGATGTCTGTTCTTTTCATGAACCACACCCAGTTAATTGCATGTGTGTTCTTTTCACAGACCACATATGGATCCACCAGTATCATTGCATGTGTGTTCTTTTCATTAACCACATCTAGAACCATTGCATGTCTGTTCATTCCACAAACCACATATGGATCCACCAGTGTCAGTGGATGTGTGTTCTTTTCATGAACCACACCCAGTTCATTGCATGTGTGTTCTTTTCACAAACAACATATGGATCCATCAGAGTCACTGGATGTGTGTTCTTTTAATTAACCACAACTAGAGCTATTGCATGTCTGTTCTTTCCAATAACAACATATGTACCGACCAATGTCATTGCATTTGTGTTCTTTTCATTAACCACACCTAGAGTCATTGCATGTTCGTCCTTTCCACAAACAACATATGGATCCACCAGTGTGATTGCATGTGTGTTCTTTTCACAAACCACACCCAGTGTCATTCTATGTGTGTTCTTTCCACAAACCACATATGGATCCACCAGTGTCACTTGATGTGTGTTGTTTTTACAAACCACAGCCAGAGTCATTGCATGTCTGTTCTTTCCACAAACCACATATGGATCCACCCAGTTCATTGCATGTGTGTTCTTTTCATTAACCACAGCTAGAGCCATTGCATGTGTGTTCTTTCCACAGACAACATATGGATCCAACAGTGTGATTGCATGTGTGTTCTTTTCAGAAACCACAGCCAATGTCATTGCATGTGTGTTCTTTCCACAAACCACATATGGATCCACCAGTGTCATTGCATGTATGTTCTTCTCACATACCACATAAGGATTCACCAATGTCATTCGATGTGTTTTCTTTTCATGAACCACACCCAGTTCATTGCATGTTTTTTCTTCTCACAGACCACATAAGGATCCACCAGTGTCATTGGATGTATGTTTTTTCATGAACCACACCTAGTTCATTGCATGAGTGTTCTTTCAACAGACCAGATATGGATCCATCAGAGTCAATGCATGTGTGTTCTTCTCATTAACCACAGCTAGGGCCATTGCATGTCCGTTCTTTCCACAAACAACATATGGATCCACCCGTGTGATTGCATGTGTGTTCTTTTCACAAACCATAGCCAGTGTCATTGCATGTTTGTTCTTTCCACAAACCACATATGGATCCACCAATGTCATTGCATGTGTGTTATTCTCACAGACCACATAAGAATCCACCAGTGTCATTGGATGTATGTTCTTTTCATGAACCACACCTAGTTCATTGCATGTGTCTTCTTTCCACATACCAGATATGGATCCATCAGAGTCAATGCATGTGTGTTCTTCTCATTAACCACAGCTAGAGCCATTGCATGTCCGTTCTTTCCACAAACAACATATGGATCCACTAGTGTGATTGCATGTGTGTTCTTTTCACACACCACAGCCAGTGTCATTGCATGTGTGTTCTTTCCACAAACCACGTATGGATCCACCAGTGTCATTGCATGTGTGTTATTATCACATACCACATAAGGATCCACCAGTGTCACTGGATGTGTGTTCTTTTCATGAACCACACCTAGTTCATTGCATGTGTGTTGTTTTCACAGACCATATATGGATCCTCCAATGTCATTGCATGTGTGGTCTTCTCAGAGACCATAGCTAGAGTCATTGCATGTCTGTTCTTTCCACAAACAACATATGGATCCACCAGTGTGATTGCATGTGTGTTCTTTTCACAAACCACAGACAGTGTCATTGCATGTCTGTTCTTTCCACAAACTACATATGGATCCACCAGTGTCATTGCATGTGTGTTCTTCTCATTAACCATAGCTAGAGCCATTGCATGTCTATTCTTTCCACAAACAACATATGGATCCACCAGTGTGATTGCATGTCTTTTCTTTTTACAAACCACAACCAGTGTCAATGCATGTGTGTTGTTTCCACGAACCACATATGGATCCACCAGCGTCACTTGATGTGAGTTCTTTTCACAAACCACAGCCAGAGTCATTGCATGTGCGTTCTTTCCACAAACCACATATGGATCCACCAGTGTCATTGCATGTGTGTTCTTCTCACATACCACATAAGGATCCACTTGTGTCACTGTATGTGTGTTCTTTTTATGAACCACACCCAGTTCATTGCATGCGTGTTCTTTTCAAAGACCACATATGGATACACTAGTGTCATTGCATGTGTGTTCTTTTCACAAACCACATATGGATACACTAGTGTCATTGCATGTGTGTTCTTTTCATTAACCACAGCTAGAGCCATTGCATGTCTGTTCTTTCCACAAACTACATATGTATCCACCAGTGTCACTGGATGTGTGTTCTTTTCATGAACTTACCCAATTCATTGCACGTGTGTTCTTTTCACAAACAACATATGGATCCACCAGTGTCACTAGATGTGTGTTCTTCTCATAAACCACAGCCAGAGCCATTGCATGTCTGTTCTTTCCACAAACAACATATGGATCCACCAGTGTGATTACATGTGTGTTCTTTTCACAAACCATAGCCAGTGTCATTGCATGTGTGTTCTTTCCACAAACCACATACGGATCCACCAGTGTCACTTGATGTGAGTTCTTTTCACATTCCACAGCCAGAGCCATTGCATGTCTGTTCTTTCCACAAAAACCATATGGATCCACCAGTGTGATTGCATGTGTGTTCTTTTCACAAACCATAGCCAGTGTGATTGCATGTGTGTTCTTTCCACAAACAACATATGGATCCACCAGTGTCATTGCATGTGTGTTCTTTTCATGAACCACACCCAGTTCATTGCATGTCTATTCTTTCCACAAACAACGTATGGATCCATCAGAGTCACTGGATGTGTGTTCTTTTCATTAACCACACCTAGAGCCATTGCATGTATGTTCTTTCCAAAAACAACATATGTATCCACCAGTGTCATTGCAAGTGTGTTCTTTTCATTAACCATAGCTAGAGTCATTGCATGTCTGTTCTTTCCACAAACAACATATGGATCCACTAGTGTGATTGCATGTGTGTTCTTTTCAGAAACCACAGCCAGTGTCATTGTATGTGTGTTCTTTCCACAAACCACATATGGAGGCACCAGTGTCACTTGATGTGTGTTCTTCTCTCAAAGCATAGCCACAGTCATTGCATGTTTGTTCTTTCCACAAACTACATATGGATCCACCAATCTCATTGCATGTGTGTTCTTCTCACATACCACATAAGGATCCACCAGTGTCAGTGGATGTGTGTTCTTTGCATTGACCACATATGGATCCTAACCTTAGGAGAGCCCTAACCTTAGCTCCCCAATGGTGGCCATTAGAGCGAGTATTTTAGAAGGCACGCCCTAACACAGTTTTTCTGAATGACGATTGTTACATACTATTCGATCGGGGCGCTTGGACGATTGAGATGGTCTTCGTGAGAGCGATCCACGAGTAGGCTGTTCTGCGGCATGATTGGCCACGCTTGATGCCCGCTTGCTCTGGACAAACTGGCAACACTAGGCTCTCCCCTTTTGTGAGTGTCACGACTCACGAGTTCAGTGGGCCATATGTCAATGTCACGTCCCCATTTCTTCTCTTCCTCCCCGTACTTCTCTTCCTTCCCCTCGAAGCCACTTTCCCCACTTCTCTCCCAAATTGCCATAGCCGCAAGCCGACGGCGCCTCCAGCTATCTCTCCAAGCAGCCCCCCTCTCCTCTCTCTCTCTCTCGCCATGGTTCAAGGGGAGACGGTGAGGAAACGCGGCGTGACGATAGGGACGATGATTTCAGTGTGAGTCATCTCATCTCTATCTCTATATATCATCTGTGGATAGTTATCTATTTTGAGCTAGATCTACTCTGTTTACTCATGCACGTATGATGTGTTAGTCCAACCAGATGATGTATGACTCCGACTGTCACGGTTTAGCGGATGAAGACAGGCCTCTACTATGTAAACATGGATATGTGCCCGCTAAATTTGTAGTGTTTGAAGGACGAAACGTAGGCAGGAGGTTTTTACGGTGTCAAGGACATCGTGCAATGATGCAAGGTGGAAGTTGCAGTGTTGTCAAATGGGTAGATCCAGAGTGGACCAAATCGATGCAGAAAACACTGGACAAACTATGGGAAATGATTGTTGAGTTGAAAGAATCCGTATTCAGCTCACTTCTTGACAGTGTTGAGATGAAGCTATGGGAACAAGATGACACGACCAAGCTTCACTGAGATCTTAGGAGGGTGCAAGACAAGGTTAGAAAAGTCAAGAAGGAGAGGGACGTGGTGTTGGCCATGAAGGCTAAAGCAGAGCAAGAACTGACTCAAGCAAGGAATGATCTTCACCAGGCCAAAGTCCTGTAGTTCACAACTACGAGTATTAACAAGTGGATGAGGAAAAATGCAGAGAAAGAATTGAAGTTGTGCAAGAAAGATGCTAAAAGGAAGGAGCAAACGATCTGATCCTTGCTCTCGCAGGAAGATGCACACCGGGCTAAGATTTGGAAGATCAAGGAAATGTGTGATAACTAGTTCTATTTAGCTTGAGCTCCGTGCCTTTTTAAGTTGTAATAGTAGTACTTGTTGACCTAGCGGTCTAAACTAGTGGTCCCAGAGTCATGGGAGGAAAAAACTTGGTCTCCCGTTAATCTGTCTTAACCCTGCATTACTTCCTTTTGTCTGATCATGGTGGTATTATGACATTGGTGGTTTGTTTAAACATAATCTACGTGGATTGTGCCACATGCAAATGGCATAGCCACAATTTATAAAGTGGAAGCATGTACACCCGGTTAATGGAGATCCGGGAGCTTCGCCAGATGCAGGGGATGTAGGAGCAGGGAGGTGGTGAGATAGACGGGCTCAAGATTAGGCCAGAAAGTGGTACCGATTTCCTCCTCATCTCGGTTGCCAATGCTGTTTATGTTGCCATGTCGTTGTGCAGCAGCTGAAATAAGTTGTTGCTTCGTGGAGTGTAGCAGCTTAAATAATTTATTTATGTGCCACTTACATTCCATCGAATTTGGAGACATCCTGCCCCTCAGCAATCGTGGAACCGGTGCTGCATGCTTTAGATAGTAGTGGCACAATCACAATTTCGGATTCAACTACTGACTCGGGCGTTTCCAAACCCTAAGTCGTGGTACATTTTACTCAGAGAACATGGGTAGATTGTTTCGCCCAACAAAGTTCCACACACAAAGCTCTAGAATTTAACCGAATTACATATATAGGTTCAAGTTCAACACATTACTATGCATCTTCATTGCCAGCAGCCTTCTTCCGCAGCCTGGGTGCCAAGCCCTCACGTCCACTGGCTTTTTCATTTCCTGCCTTCTTCCTCTTCCTCGATGCCAATTTTCTTAGCTTCATGTACTCTGCATCGCTGGGACAATCAGCACCAGAATCGTGTACAGCATCATATTTCCACTTGTTTTTACCTTCTTCGGGCAGCAAAATGACTGACCCGGTAGTCATGTTTCTAACCTTGCGGTGCTTCCTGTCAAAGAAACAAGACTGTTGCATAACTACCCAATATCTATAGAGTAAATAAAACAAAAATTACAATTCAGCACAAACATGCGAACCCCAAGAGACTTTTGCTTACCAGGAGCTAATTGGGTTCGAGCGACCACCCTGTCTAAGAATAGAAGGGTGACTCCCAGTTGCAGCGGCTTCGACATCCAGTACATCACAATTCAGCTCAAACATGCAAGCCGAAGCATACCTTTTCATCAACCCAATTAGCTGACTGTCACACGTTAGAGGAACCATGATGCCACGTTCGTCCATGAAGCTGAACTTTGCAGTCTTCTTCGGCCATATTTCATCATGATTACGCAGAGCAGCAACCATACCAGATATAGTGCAGATCTACGCAGGCACTTCTTCCATCGTGAAACAATGGTGTCCATACCACTTGCCCTTCACCCTTGCTGATTTAGAGTCGTACCTGAAGAGGATTACCGTAACCAGGTAAGGGTGGTCCACGGAGATCCCACTTGACAGAAAACTGTGGACAAAATATGTTTGTCAGTGTTGGGCTAACAAACAATTTTAGGTTCAATAGCCAGCTAGTAGTTATAATTAGCATGAATAGCAAAGAGAGGTGTAGCTCACCCACATGTAGCCAGAACTTCTTCCTTGGTAGTAGGATCTGCCATCCCCCGAGTTGTTCGGCTTGTCGGTGGCGGAGGCGGGCTAGAGCCTCGCAATGGCGGCTATGGCATGCGCCATTGGAGCTCGGAATCAGCGACTGGGCGTAGCAACTTGGCGCCGGAAGTCAAATGTCCAAAGGGATCATCCTGCCTGGAGGGTGGATTTCGATGCCGCCAGTGCTAGGGGAAAGGAGGGAATGGATTTGTGAAATTGGTCAACGCATCCAATCCACTTAGTTCCTCAATTTTCCTAAGAGGTTGCCGCATTGGCGCTCGCATCATGGATAGATGACCGACATGTGGGTCCCAACCGTCTACTTCACGGGGCAGTTTAACAGAATGTTTGAATTTGGCAGGGGTGAGATGAGTTGCCGCGAAATGGCCCCTCTTAGTAGTTGGTAGCCCAACTTTATGAAACGTGGCAATTACAAGAAACTTGGGTACCGTCATGCACTCGCCCATGAACATTCGGGCCGCAAACCAACAATCCCCTCGTGAATAGGACATTTGAACATTAGTAACTTAAATCTCCCCCAAGCTTGAGTTGTACTCTCTCCATCAAGAGGCCAAAAGTTGTATATTTGATTCTGATCTTTATGAATCTCACTAGGAGGATAAAGTTTTGAATAAATGAGAGGTACTACTTCCTCCCATTCAAGAGCTTGACCATTCTTCAGCAGCTTGTACCATTCTTCAGCTCTTCCTTTCAGTGATAATGAGAATAACTTCTTCTTGACATGATCTGTTGTAGTAACTACACACTTGAAAAACCCGCATAATTCGTGTATAAAGAGCAAATGATCACCGGGATGGACAGTTCCATCTCCAAAATAGTAGTTAACATAACACGATCAACAATTCTTGTAGGTATTTTAAAAGTATCATTTTCAGTAGGTGGTGGTTCATCTACTACCTTCCCCTGCCGTGCACGTCCACTCTCTCGCGAGTTTGGACGCCTCTCCCACCACGGCCCCCTCGTTGCCTGCAACTGCCCTGTCGCTCGCCTCATCACCTGCCACGTCTGCTTAGGATGATTCCTCGCCACGTGCGGCTGGTGCATCAATTCCACCACCGCCACCGCCTCCGGTCCGCCGACCGCACCCTCCGCTTATGCCACCATCACACCGCATGCTTACACGTGCGAAGACAGGCGTGGTGCAGCCAAAGACCATCTTCGATCTTCATGTTGAGGGGTTATATACTCTCCTGAAGACATACCATGGAGCGCTCAAGGACCCTAATTGGCATGCAATGATGGTTGATGAGTATAATGCTCTTATCTCCAACAACACTTGGGACCTAGTTGATCCACCTTGCAATGCAAATATTGTCATAGGTAAGTGGATCTTTCGTCACAAGTTAAAGTCGGATGGTTCTCTTGATCGGTACAAGGCATGGTGGGTATTGCGAGGATTCACGCAATGTGAAGGTATTGATTTTGATGAAACTTCCAGTTCGGTTGTTAAACCCGGCACGATATGGACAGTTCTGTCACTTGCTCTTTCTAGTGATTGGCTTATTCATCAGCTGGATGTCAAGAGTGCTTTCCTCAACGGCAAACTTGATGAGACGGTTTATGCTTGGAAACCCTCAGGTTTCATTGATTCCAATTCTCCTGAGAAGGTATGTCGCCTGAACAAATCCTTGTACGGGTTGAAGCAGGCTCCATGGGCATGGTTTTAGCGGTTTTCCTCCTATATTGCATCTCTTGGGTTTCTAAGTGCCAAGACTGACAGCTCATTGTTTGTCTATCGTCGTGGCTCCGATATGGCTTATCTCCTGCTCTATGTAGATGACATGATTTTGACTACATCTTCCTCGAGACTGCTACACAGTTTGATTGCTTCACTCCATTCTGAGTACACCATGATGGACATGGGTGATTTACAGTACTTTCTGGGCATCTTCGTCAAGCGCAGCAAGGACTCTCTCTTTCTCTCGCAGGAGAAGTATGCTATGGAGCTCCTTGACCGCACCGGTATGTTACAGTGCAAGTCTATCTCCACACGAGTTGATACAACTTATAAGGTTGAAGCTCAGTCTAGTGATCCTGTGGCTGATCCTACAAAGTATCGTAGTATTGCAGGAGGTCGCCAGTACCTCACTTTTACTCGGCCTGATATCTCCTATGCAGTACAGTAGATATGTCTTCATATGCATGATCCACGGGCTAATCACTTGCTCCTTGTGAAGCATGTTCTACGCTACATCCGCGGCACCACCGACTATGGTCTCACTTTGTGTCGACGCACCTCGAACAAACTGATGGCCTACTTGACGCTGACTAGGCAGGTTGTCCAGACACTCGACGGACTACTTCTGGCTATTGTGTGTTCCTCGGCACAAATCTGGTGTCAGTCGAGTGCGGAGGCTGAGTATCAAGCAATAGCAAAGGTGGTGGCTGAACTGTGTTGGCTACGACAACTACTTCAGGAGCTTCATCGACCGGTGACTAATGCTTCCGTCGTCTTCTATGACAATGTGAGTTCAGTTTACATGACACAGAATCCAGTGCATCATCAGCGCACCAAACATGTGGAGATTGATCTACACTTTGTCAGAGATCGCGTGACAACTGGCGAGGTCAGGGTTCTACACGTTCCTAGTTCATCTCAGTTTGCGGACATCTTCACCAAAGAATTACCGTCGCCTCTCTTCTTAGATTTTTGGGACAGTCTTAATATTCATCGGACATCCATTTTCGACTGAGGGAGGGTGTTAGAATATGTAACCGTGTCGTGTTTGTATAGGTATACAGTCACATTGTGTATTCCTTTTGTATGTGTTCGTGTTGTATGAGACTAGGACTCCCTTTGTAATCCTCCTATATAATGAGAAATACAAGGCACCGCTACGTGTGGTTTCCCCTATCTTACATAGGGGTTTGGTTTGGTGCCGACCTCCTTTAGAGGAGTATATTTACTCCTCTAAAGTTTGAGAAATTTTATAATTTGCCACACATTAGTTGGATCCTTTATAATTTTCCACACACTACTTGAGCTTTTACTATTTGCCACACATTACACTGATTACTTTATAATTTGCCCTATTTCGCCTTTTGTATGTATATTAACTTTTTAAACTCTAGAATATAGTGTGCAATACAGTAGCTACGTACCCCTTGGAAAATATTCCTAGCTGAACCGAACTAGATCAATTTATCAGCTTATTCCCTCCTTTCCCTTGTTCAACGGAGGATGATACCACTTTGTAACACCCTCGAATCAGCCCTATGCAAGTTTCAGCGCTTCCCGCCAAACTCGCATAGAAACGATTTGAAGATGCCCACCAGGCACTTGCGTGCGGGTGGAAACGAAGTAATACCATTACACAATTGTTCACGATGGAACCCACATAACATATATATACAACAATGACTCCATGAGTCAAGAATATAGATATACAGTTCAAAGATCTAAATCACCTTGAAAACAATACAACATCTGAGTACGGATAAGATGCAAATGGGGCTAAGAGCCTTGAAGAATAACTAATGGCGTCCATAACCCTGCCCAGGCCAAGCTGGAAGGGTAACCCTGCTAACAAATTCGAACTTATACCTGCTAAAAAAGGGGTGCCGTCAAATGGCAAAGTTAAAAGAGAGCGGTCAGTACTGAGGTCAGTACACGACGAGTCTAGAATTCGGCGTCTCTTGCCTACATAGGTATAGTGGACTGAAGTGGCAGCGAAGCATGTACTAAACTACCTATAGAGACTCGATACAACTGTCGGCTATCAGAGAGGGATGAGAAAAACCTATTCGGAACCAACTTGATATAACACCAAACATTCCCATCCTGGTATTTCCCGCTCGAGACCAAATAAGGAAGTCATGCCAAGGAAACTCACACTGTTGGCAGTTTTATTCATTAATTCCATGGTGGTTATCCAACTTACTAGTCATATCAAATCCAAGTCATATTATAACAGTAATCCTTTAGTTATAGTTGTATATGATCGAGAAATTGTGCTCCAAGTCATCCTTAACCGTGGACATGGATTTTCGAAAAGATTTAACCCTGCAGGGGTGCACCAAAGTATCCACACGCACTTCAACCCTTATTTTTAGATCCGAATATGAGCAAGATCCTAAACATACACCCAACGGTATGCGACGGGGCTTCAGACACGACGTTTCCTAGACCCAAAGCAAGTACATGGGGGCCACCCCACTAAGCTACCCACAACAAAGTTGGCCTACCCCACTAGTCTATCCTGTAGGATAACCTAGCTAACAGATGATGTAGAGTGTCAAAACTACTTTGCAAAATTTGGTTGGATAGATCTTATTAGGTCTGTTTTTACTCCTTACCTCTATGATATTCTCCTCTTATCCTTGCATGTTTGAATCTGCTCGCTTATCTTTTCTTTGAGTCCAGAAATTCTCGTGGTTGGGTTTCCATCGTACCTTCAGGGTTTCACTTCCTTCCTCTTGCAGTGGTGTTCTGCGTCGGGTCTTTGTGCTATCTGATGAATCTTTCATCTGTGTACCTTTCAGGTGACCCAATAGTCACTAATATTTTTCTTTGTATCTTCCGGTGTTTCCCTTATCAACAACATCATCTACGTTAGATTTGATGAAGATCCTGCATCACTCCTTTGTTTTCCAAATGTTGTTTGTCAAGATCTGTAGTCTGATTCCGAGAGTTGGTTGCATAGTTCTTCTATTCATGTATAGAGTAATGCTTTGAGTGCGGGATGGAGTCGCAACCATACCACTACTTTTATCATTCACTTTTGTACATTGAATGGTGGACTAATGCAATTTTTACTCCTTCCATGGAAGTTAGAGGTGTCCTTACCTTTAACTTCGTCCTTTGATTATCCGGAGCATTCTCTCGACAAAAGTGAGCAATGACCCTTGTTATTGGTGTCTCTGATTTCAAGATGGGGAAAGAATCTTTGTTAGTGGTGTTGCGAGGATCTACACGAAGCGAGAAGATTTAGATCATCGGCCTTTTTCCCCGTACCAGGAGGCGGATCTCGCGGCAAGATCCATCGTTAGTGGTGTCGAATTGTAGCACCCCAGGAAATCCCCTAGTAGGAAATTGCTTGTTATTTTATTTTTCTGCATCATCATGACATCATAATGGATCATCATGTTTATCATACCACATTGCATGGAACATATAATTAAATTATTGCATTTAAATTAACTTAGTTGTATTTGGTTCTTGATATTTATATTTGATCTTTGTATTTGCCTCCCTCTATTTCACCCTCTTTCTTGTTGGTGCCATACTTGATAGAACCATAATGTTCAACTTTGATTTAATTGAGTCTTGCTAATTCTTTTGACAACAATGTCTAAATGGAGTTGGGGCATATCTCTTCAATTCATTCAATTACTAACAAGTGACTATTTGTTTGTCCTTGATCATGCTCTATCCAGACCACATATGGGTCATGAAGGATCCTTTTTTATGGTTGGATTTAATTCACTCCATATGACCATGTGGATCTATCTCTATCAATAATTCAAGCCATATCTATTCATACTCATACTTTGTATTTATTGCTTTATTTGGATCTTCTTCTTTCTTTTACCATCTTGTGATCTTCTTATGTCCACATTCTTGTCTTTTGTTTGGTCTCTCATTAAATATTTATCTAATCCTGACCTCTTTTTCTCTAAACCTACATAACCATGTGTACCCTAGCTACACAAGCACCACATCAGATCCACCTCTTTCCCTCTCTCACATGTGCTACCTAACCAACCGAACTCCACTTTGTGTAGAAATGCACCGTCAGTTTCACATATACTTTTTGCAGATGATTCCCTTATCCTCATGAAAGCTGATATGACTAGTGCAACTTCCTTGCAACAAGTGTTGGATACTTACTATGCAAATTTAGGTCAGTTGGTGAGTTTATCCAAGTCAAGCAAGTTCTTTTCTCCAAATACCAATAGTCTATTAAGAGCGGAGATTTTTGATGTGCTTCACATCGATACCGAAGCACTTTTAGATAAATACTTGGGCCTGCCAACTGATAGTTGTGAGATTCGACCCTTTTTTTTATGGTTTTTATTGATGGTTTTCTCCTGGATTTGATTGTTTTCTAGATTTACCTAACGCTAATACTTCGGTAGTGAAGAAAACTTGGTTTTTAATATGTGTTTTAGGTTCTAAACATTAGCGTAAGGTTTTAACAAGAGAAACACAATATTCAGGTGAAAACAAGCAAGTCTCTTTTTGGAAGCAATTGAGGGAGGCATACAGAGGCTTTAACGAGCAACTATATAGCGGGAATGTTTTTCCAGCCGTATAGTTCCCGCCGCCTCCATCTTGTCAAAAGGGACAACTTCCGTGAAGAGGCCAGAGGCAAAATCATAACACAGCAGCCGTCATCCCATCCAGAAAGGAGAAATAAGAGATCCAAAGAAGAAGGGGGAGACGTTCTTCATCTTGCTACACGATCTTTGACCTCCTAGCCATCACACCCTCATAGCCATTACTTGTACTTGAGAGAGAGAGAGATCTTCACTTTGCAATATTAGGGTTTGAGATTGTTTCTTCCTATCTTGAATTGTGTTGGATTACTTTTCTATTCTTATTGTGGATCTCCATAGTAATATCGAGAAGAACTCCCTTTATTTAATTATATCGATGATGCTTTCTTCTCTCATGTGTGAGTAAGTTCCTTGGGCCTGGGAGATGTAAGGGATTGGTGAGATGTGATGTGCTTCCATATATTTTCCATTAGTTTGTGATTGATTTTAATTACTATATTATGTGTGCTTGACTACCTGTGGGATGCCTAATGCTTCTTGTCCAATTAAGGGCCCAAACAAGATGATGCTTTGTTCTACATAGATAGGATCTTGTTTGCTAGAAGACCGATGACCCTCGAGTGACACGGGGATATCAATGGGAAACTAGTTTGACTCGAGGATAACGAGGAACCACTATGCTTATTGCATTAGTCCGATCCAAGGAGCTTAATTCCTAAGCAACTTGAAGGATCTTAATCATCTAGTGTTTGACCATGGTTTTGGTAACATTCTAGTAGGATTATTGAAGTTGGGATGAAATCTACCAAGAGGAGTTCCGACTAATTATGGGTTGCTCTCCTACACATATATTTATAAGATTATAATTTTTACACTTATCATTCATCCACCTGGCACAGTCACTATCACCATGAACTGTATCTCCCCGCGCCTTTTTCGTCATCTACAGAAAACAACAAACAATTGAATCATTCTTTACTTTTATGCTTTTTATTCCTGAAGTTTACATTTTAGTTTTATTTAAATACATCTAGTTTAATCCAAATTTCATTCTTATTTCCACACTTGTAGTCAATTCACTCGAAGACCTATGACAACTTTGAGTGTGACAGAGACTTCACTCATAAACACTTAGCTTTGGGCTCCCTGTGGATCGATATCTATACTTTGAAACTAGCTACAAACGATTTGTGCACTTGCAGACATCAAGCTATTTTATGGTGTCGTTGCCAGGGAGCTAAGTGCTAAGTGTTTGTCTCTTGACATTTCAAGTGTTACTACTGCAAAATGGTCTCCCTAGGAGACAAAGGGTCTACACGCTCTGGTAGGACCTACTTACCAGATTATTTTGAGCGCGTGCCTGCTCAAAGGCGCGAGGAAATTATTGAAAAAATTTTAAGATCAAATAAGGTTGAAGTTGAAAATCTGAGTGATATTATGGAAATCATGTCTATTTATAGGACAACTCCCAAGAAACTTGAGAAAACTCTCAGAGAATACAGTGCTCCAAAATCTGCTTTCCTTAAACAACCAATAGAATTTCCTAACCCTGGAGTTAGAGAATATCGATTTGATGGTGGAATTATTCAGATTTTGCAGGAGAAAGCTTTCAGTGGAAGGGAAGATGAAGACTCAGGAAGACATATTAGAGAGTTTGACGATTTGATGACAACACTTGGACCAAAAGGTTTGCCGAGAGACTTCTCTCGTCTAATTTTTTTGTTGGTCTCTTAAAGGTAAAGCTCTAGACTGGTTATAATCTCTCCCTCACCATTACATTAAATGTTGGGAAAACTGTATTGTCAAATTCATAAACAGTTTTAATTCTTTTAAAAACGTAACTGAAACTAGAAAGAACATAGGCAACTTTAATTAGAACGTGGGAGAAAACTACCCACATGCATGGGATAGATTCTTTGGAATGATCAATAGAATTGCCTATTCTGAATCAACTATTTGCCATTTATTTTACCATGGTCTTAATACTCAAAGAAAAGAGTTGCTCGACTTATTAGCAGGAGGACCGATTAATACTTTAAATGTTAAAGCATGTATGGAATTAATGTCTACTAGGGCAAAGAATGATTCTGTATACAATCTTGATTTCGACACTAAGCTGGAAAAAGGGATGCTTCATATAAATCATGATCTTATGCCTGAAGTACGCAAAACAATGAAAGAAAGAGGTATACCTTTTGAACTTGTTAAGGAAAACAAAGTATACTTGTTACAAGTTTTTACTAAAGAAGATGAAACTAGATTTTTTTTCAAGAATTAAAACATCGACAAGCAAAATCTCATAATAACCTACATAAGCATTTTCAAAAACATAAAAAGATTTTGGCAGAACTCACAAAAAATTATGATGAGATTGGCCAAGAAATAAAATTATTGCACAAGTATGTTAGTATGATTTAAACCCAATGTGAACAAATAGCATCTGGTTATCAAATTTTTCTTCGAGATGATATAGATATTCTTGTTTCTACTAATTTTGTTACAAGAACAGGTGCAGTTGTTATAATACCATTAGGACCACCAGAATATGAAGCTAAGAAAGAGCGAAAATAAAAAGCCTTGCTCAAAGCAAGCCAAGAATATGACACTGGTGGATCCTCAAGATGAGACTACTCAAGAAACACAAGATCAAACCAAGGAGGACCAAAATGATGCCCAAGATGACCGTTATGACTATGATGCAGAGAGTGTTGATCCAAGAGAAGAAAAAGAGACAAGCAATGAAGATGAAGTTGTTGTAGTAGAAAAGAAGAAAAGCGACAAGCAACAACAAAAGAAAGCAACAAAAGAGCCTGATCCCCCACAAAAGGTAAAAGACAAGAATAAGAATGGTGAGAAAAGGCTTCCTTATCCAGATCGAAAAACGAAAGCACCAGACCAGGTAATCTATGATTCTTTCAAAAGGCACTTGGTGATATTTATCTAGAAATTCCATTTGCGGATGTGATGAGTGCATATTTGCATCATGTTTTACATTATTATTTTGCATTGTAGATGTAGGATCTTGGTATTTTATAGCGCTCGCGTGCACATTTTATGTCTGTTTTCACCAGGATCAGGACATACGATGGATCCAATGGATACAATTATTGGAGCAGTTGTATTGTGGATAAAAGGTGTCAAAAACAACATAAATCGCTTATTTGGGAAATATTAATAATACCAAAAGAAAAACAGGAGCGGAGAAGGGAGGCAGAGAGTCCAACGACCAACTATACGACCGGAGCAACTTTTCTGGCCGTATAGCTCCGGCCGTATAGTTGGCGTCGCCTCCGCCTCGTCAAATAGGTTCTCCCCATGCAATTGGTTCAAGCATACGACATACAGAACACCCAGAAATCGCGAAAACCTCACCTCCGAAAGGCATCTGGAGGAGGAACTCATCCACAAGGGATCCATCTTCGCCCTGCGCAGATCCGGGAGCCTAAGGCATCGATCTTCATCAACCACTGCTGCATCACCACCATCTCCATCCATCCCATCTACATCTTGTCTAGATCTTGTTGTAATCCCGTACTCATTATGGATTTATACAAGTACTATTCACCTATGATTGTTTCCATTACCATTGCTATGATGTTGATTGCCTCCATGTCGTAGTATACCTCTAGTTCTTGGGGAGATGGAGAAACCCTAGCAAATGATTAAGGTGAGATAGACATTATTATGTTATACATCATCATGTGTATATGTTAATTGTCTTCATCTTGATATTGGGAGTTGTGCCCCTCCTTAATATTTGCCTCTTATGGGGACTCGATGAAGGGGATTACTTGTTGGTAGACGGAGGGATGATAGCACTTACTGTAACTATAAAGCTGATGTTATTCTTTATGTACTAACTTGGGGGATC
This sequence comes from Avena eriantha, assembly GCA_910589775.1. NCBI lineage: Eukaryota > Viridiplantae > Streptophyta > Magnoliopsida > Poales > Poaceae > Avena > Avena eriantha. The sequence continues at coordinate 175,132,953 of OU342746.1, forward strand.
AAGGAGAACTCATCAAGCCATGTCCATGCCACGGGAGAAATCCCTTAATAGCGCGGTAATGCGATGGTTCTTGGTTACTCTCTGATGTGGTTATGAGGACGATGTGTGTAGCGGTTGCTGACAAATCATCCATATATGGATCTCCTCCCACATATATACACATTATGAGAATATTCGTTATAATACTCTCGATTGCTTAGTCTAAATTGCTAGCGGTGTATCCACTATTCCTTGAGAACGCCTTTTTCCTATTGTAGTTCCAAAGTTCTATTACACAGGTGATTCTTATTTTCCGCATTAAGTTTTGCTTTACTTTAAATCACCTTGTTCAACCAAAAACCCAAAAACAACTCTACTTTACTTGCATCTTAAAGTTAATTATTAAGTACTCCGTTTAGTTATACTTAAAAGTATTTTAGTATTTTCCCTACTGCTCCCTGTGGCATCGATATCTTTATTTCGAAAATAGCTACAAACGATATATGCACTTGCAGTCATCAAGCTATTTTCCGGTGCCATTGCCGGGGAGCTTAGCGCTATAAGTCACTTTACTTTTAGTTATTTACTTTCGTTGTACTAATTTTTACTTGAGTTGCAAGAGCACAACAATGGACAATACTCAGCATTTAAACTAGCTTGAGGCAATAAGGAAAATGGGTTCGCCCATGGACGCTTTTATAACTGTCAACAAAAGCATAAATCCGGATGGATTCGAGATCCATCCTTTATTATTTGAATTATTACATTCTAAGAAATTTGCAGGAACCAATGAAGAAAGTCCATATGGACACTTACAATTCTTTGAAGACATTCTTAGTTACTTTATTTTCGATGACTGTAATCTTGATATGGTTAAAACTCAGTTGTTTAGACAAACTCTCTCTAATAATGTTTGCGAATCATACAAATCTTTTTGTGCAGAAGCACCAAGGACTTGGGAGGAATTGACAACGAAGTTCCTATAAAAAATATTATTCTGAAAGCAAAGCTCACAGGATGAGAGGTATTATTATCAGTTTCAAAAATAATCCTAGTGAGGGCTTATATGAAGGATATCTAAGGTATACAAGCTACCTAGATAATTGCCCCCATCATCATTTGCCTGATTGGTTAATCACCCATACCTTTTATGGAGGGCTAAATATTGAAAATAGGACGAATCTAAACACTGCTTCAAATGGCAGTTTTCTATCTTATACCTATGAAGAGGCTTCAAATCTAATAATAAAAATGAGAGAAGCAACTAAAAAATTTAAAGATAAGGAAAATATTGCAAATAGTTTTTCTGAATATGCTTGCATTAACGATTTTCTTGCAGATGAGAGGATATATACAATGATTAAAACCCTCGGTATTGATTCTTACTCAGTAAAGAAAATTATTGAGAATTATGTAGGGCATTTCTAGGTACCTACAGAATGGGAACCTCGTAAACCCCTCGAAGAAAAGAAGCGTGCAAGAGCACTAATGGAAGAGTTCTCCTCGATACCTATACAAGGGATCTTTGAAAAATACAAAGAGATGAAGAACAAATACAGAAGAGACCGAAGAAACCAGAAAGGAATTCCGAAGCTACAAATATAAATAATGTTATAATAAAGGATCTTATGGAAGCATGAATAGTGGAAGATCAAGTGGTTATGTTAGACCGTGAAACCTCAGAATTCATCAAAGGTAAGGTTCGAGGTAACGAAACTTCAAAACTAGTGACCCCTATATATTGTGGTGAAACTTTCTTATATGGAATTTGTGAACCAATTTCCACCATAAATATTATGCCTTCATCACTTTATGAAGAACTTTGCTACAACTTAAATAATCTAGATGTTGAACTGGTAGACACTATTATTAAATTGTCTAATAGAACCAATATAAAATCGGAAGAGGTACTCAGAAATATCTATGTCTTTATTGGCTCACTCATGTACCCTCTAGATTTTCATATTGTTGATATGCCTCGAGATTATTTTTGTCCTATTCTTTTAGGCAGGCCTTTTATTTCCATCACCAAAGCTCGAGTAGATAATCAAAAGGAAACTAATTCACTGAAGTTTGGAGAAGAGGAAATGACATTCCACTTCGCCAAACTAAAGAAGAGGCCATATGAAGTGGAGGATATCAAGGAAGAAAAGACGATTGCCGAGCTAGTGGCAATTCATTTTAGTACTCCACAAGATGAATTAGAAAGGAGCTTGATAAATTGGGAAGAAGCACCAGATGATGAGAAGAAAGAAGACATGGATGATTACCATGATTCAATTACGGAAGCACAAAATCCACATGACTATGAAGAATTGGTAAGAACCGGAGATGAAGAACCTCCACCAATAGAATTGAAAAAACTTCCAGACACTATGAGGTACAAGTTTTTAGATAATGAAAATAAATGTCCTGTTATTATTAGCAAGAATCTATCAAAAATGAAATGAATAAACTCATTTTAGTTTTGGTTAAGCATCGTGAAGCCTTTGGATATACATTGAGTGATATTAAAGGAATAGATCCATCTATTGTAACACATAAGATTACCATGCTTGATGATGCTGAACCCGTAGTAGATACGCAACGAAGGCTTAATCCTAAGATGAAGGAAGTAGTAACAAAAGAAGTTATACGCTTACTTGATGTTGGCATAATATATCCTATTTCTGACAGTAAGTGGGTTAACCCAGCCCATTGCATACCAAGACAAGGTGGTATTGATGCTGCTATGAATGAGGAAGGTGAGCTAGTTCCTATGAGGCCAATTGTAGGATATCGTATGTGCATTGATTTTAGGAAGCTAAATCGTGAGACACAGAAAAATCATAAACCTATAAAATTCACGGATAAAATCTTAGAAAGACTTAGTAATAATTCGTACTTTTGTTATATTGATGGTTATTCCGGATACTCTCAAATTGCCATACAACCGGAAGATCAAGAGAAAACAACTTTCACTTGTCCTTATGGCACATATGCTTATAGATTAATTCCATTTGGCTTATGTAATGCAGCAGCAATTTTTTAGGAATGTGTTCTAAAGATTTTTGATGATTTTGTTGAGAAGACTATAGAAGTCCTAACAAACGATTTTGTCGTTTGTGGAACAACTTTTGATAATTGCCTCTATGATCTGACCAACGTTTTGCAGAGATGCAGGCAATCAAACTTGGTTTTGAATTGGGAGCAATGTCGTTTCATGGAAAGATAAGGTAAAGTTTTCGAGCACAAAGTTTCGGAGAAGGGAATAGAAATAGATAAAACTAATATAAATGCTATAGAAAATCTCCCAATACCACAGGACATTAAAAACTAAAAAAATCTAGGACATGCAGGTTTTTGTAAGCGATTTCTAAAAGATTTTGCTAAACTTGCTATGCCCCTTACCAATCTTCTTGATAAAGAAACTCCATTCTATTTAGACCATGACTGCATTGTAGCTTTTGAGAACCTTAAGGATAAACTAGTTTCAGCACCTATCATGCAATCTTCAAAGTGGGATGAGCCTTTCGAAATTATGTGCAATGCTAGTGATTATGCTTTAGGGACTGTGTTGGGACAACGAGATGGAAAGAATATGAATGTTATTTATTACTCTAGTATACCTCTTAATAAGATTCAGAAGCATTATTCTACTACAGAAAAATAGTTTCTAGCTATAATTTTTGCTTGCGACAAATTTAGATCTTACATAATTAATTCTAAGTTAATAATTCATACGGATCACCAAGCTTTGCATCACCTCCTTGTGAAAAAGGATGCTAAGCCGAGGTTAATTAGGTGGGTTTTATTACTACAAGAATACGATTTGCAAATAGTAGATAGGAGGGGTAAGGATAATCCGGTAGCAGATCATCTCTCTAGGATGGAGGGAATAATTAATGACCCCGTACCTATTAATGAATCATTTTTGGGAGAATATTTAGCAAAGGTAGAAATTGCTGATCCATGGTATGCATATTATGCTAACTATCTAGCAACAATTTTTTTACCTCCTGGTATGTCAAGAAATCAAAGAATGAAATTCTTTAATGACCTTAAATATTACTTTTGGGATGATCCATATCTATATCATCATGGACTTGACGGAATGATTCAGAAGTGTGTTCCTAATCACGAAATGAATGCGATATTGAAGGCTTGTCATGACAGTCCATATGGAGGGCATCATGCAGGTAAAAGAACTACTACAAAGTTACTTCAATCCGGATTCTATTGGCCCACCTTGCTCAAGGATGCACACAGGTATGTGGAATACTGTGATGCTTGCCAAAGAAGAGGTAATATAGGTAGGAGACAAGAAATGGTGATCAATTATAGTCAAATAATTGAACCCTTTGATGTATGGGGAATAGATTACATGGGACCATTTATAGAGTCAAATGGTTATACTCATATTTTTGTTGCTGTTGACTATGTTACTAAGTGGGTTGAAGCTATCCCAACAAATCATGTGGATGCAGCTACCTCAGTGAGGATGATCAAGGATGTCATATTCCCTAGGTTTGGAGTTCCTAGATTTTTAATTACTGGCGGTGGTTCTCATTTTATGAAAGGGACTTTCAAGAAAATCCTTAGCAAGTATGGAGTAACTCACCGCGTTGGTTCACCATATCATCCCCAAACAAGTGGTCAAGTGGAACTCTCTAATAGAGAGCTGAAGACCATACTCAAGAAGATGATGGACAAATCAAGAAAATATTAGTCATACAAGTTAAATGACACTCTATGGGCATACCATACTGCGTTTAAAAATCCAATGGGTATGACACCTTATAAGATGGTGTACAGTAAGGCATGCCATTTACCGTTAGAATTAGAACACCAAGCTTTTTGGGCAATCAAGAATCTAAATTATGATCTCAAAGCAGTAGGGGGAAAATGTTTATTGGATATGCATGCTTTAGATGAGTTTAGAAGTGAAGCCTATAAGAATGCTAGGTTGTTTAAGGAAAAATTTAAAAGATGGCATGATAGAAAAATAGAGAATAAAACTTTTAAAAGTGGATACAAAGTGTTGCTCTATAATTCTCGTCTTAAGTTATTTCTAGGAAAACTTAGATCGAAGTGGGAAGGTCCATATGTAGTTGAAGAAGCCTATTCATTGGGAGCAGTGAAGCTCCAAGGAAAAACACCCTCTCTTGCATGGGTGGTAAATGGACAACGCTTGAAGCATTATCGAGTGAAAGAAGATGTAAGTGCAATCACCATAGAGTTGAGCACCCCCGAAGAAGTGATAAAGCGAAGATATACGTAGAACGACAATTAGAAGAAGAATGGACTCAAGACGGAATGAGCGGTACTATGTTCAAGCTATTGACCATAAAAGAGCGGTTCATGGGAGGCAACCCATGTGAAATAAAGGTTTGAGTAAGTTTTTAAATTTTCAGCTAAAGTCTAGTTTGAGTATTGTTTTTAATGAGAACAATTCATGCTCTAGCAAAGAAGAAGGAAGATTGATGATGCCAAAATTGGTCGAAAATCTAAGCTGACATTTCTCTGTCAAAACACGATATTTCATTAAGTTTTAGATTAATAAAGAATACTTGGAGAAGTAGAAAAATTTTGGTGGACATAGAAGGTTTAACGACCAACTATACGAAGGGAATAAAAATTCCAGCCATATTGTTCCGACCGTATAGTTATTGCGACATCAACGCTTCTATCCACAAAAGAGCTACAGCCTCTAGCCTCGAAAGATCTTCGTCATCCCTATATAGGACCCTTTAGCAACATCCGTACAACGAAGCCATGCAGCCCTTCCACGTCAACAAGATCTGGAAGAAGAAAGAAGAGAAACCCGTGAAGAGAATCGAGGAAGCAAAACCAAAAGGATCATCGTCATCATCCGGCTCGGAGATCAAGCCTCTCCCAAATTGGGAGGACATGTTCCCGCAAAGGATGGACATGATGAGACGAGCTGAGCGGGGAAGGAACAAGGATGAGTACCTCCCAAATCCTTATCGTTACAACATAGGATCCTATTATAAACCTCCTCTTAGTCCATCACCTCTTAAACCTAAGAAGGTGCGGCAAGATGAGATTCATGATAAGATCTATGAGTTGGAAAAGGCTTCTAAGGCATGTGTTGAAACAATTGGAGAAGGGATTGACTCCTACTGGATGATGAGCAAAGACCTTGAGAAAAAGGTCCATGACATCGATGGTAGAGTTGGTTTATTAATTAAAACTGTCTTTGAGTTGATAGATGAGAAGAAATTCCTCAAGAGGAAAATGTTGAAGCTCCAGTACGACATGGCCGAGCTCAGCATTCGCTTTGCAAGCATAGTTAAAGAGGGTAACATGAAAGAAGAAGGCGACGCTCTTTCTACCCAGGAGGAGGAATAGGTACCAACAAGGAGTTAATTGATCCCGCCTGGCTTGATTTCAAGCTTGGGGTATCTTTAAAGACCTTGTAATCTTTCTTACAAGTTTTATATTACTGTTTTTGCATTAGTTCAAACTACAAATAAAGTTTGCATCATTAGAATTCCCTTTAGGAATAGTCGATCCCTTTTGTGAAATTCCGAGTTTATTATTATATTTGGAGCAATTTTGAGTTTGTGTTTATTTTATTGATATATGAATGGCTTCAGTATAATTTTACTTGCACTTGATGATAGCAATAGGAGTCTTCCACATCATTGGTAGTAATGGAACACCTAGAGATAATTTGGTCAGTATGCTGTAAGCCTACAGTTTGATTTACAAAGAGAAATTATCTAAAACAATTGGAAAAAAAACCTTGAACAAATAAAAATGAAAGTGCTATCGAAATAGAGTGAGAACAAGTAGAGGTAGAATCTTCAAGTCATAATGACGCCTCATATATAATTGGAATTTGATAATTGAGTTTAAACTTTGAAATTCCTACATGAAGTGGAATGTATGGCTAGCTCCTTTGCACAACACTTAAACAAAAGTGTGAGCATGTATAAAAAAGAAAGAAAAGGAAGAATAAAAAGAGCGAGTGTGCAAAGACCAAATAGGCATATACCACTTCATTGTAGTATGACAAAGATACACTTTTAAGATTTTGAATCCCAAGTGAATACGTTGACCCTAAAAAAACTTGGGGCTACCTCGCTAACTCATTCGGTCAAACCGAATACTTTTACATCATGTTGAGATTCATCTTTTATGAACTGTTAATCACTAAGGTGTGGAACCCTGCTAATACTATTCAGATGGTTCAAGTGAGGTACTACTCATGATCTTATTTTTATGTATCGTATATCATAAACATATGTTGCATCTGCCTCATTTATTTTATCGACTCAGCTTCATGAATATGAGGATCGCATCCATTAAGCTAAAAACTTGCTCGGGACGAGCAAGAGTCTAAGCTTGGGGAAGTTGATGAGTGCATATTTGCATCATGTTTTACATTATTGTTTTGCATTGTAGATGTAGGATCTTGGTATTTTAGGCGCTTGCACGCACATTTTATGTATGTTTTCACCAGGATCAGGACAGACGATGGATCCAATGGATACAATTCTTGGAGTAGTTGTATTGTGGAGAAAAGGAGTCAAAACAGTGTAAATCGCTTATTTGGGAAATATTAATAGTACCAGAAGAAAACCAGGAGCGAAGAAGGGAGGCAGAGAGTCCGACGACCAACTATACGACCGGAGCAACTTTTCCGGCCATATAGCTCTGGGCGTATAGTTGGCACCGCCTCCGCCTTGTCAAATAGTTTCACCCCGTGCAATTGGTTCGAGGAGACGACATTCAGAACACCTAGAAATCGCGAAAACCTCACCTCCGAAAGGCATCTGGAGGAGGAACTCATCCACAAGGGATCCATCTTCGCCCTACGCAGATCTGGGAGGCTAAGCCATCGATCTTCATCAACCACCGTTGCATCACCACCATCTCCATCCATCCCATCTACATCTCATCTAGATCTTGTTGTAATTCCTGTACTCATTGTGGATTTATACAAGTACTATTCACCTATGATTGTTTCCATTACCATTGCTATGATGTTGATGGCCTCCATTTCTGAGTAGATCTCTAGTTCTTGGGGAGATGGAGAAACCCTAGCAAATAATTAAGGTGAGATAGAGATTATTGTGTTATACATCATCATGTGTATATGTTAATTGTCTTCATCTTGATATTGGGAGTTGTGCACCTCCTTAATATTTGCCTCTTATGGGGACTCGATGAAGGAGATTACTTGTTGGTACCCGGGGGGATGATAGCACTTACGATAACTATAAAGTTGTTGTCATTCTTTACATACTAACTTGGGGACTCATCAAGCCATGTCCATGCCACGGGAGAAATCCCATAATAGCGCGGTAACGCGATGGTTGTCGGTTACTGTCTGTTGTGGTTATGAGGACGATGTGTGCAGCGGTTGCTGGCAAATTGTCCATATATTGAGCTCCTCCCACATACATACACATTATGAGAATATTCGTTATAATACTCTCGATTACTTAGTCTGAATTGCTAGCGGTGTATCCACTATTTCCTGACAACACATTTTCCCTATTGTAGTTCCAACACGTGATTCTTATTTTCTGCATTAAGTTTTGCTTTACTTTAAATCGCCTTGTTCAACCAAAAACCCAAAAACCGAAAAACAACTCTACTTTAATTGCATCTTAAAGTTATTTCTTAAGTACTTCGTTTAGTTATAGTTAAAAGCATTTTAGTCTTTTACCTACTACTCCATGTGGGATTGATATATTTATTTCAAACTAGCTACAAACGATATGTGCACTTGCAGTCATCAGGATGCAATAAAAGTTCCCACCTATTCTAAATTCCTCCGTGATATTCTTAGTAGAAATAAATAACTGAAACTGTTGCCATGGTGACTAGTTATCCTGCTAATGGAAAGCTATTGTCTAAATCGAGAGATCCTGGAATACCAACTATTTCATGCTCAATTGGCAAAACTGATATTCACAATGCCCTGTGTGATTTAGGTGCAGGAGTTAGTGTAATGTCATATTCCCTCTATAAAAGCTTAGGATTAGGGGAGTATTCCCCTACTACTATCACTTTACATATATCCTGCTCTATACATGCTGTTTTTGGTCGACAATTTTTACTGTCATTTTTTTGTCAAAGACAAGGTGTTTAGCTAAGTTTCAGGACAAGAAGGTATTCTCGAAAAAATAGATTTTTTTATAAGTACTGAAGGTTTAACGACCAACTATACGGTAGGAATAAAAATTATAGCTGTATAATTTGGCTGTATAGATATCTTTGCCATTGTAACACCCCGTCCACTCCTGGGCCCGAGGGGTGTCACTCCTGGCAGCTTAATAGGATATCTAGACTAGCCCCACAGACCAACACTAGTCTTTTCTGCGCAGTTTGTCGTCACTCGTGCGCACCCGGTTACCCAATTCCCGGTCGGTCAACCATCCTAGAATTGCTCTAGGCCAAGCACGCTTAACGTTAGAGTTCTTTTGCTTCCGGAAAAGAAGTTGCAACTTGTTGATATGGGTATCCTATCAATCCTATTAATCCATATGCCTGGATCTCACATACACCCATCCTTTAGAAGATCGATGCCCTCATCGATCAAGCACACCCCAAGAACGTTCCCTCTTGGCACGCGTCTGTGCGTCTAGTGTCGGCACATGTGCCATGTCGTGTCCACTCCGGGCCACACGCGCCATGATCCACATGTCCCGCCACTGACCCGCACACACCCGTGTAATCGCAAGGGTCGGCTCTGATACCACTTTGTAACACTCCGTCCACTCCTGGGCCCGGGGGGTGTCACTCCTGGCAGCTTAATAGGATATCTAGACTGGCCCCATAGACCAACACTAGTCTTTTCTGCACACTTTGTCCTCACTCGTGCGCACTAGGTTACCCACTTCCCGGTCAGTCACCCATCCTAGAATTTCTCTAGGCCAAGCACGCTTAACCTTAGAGTTCTTTTCGAATGAGCTTCCGGAAAAGAAGTTGCAACTTGTTGATATGGGTATCCTATCAATCCTATTAAGCCATGTGCCTGGATCTCACAGCCATCAACAATTTTTTTGCGTAGGCATAGAGGATTTAACGAAAAACTATAAGGTGGGAATACAAATTTTGGCTGTATAGCTCCGGTCGTATAGATATTGATGCCTTCATACAATTTGCTTCCAAAGGTACTGATGGTTTGATGACCAACTATACGGCGGGAATAAAAATTTCGGCCCTATAGTTCCAGTCGTATAGATATCGATGCCTATTTTAGAAATTTTATCTCGAGGGTACAGAGGGTTTAATGACCAACTATACGGCGAGATCATTATGATCTGGTTGTATAGTTGCGTCCGTATAGCAGTGTTCTGCATAAAGAAACCCTAATTGGCGGTGTCGCCACAACTATACGGCGGGAACAACATATCCCGCATGTATAGTTGCGGCCGTATAGTTCAGCACGACCTCATAATCACGCCGGGGCAGCTAGGTTTCTTCTCCCTCCTCAATTTTCTCTCTCATATTCTCTCTCCAAACCTCTCAAAACCCACCTAGAACTTTTGATTCTTCGCGGATTTCATTCGTTTGAGTGGGGGAATCAACAGATCGGTATGTTTCTCTCCCTATACATGTTTTATTTTTAGATTTCCATTACTAGACAGTGGGGTGAAGTTTTAATTCGAGAGTTTTTTGGCCCTCTAGATGGGAGGCGGATTTTGCAGATCCCCCTCAACACTCAAGGCTTCGATGATTTTGTGGTGTGGGGTCTTACAAAGCATGGAAGATATACTATACGATCTGGATAGCATACTCAATGGAGGCATCAGTTTGGTCCATCGGCTGGACAACTAGCTTTACCAGGATCCTCGGCCAATAACCCGGTTTGGAAAGTGCTGTGGAAATTGAAAATACCAAGTAAAATAAAAATATTTCTATGGCGAGCACTGCATGGAATTCTGCCCCTGAAATGCATACTCGCTAATAGGCATATAGGAACCTCAAGTGCATGTCCGGTTTGTTCTCAAGGACCGGAAGACATCTAGCATGTTCTCTTCCTTTGTCCATCAGCGAAGAATATGTGGAGTGCCTTGGGGATTGCGGAAATTATAAAAGAAGCCACCCATGTGGACCGTGCAAGCTCATCAGACCTTGAAGTGCTGCTACGTCGTGATGATAATACTATGCAGTAGTTTGATGATATTGGACTGAAAGAATTAGTTTCAGTGATATGTTGGTACCTCTGGTGGATTAGAAGGCATCGGACGCATAACGAGACAGTACCTCCATTATTCCGATGCAAGATATCTACCCTGACAATAGCAATGAATGCAGTGAAAAAACCTTCAATGATTCCTGGACAAGATGGATGCTAGAATAGACCTGAAACACGCCAGCTGAAAGTAAATGTTGATGCTTCATTTTTTGAGAGTTCTTGCTCAGGTCCTGTTGTGGCTGTTATTCGCGACTATCAAGGTAAGTTTGTTTCCGCTACAAGAAGACGTTACCATATGTAGCGATGACAGTGCTGGCTATGAAAGAAGGGCTTATGCTAGCAAATATATTGGGGTGCCACAATATCATAGCCGAATCTGACTCTACAGAAACTATTGATGCATGTATTGGTATTGAAGCTTGGTGGACAGATTCGGCTCCTATTTATGCAGACTGTGTTGATCTAGTAACCTTGATCGGAAAGGTGATTTTCAAATTATGTCCGAGGGAAGCAAATAAAATGGCACATGTGTTGGCAAGGGAATGTTTCTTAATAATATTTCTTGTAACTGGGACGATGAGCCCCCTAGTTTTCTTTTGAACAATCTCATTCACGATGTAACTATGGTATGATTTGGAAGCAGGAAGTTTCAGACGCATTCTTTTCCTTTTAGGATACCTAAGGAGATTGGAAGGTTTTTAATGACTTGCTGGTTTAATATAATATAGTATGTTTTTACCTAAAAAACCGAACTACACTTTGTTGTTCAAAGTCGGCCTAACTTCGACCCCCCTCTCTTGTGATCATCTCAAGCCAAAGCCAGATAGCCCCTTTTTCTTGTGCTTATGATCAACCAAACCAAACCTGAAGCCATCCTCGCTTGATCCTAGGCCGGTCCTATTTCTCTTCTCCAGCAACACGTGTGGTGCGCGCTCACTCAAGCCTCGCTCGTGTGTTTTCCCTGCTAACCTCGTGTGCCATCAAAAGGCCAAGCAGCGTTGCAGCCTTCCTCTCCAACTACTCCACCTTATCTCCATCCTTCCCCATTGTTTCTTTCTTTTCTTCCACGAAACCCTCGCTCTACACCATGGCCGCTGCCTCCGGTTCCTCCAAGCCCGCTTGATCTCCATCGTAAACCGCCACCTCATCATGCCACAAGCACTGCACGGTACCCCGCTGTCGTTTGGAGGTGAGAGAAGGATCGGGGATCCTCAGCATCGTCGACACGGTCTCCGTCCAGCTCACTTGCACACCATGGACACGACAACTTCCCCTTCACCGCGCCACCAAATATGACCGTCTCCGGCCGAACTAACCTTCCACAACCACCCCACCGTAAGTCTGGAGTCTCCTTCCTCTTCCTCCTTGTCTTCCCCATCTTCTAGCTGCACTGATCTGCGCCCAATTGCTCCTGTCCGAGCCGCTTCTGCCATAGACGCCACGGCCATGTCATGCACACCGCCGTCCAGCAAGGGAACGCATGCGCTCTCCCCTATGCAGCTACCCCGAGCATCCCTTCATCCCGGTGCACCCGGCAGTGACTCGCGCAAGCCGGAGACACCACGCCGAAATTGTCCCGTGCCGCTTGCCGCGCGCTCATAGACCGCAGTCGACAGCGCAGGTAGCTGCAGCCTCCCCCTTTGTTCCCATCACAATTCTGACAGCTTCAGATCACCTTCGTAGACTTTCTTCACGCTCCATTATTCTGGGTATATCTAGCTTCCGCCTACATCAAACGACGCTCGATTTCGAGCTTTGTGCACGTCAGAATCCTCATCTGAAGTTGCGTCAATTTTTGGTCGTCGTCGTCAGTCTGCGCACGTGATTGTTCTTCGGCAGATGCATGTGTGATGACCCACAAGTATAGGGGGTGTATCGCAGTATTTTCGATAAGTGTTGAACCCAACGAGGAGCAGAAGGTGCTGGCTAGTGGTATGGATCAGGAATTCTCTGCAAATACTTAGCAAACGGATTTTTAGGGGTTTTTGATAAAGCAAGTAAACAAAGTACGAGTAAATAAAAGACAGTAAGAATAAATGCAGCAAGTGTCCCAATCCTTTATGCAGCAAAGGAAAGCCGGTTGTATTTCTATAGATGACCAAACGTTCTTGAGGACACATGGGAAGACTGTCAAGTGCTTTCGCTTCATATAGTCGATTAATCTTCTCTAGCTTGCTAAGTGTTGTGTGGGTGAACCTATGCTAATGTACCGTCCCATCCAAGACTTAATACATACTTGTGATTAAACCCCCTTGCAAACATCCGTAAGTACAAGAAAGTAATTAAGGTAGAAACCTAACCACAGCTTTAAACTCTAAGACCCTTACGCCCCTTGTGCAATGGTTTCCTAACGGGGGTTCAGGTTTCTGTCACTCTGGCAACCCCTACGATTAGTAGCCAAATACACAATGCATTCCCCTAGGCCCATATAGGTGAAGTGTCATGTAGAAGACGTTCAAATGACACCACTAGAAGAAGTACACCACAACTTAAATAACAATCTATTGAATCTTTCTCAACACAACTCCACTACTAACAACAAGACTTCTCCCATGTCCTCAAGAACAAAATGAACTACTCACAAGACATCATATGGATCATGATCAGAGATGGAATAATGATGTATAACAATCTGAACATAAACAATAATTCAACGGTTCACTCAATAGCATCAACTACAAAGAGTAATCAACACCGGGAAAGTTTCCCCTATGAACTATGCAAGATTCAACGCAATTGTTACAGCAATATGGAGATGGTGATGAGGGTGCTGATGGTGATGATGGTGGTGATGATGATGATGATCCCGACGAAGTCCAGATTGATGGTGGTGTTGATGGCGACGATCTCCCCTCTCTGGGAAGGAATTCCCCCGGCAGAAATCTGTCTGCCGGAGAGATCTTTCTCTCTCGATGTTTTTCGCCCCGCGGAGGCGGCGGAATCTTTCTGTGGTCGCTCCCCGAGTCTTAGGATTTCGTGGGGATGATATACGCCAGAGGGGAGAGGCTGGAGTGGGCCAGGGCGGCCACACCACTCCCTGGCGTGGCCTAGGCTTGCTCGCGCCATGGGGTGGTGTGGGCCCCCTATGGCCCACCTCCACTCCATCTTCTGGCATCCTGAGTCTTCTGGAAAAATAGAATTTTCCGTATATTCTCCCGGATTTTCTGATCTACGCGAATTTTGCCTCCAAATAGCACCTTTTCCATCAGAATCCTGACTACAGCGGTCTATGCTCCAAAAGTCATCAACCATGCAAAAACAGATGAAATAACATAAGTATCACCTCTCAATACGAAATATATCAATGAATAATAGTGAATTAAGACATAGAATAGTGATGCAAAATGCACGTATCAACTCCCCCCAAGCTTAGACTTCGCTTGTCCCCAAGCGAAACTGAGCTCAATAAACATGACCTCAGGTTTATGGAGTGAAGAGTCGATAAAAGAATACGGACAAGAAGCATCACATTCATCAAATACATAGATCATAATAGAAGACAACTCACTATTATACAACTCAACTTGTAATAAGTAAAGGAAACACAATAAAGATACATAAAGTGAATCATAATTGGTAATGGCAAACTTAGCTCTTGGTCGAAGAATAGTTGATAATTTGCTGGAGTTCACAAATAGCTGGTTTTTCAATGAAAGTTTTCAAAGTAGTAAACTTCAAGATAAGAGCAATGTGCAAAACAAGGAACATAAGAAACATGAATGCATAAATCATCATATGAATGAATGAATCACATCAACTCAAAATACTTGTTGAGATAGAAGGGAATAGGTTTACTGACTGAACTACAAAGTAAAAGGAAGGCCCTTCGCAGAGGGAAGCAGGGATTGCAAGTCTCATAAAGAGATCCCAAAAATTATGATACTTACTAGCTTTCAGCTCTCATTGCCCCTATCATAGGCATCTTTAGGTGATTAAGGTTAAAGTGACACAACTAAGAGGATATGCTTGACAAGTTATAAGTTGAAATCTCATGCCCCTTACTTATGAGTACCGATCCTCATGCTACTCAACTTCAGTCACGAGCAAGCTCGTGTCATTGTAAATACATGTGTATCATTGAGAACCGCCAACGGGGTACCCCTTGCACATGACAGAGGAGCTATCCCATAATCACAATGACAAGGCAAGCAAACAGTGAGCATCTCAGCGATCTTTTTATTTGCTATTTGCATAGGTTTTTATTGAGGATGCTTCATAGAATGCTCACTATAGTTATGCTGCAAGTTTCCACCATGATTAGGCATGGCTTAGGCTAGCGGCCCAGACGTTTCTCTAACACACATATAAACTCCATGATCTTACAAGTTCCACTTTTATTTCACACCGCCGGGATCCATAAGCAAAAGAACATGATATCAAGTAGGTACAAAGTACCAAATAAAGTGTCGAAAGCGGTCTCCATGATACATGGTTCGGCTAACTTCAACTCATAAAGCGCAAGCATATATGCAACAAAGAAGGACCCAATGGTTCAGGTTTATTAAATGCAAGAAAATAAAGTGTGCCATCAAGTTCGTGAGAGCTTTAATCACTAATTTTCACATAACAAGTTTAATTTGGGAGGTAGATAAAACAAGAATTTACTTGGAATAGCAATAATGCTACTAGGTAGGTATGGTGGACACAAATGGCAAAGGTTTTGGTTTTAAAGGAGGTGGATGCACGAGAAGAAAACCCTCTCAGTATAGGTTTTTGGCTAGCAAGGCTGGGTAGCAAGTACAAGAGTTGAAGGAAACAACCAAACATACAAGTGATAAAGACAAACATGCAATGTTCCTTGGAAGCACAAAAGATCTTAACTAGAGAATACTAGACTTATGAGCAAATCAAGAAAGAAAGATGATGAAATTATTTTTTCTCTAGAGTACTTCTATCTTTTTCTTTTCAACTCTCAAAAAGGTGTTGCTACTGACCAAGCCAGGTTTGCCAAAACCAACTAAATTAACTCAAAGATCCCAAAGTGATACTAATACTAACAACAAGATCAATCATATAACCACGAATTGAAAACTAATAAAAGCTATGCAAAAGAGTGAATGATAGAACTTCTCATTAATATTCCATAACGGCAACTCACACCAAGGGATACAATCTAACGAGAGAGGGGACACTTCCATAATGCAAACCATACTACATAATAACTCCTCTATTCATGATATGACTCTACTAATAAGGTAAAAAGATAGAAGATAGTGATATGATACCGCGACACTCCCCCAAGCTTGGAACAAACAAAGGGGATGCCAAACCTGACGACGAATTACTCCTTAGGTGGTGGTGGTATCCTCTTGATGATCTCTCTGATCAGTTTCCCCAAGTCCTCAATCTCGAAACTGAGATTACGAATCAGCTGTGAATTTTGCTCAATGCGGCTCATGATCATGTCGTGTTGAGAATTCCAGCTCTTGCTATTCTTTCCCCACTCTTCCTCCTTGAAGTCTTCTTTTCCTGCATGGCTAGAATGAAGCAAATCCCAATTGGAGGGTAATTTCTCCTTGGGCATATTCTGGTATTGATGCTCATGGATAAGAGTGTGGAAAGGGTTCCTGGTGCGTGGAGGAAGTGACCAGGGATCTGAAAGGTGATGAGGAGGCTTCCCTCCAATGGCTGGATTTGCCACCACTCCAATGCTTGCAACAGTAGTGCCGGTGTGCTTTGCCTCCTCTTCACCTTCACTCTTGATCTCCTTCTCCTTCCTGGGGTCTTGGAGGTCTTCCTCCATGGGCTCCTTCCCTTTATCCTTGGCAGACACCATTGTGCTTCTAAGCTTTCAGAGAGTATGTCATGACAGAAACAGATCGAAACAAAAACACGACGAAAACACGATATATGAACCTCGGGAGATCCGGGGGGTATATATTACGAAGTTTCATATCAAAAGGAAGGTACTAGGACAAAACGAGTCGGAGGCGGAGTCCTGGGTGGCCTCACCACCTGGTGGCGCGGCCAGGGGTGGGCCCGCGCCATGGGGTGGTGTGGGCCACCCTGGCTCCGTTTCCATCTCTTTTCCGCTTCGTAGTTTTCCTTATTGACTGAAAGCTGCAGAAATATAGTTGGATTGTATTTTCGCGGAACTTTGCTTAGCAGAACTATTACCTATTTGGAAACAGACTCTGCAGGTCTCTGAATTTGGTATTTAGTGGACCCTTCCGGAGTCACCACTTGAATAAAATCAACATCTTCATCTTCATACACTTATTACTTGAGTCATAAAACCATTCTCTTCCTTATTGCACCATTATATCCACTTCCTGGAAATTTCTTTCACACAAAACTTCACACAGTTCTCATTAGCAACATTAGTATAAGTGAAGTGATAAAACCTTTTGAGTCCAACTTCAACTGAAAACCATCAAAACAAAATCTACTGTAGCAACTCTTTCCGAAAACCCAAAAAGAATTCAAAAAGGAAATCGAATAAAGAAGCAAATGCAAGATTGGCAAAATCTATCAAAACAGACCAGCAGGTAAAGATCATTTTTTTTGAAAATCTTCTGTTGCTCAAATCAAAAAGTGCAAAACTAAGGAAAGTTAAATAACAACCTGAGGCAGAATTACAACAAATTACAGCTCAATCCAACATACAGAGATCTCTCACGAATTTTTACGGTGAAGCACAAAAATATGTTTCGGGACAGTAACTTCCCCAAATCTTACTTCTCTCTCATTAGAGGTTGATATTGACACAAAAACCAAACAAAACGGATAAGGAGCGGTTATTACTGAAGTAATAACTTCCAAGACTCAAAGAAACAAAAACAAACAAACTGAAAGCAAAAACAAATTGGGTTGTCTCCCATAAAGCTCTTTCTTTATAGCCATTAAGATGGGCATGATAATTTTGAGGAAGCTCTCATACGAATATGAATTGAAGTGAAAGAGAGCATTAAGAAGCAAAAATACACACATTTAAGTCTAACCCACTTCCTATGCAAGGGGATTTTGTAAACAAAAAAGTTGTTAAAACCAAAGGCAACTTGCATAAGAAGGCAAAAGAAGTGCAACATAAAAACTTTCAGCATAAAACGAGGAAACTTGATATTGTTGAGATGCATAAGAACACTTTTCCCTCTCTCATAGTAACTTTCAGTATCATGCATAAACTTAACAATATAGCTATCACAAGGACCATCATAGCAATTATCACTTATTCTAACAGAAAACACAGGAATACTAGCTCTCATAACACTACTATGTGAAACAAAATTAGAGGTATCCTTACAAAGGATAGTGTGTTCCTCTTCCTCATACTTAGTGAAAAAGTCTTTCACATTTGCTACAATAGGTTCATCAACCATTTGTTTGTCAGGTTCAACATCTTTATTCATACTTTCATTAACCATACTAGCTATCATAGAATGTTCCTTTACCTTAACTGGAAAAAGCATTTTCTCAATATAAGGTTCAGGTAAACTATGATTAGCAGTATAAACTTCAGTATTTCTTGCAGGAACACTCTTAGAAATATCTTTATAAGGTTCATGATACTTATTCCACTTCTTTTTAAGCACTTCAATATAGGAAACAAAAGCCTTAAAATAAGAAGCAATAGCTTGAGAGTCTAGACCATAAGCATTTTTTATATTTTGAAAGTTATCAGTTCCCATAAAAGATTCAATGCATTCATAATCATAATTTATACCTGACTTTCTACCTTTGTCATTCTCCCAAGCTTCAGCATTGTCTTGAATACGGTCTAGAAGGTCCCATTTAGCTTCTTCTTCCATACGAGTGAATGATCTAGTACAAGAAGCATCCAATAAATCTTTATCATGTAGAGGGAGCCTTGCATAAAAGTTATTGATAATAATATTGTTGGGGAGCTCATGAATGGGACATTTGAGAATTAGTAACTTCAATCTCCCCCAAGCTTGAGCTGTACTCTCTCCATCAAGAGGCCAAAAGTTGTATATTTGATTCCGATCTTTATGAATCTCACTAGGAGGATAAAACTTTGAATAAAAGAGAGGCACTATTTCCTCCCATTCCAGAGCTTGAACATTCTTCAGCAGCTTATACCATTCCTCAGCTCTTCCTTTCAGCGATAATGAGAATAACTTCTTCTTAACTTGATCTGTAGTAATACCTGCACACTTGAACAACCCGCATAATTCATGTATAAAGAGTAAATGATCACCGGGATGGACAATTCCATCCCCAACATAGTAGTTATCCATAACACGATCAATAATTCTTGTAGGTATTTTGAAAACATCATTCTCAGCAGGTGGTGGCTTGTCTACTACCTTAGCAGTGGTAGTAGCCTTACCAAATAAGAAACTCAGCGAATTATCCATAACGAAAATAAAGCAACTAGCAGAAGTAAACAATACTCACAGTAGAAGTTTCCTTTACCAGTTCTACTCTCCAATAGCGCTTCACTCCCCGACAACGACGCCAGAAAATAGTCTTGATGACCCACAAGTATAGGGGGTGTATCGCAGTATTTTCGATAAGTAAGAGTGTCGAACCCAACAAGGAGCAGAAGGTGCTGGCTAGTGGTATGGATCAGGAATTCTCTGCAAATACTTAGCAAACGGATTTTTAGGGGTTTTTGATAAAGCAAGTAAACAAAGTACGAGTAAATAAAAGACAGTAAGAATAAATGCAGCAAGTGGCCCAATCCTTTATGCAGCAAAGGACAAGCCGGTTGTATTTCTATAGATGACCAAACGTTCTCGAGGACACATGGGAAGACTGTCAAGTGCTTTTGCTTCATATAGTCGATTAATCTTCTCTAGCTTGCTAAGTGTTGTGTGGGTGAACCTGTGCTAATGTACCGTCCCATCCAAGACTTAATACATACTTGTGATTAAACCCCCTTGCAAACATCCGTAAGTACAAGAAAGTAATTAAGGTAGAAACCTAACCACAGGTTTAAACTCTAAGACCCTTACGTCCCTTGTGCAATGGTTTCCTAACGGGGGTTCAGGTTTCTGTCACTCCGGCAACCCCTACGATTAGTAGCCAAATACACAATGCATTCCCCTAGGCCCATATAGGTGAAGTGTCATGTAGTCGACGTTCACATGACACCACTAGAAGAAGTACACCATAACTTAAATAACAATCTATTGAATCTTTCTCAACACAACTCCACTACTAACAACAAGACTTCTCCCATGTCCTCAAGAACAAAACGAACTACTCACAAGACATCATATGGATCATGATCATAGATGGAATAATGATGTATAACAATCTGAACATAAACAATAATTCAACGGTTCACTCAATAGCATCAACTACAAATAGTAATCAACACCGGGAAAGTTTCCCCTATGAACTATGCAAGATTCAACGCAATTGTTACAGCAATATGGAGATGGTGATGAGGGTGCTGATGGTGATGATGGTGGTGATGATGATGATCCCGATGAAGTCCAGCTTGATGGTGGTGTTGATGGCGACGATCTCCCCTCTCCGGGAAGGAATTCCCCTGGCAGAAATATGTCTGCCGGAGAGATCTTTCTCTCTCGGTGTTTTCCGCCCCACAGAGGCGGCGGAATCTTTCTGTGGTCACTCCCCGAGGCTTAGGGTTTCGTGGGGATGATATACGCCAGAGGGGAGAGGCTAGAGTGGGCCAGGGCGGCCACACCACTCCCTGGCGCGGCCTAGGCTTGCCCGCGCCATGGGGTGGTGTGGGCCCCCTGTGGCCCACCTCCACTCCATCTTATGGCATCCTGAGTCTTCTAGAAAAATAGAATTTTACGTATATTTTCCCGGATTTTCTGATCTTCGCGAATTTTGCCTCCAAACATCACTTTTTCCATCAGAATCCTGACTGCAGCGGTCCAAGCTCCAAAAGTCATCAACCATGCAAAAACAGATGAAATAACATAAGTATAACCTCTCAATACGAAATATATCAATGAATAATAGTGAATTAAGACATAGAATAGTGATGCAAAATGGATGTATCAATGTGTTGGTTTTGTCCCTTGCATGTTTGTTGTATATGTTGTGCTTACCATGTTCTTATCTTGAGTTATCAAGTATATTTGTGTTTATTGGTTTGCACACCATGTATGAGTGTTTCTTGTGTTGGAGCTATTATTGAATTTTATTTGGTATCTTATTTAGCTCGTGTGAGAGATTAATGGACTATCCCATTTTGGGAGAGTGTTATGTATGGGAATTCCACAATCCTAAAATGTGTGTACATGAGGAATACCACCTAGTAGTGATTTAGCAATATTATCTAGTCTCTATGTGGTATGTTTCTCATGAGAAATTTAAGTTCTATAATGTCCATTAATTATCTCTATTTGGATTCGTTTGCCTCGGGTTGATATTTATTGGTTATCACATTATGGGGGAGTCATATGCTTAGTGCATATTACAAGCCTAGAAAATGTGAATATTCGAGGTTGTGTCACCTAGAATTGATATTGATAATTATCTAGCTCCTATGTGACACATTTGCTCAAACAAGTTTAATGCCTTTGTTTCTCATCTTTTGCATCTTGTTTGTGTGAGTGTTTCTTGGTATGTGTTTCTTCATTTTCGGATCCTTGTATCCTCATGGAAACCATTAGCTTCAATTCACTCCAATCACTAGTGATTGTGTTACTATTGGAAGCTACCAAGAATCACTCTCGAAGCATCAAGCTTAACTCTTATAATTTGATATATGCTTCTTGTTGTGAATATGATCTTGGATTTCATTGTAATCTACCTTGTGAAAATTATTCCCATTACTTCTTGTCCTTGGACACTTGGTAATCTATATATGGTAGAATCCTTTTGATCATATTCACTTTGGCCTTGGTTTAGTTTTGTCCTATCTTTGGCCAAGAAAATGTTTGGTGTTTCTCCCAAGATTTCCTTGCCTCCTATGGATCTTCTTAGTTTATTGGTATCCTCTAGTGTTTTATTTAAGATAAGTAGTAGTGATGATATCATTTGTGTGCATTTTGCATTCAAAAGCAAAAATCCTAAATAATGTACTACTTATGGGTGAGCTCTCCTTTATTATTTAGAACACACCTATTTATGCTTCTTGCTTTGATCCATATCATGTTTTATGTTCTTGGAAATTCGATCTTTTTGTTTTGGTATTTTGTGCCATCGTGAAAAGTGTGAGAGTTTGGTTTATGTGTTGAAACTTTGCTCTTTTGGGAGTTGGTTTTGTCTCATTCCTCGTTTCATGGTTTGACCTTTTAGAATGAGATAAATCCTCGAGCTTGTGTGTTTTTATCTATCGATTGCTCTTTGGATTTTGTCTAGTTCATTTGTTGAACTTGTGATCCTTCATGTGTTGAATTGTCTCTTTGATACAATTTGGACACATTTTGCCGTGTCACTCTTGTGTGTGCCATCTCGGTTTACTTGGTGTTTTTGTTCAAATTGTATCTCCTTGTTGGTTCTTGAAAGCCTTGTGCATGCATATTCTCTACATGTTTATTTCATGGCATGCTTGCTTTCTTAGATCCAATATATAGAGGAAACTCTACCAAATCCTAATTGGCTAAGATGTGCATGAAATTCAATTCATATTAATATGCACATATTTATGTGGAGTCTCTCCTATGAATTGTAGTGTCACTAACTACTTTGGACCCAATATGTTTGGGAACCATTTTGTACTTAAATGTGTTTTAGGTACATTGGAGATATATTGGATGCTTGTCTCTCATGTTGGAGAAATGGTGCGTTCATGGAAATTGGAGGCAAGCCATAGGATGATCAACAAATTCATATCCTTTACATCCTACCAATTATATCTCGGTAACAAGTATCCCCTTCTCATGCTCATATTTCTTGCTTCCAACCATTTGTGGGTTGCCTTCTAGCATGAATTATTGTATATGTATCTATTGTGGTTCTAGCCTTGGTTTTAAGAGTACTACCTATTGCAAATGTGTTTAAGTTGAGATGAGTGCATATAATTGGGACTATACAAAATCATACATATGATCCACCTATCCCAAATATGTCAATCTAGCAATTTTATTGCCTATCCTTTCCTCAACTTCTCTCATGTGCAATAGTGAGATTTTGCTAGTTGATTTTTCCTTTGCGATACTTGTTGCCTTTTCTCCATATATTCCAACCATCTCCTTTTCCCTTGGTGATTGTTGTAATATATATAGTGTGTGGGTGTTGGAAGTTCATTCATGAACAATAAGATAAATTTATGCCTTTGTCCATGCTTACAAGCAAAAATCTTATTGGTGTGTGTTATGACTTCATTTTGGTTTTCATGTACTTTCTTGAGTATCTTGTTTATGTGTGCATGTTTCTTTACAGACATATGTCTTTGTGATGCATTCCATTTAGAAACTTATACACATAAGAGAAGTTTTTTTTTTGGTTGAGATTTTTATTCCTTAGATACCACCTTTTATTTCTTTGTTGATTCTTTGGTGGCTTCCAAATTTATTTGCGTATGAGTGTTTGTTTCCTTTGTTTGCATCTTCGGGCACTCATATTTATTCTCTCATGCCTTGTATTGTTAAATGAATATGGATGAGTGAGGATTCCATGATCATGCACCTTGTTCCCCAATATAATTATTATAATTGGTGCATAATCTTTGGGGAGCTCCTCTAATTCATTTAATAATACTTATTTGTCTTGTTTCTCGTTTGTTGTGTTTTAAATGCTTATGGGGGAGCAAGGATTCCATATTTGTGCATGATGTATTGAAATGCAACTATTCTATTTATGCACAAATCTTGGGGAGCTTCTCCATTTTCATTTAAAACACTCTTTTGATCTTATCATAACATCTTATTTTGTTCATTTGGTCTCATTTGTTGTTTTCATTTGGTTCCTTTGGATCTTGTGATTGCTTGCGTCATTTGTTGATGCTTCCTTTATTTTATTTATTTGGCAATCTTTGGATCCGCAATATAGTTTTACTTCCTCCCAAGTATTCATCATTGGATTTGTGCGAATGCACACCTTTGGAGAAATTATAACTATATTGGCCTTCTAGAATTTGTCACCCATTTCGGCAATCGATGCCAATGGGGGAGAAGTTTTAGAGGGTTTAAGGGAAGTTGGTTCTTTCTTTTAGTTTGTGCTTAAGCATTTGCCTTTCATGCTATTGCATCTTTGTGTTGCTTAGCATGTGATATATATAGGAAACTCCACCAATGATAATGATTGGCAATATATGCAATGAAATTCAAGTTCATCACACTTGCATAGATTGTGGGGGAGTTTTCTCTATATATTGTGGTGGTACCAATATCACATACTTGTGTAGTATTTGATATTGGGACTACCATTTTATTCATTAAATTCATTATATAAACCCTCTCATAGGGATTGTCATCAATTACCAAAATGGGGGAGATTGAAAGAGCATGTGGGCCCCCATGTGTGGTTTTGGTAATTAATGACAATCTTTATGGACTAATGTGTGTATTAAGTTGTACTTGTAGGAATTGTCCATTGGCATCTCTTGGAGCATGTGTTGGCTTCAAGGTTGATGAAATGAAGAAGAATATGCATTGTGGAAGCTCAATATGCGCCATCCCTAGAAGATCTCATGTTTGGTGCTTTCCATCCTCGGTGCTTATGGATCGATGAAGACAAGGCCAAAGGATTCTCAAGGCAAAGGTATTCTCGATAGGTTTTCCCTTTTACCGGTCTCGTGTTGACCGGGTTTAGGATAGATAGTCGTACTATCAAGAGAGGCTCTCGAGTGGGTATCTCGATCATATCATTCGGATAGAGCTCAAACCTTTGCATACTTGCATCATCATTTGGTTGTTTTGTCTTATCCATGTGAGGATATAGAGCTTGTGGTAATCTTCATAACAAGCTCTTGTTCATCAAAATCGGATCTCCCTTTTATATCTTGTTGCGATTTTGATCTTGGTGGTTTTTCGGATTCTCACCGAGTGAGGTATCTCCCATTATACTACTTGATACTTTCTCACTTGGTGATATCCAATATTTCTACTTTTTGTTGGGTAGCTCTTGTCGTCCCCTTTCTAACGCAATTGGAATCGGGTCAATCGGAGTTACCAATCAAAAGTTATAGTCGTTTGTTTATTTGCCTTTTTAATATAAAAAGAAAAGAAAAACCGTTTCTTCTGGCCCATCCGGTAGCACCGCCCGAGCGGGCCGGTACTACCGGTCGGCCCAGTCGCCCCGCTGCTGCTCTCTGTCTCGTCCGGTTGCCCTGGCCGGCAGTACCGGCCCAAAGCGGTAGTCCCGCCCGGGCGGGCCGGTACTACCGGACCGGCCCACAAGCTCGTGCCCAGCTGTTGGCCGCCGCTCGCTCAGCTCCCGCGCCTGCCTTCGCGCTCCTGCTCTCTCTCCCGCCTCGCCGCCGCCGCTGCCTTGGGCCGCGCTCCCGGCCCAGCTTGCTAGCTCGCCTAGCCCTTCGCTGCTTCGCTCGCCCGCTCGCCATCGCTCGCTGGTGCCCCGCGCGTTCCCCGATCCCCTCCCGCATCGCTGCTCCCGTTCCTGGCTGCTGGGCTGCCGAGCGGTAGTACCGGGCCCATCCAGTACTACCGGCTCTGGCCGAAAAATCTGCCCCAACGGGCTGATTCTCCCCCTCTTATAAATAGCCTTTTGCCTTATCTTTTAAGGCTGCTTCTTCCTCATTTCTTTCTCAAGCCTTTGCCTATTTGACTTAATCTTCTTGGCTTGATTTCTTCCTTCTCATCCATTGATTCTTGTCAATATTTGAGGGGTAGTCAGAGGGGATCTAGATCTACACTTTGACCAATCAAAATCCACTCTTTGTGAGTGAATCTTTGGATCTAGATCTTTAGGGCTTTTTGTGATCCCCTTTTGTGTTCTTCCTCTCTTATTCCCCCAAGTGCTTTAGTAGCCTTGTTGGAATTTGAGAGTGAAGATTTGGAGCCTCTTTGTGGTGTTCTTGCCTTTTGCATTTGGTGCATTGGTGTGTGTTCTCTCCGGAGGATTTGGTTGGTGATATTCATTGTTGCTAGTCCCTCTTGGGTTCTTGGAACCCTAGACGGTTGTATGGCCTTTGTGGCATGTGCTTGGGGTCTTCAATTGAGTTGTGAAGATCCCCCAAGATTGAGGCCTTGGTGGCGATTATTGGGAGCCTCCAATTAAGTTGTGGAGATAGCCCCAATCTTGTACGGGTTCGGTGACCACCCTTAAGTGTCCCATAGTGGAACGGGTGCTTGCCCGCGTGGTGGGTGCTCGGAAGAATAGGGTGAGGCTTTGGTGGCGTTGGTGGTCTTAGTACCGCCCACCCCTCCAACGAGACGTACTCCCTTGTTGGGAGGAACTCGGTAAAATATTGTCGTCCCCGCATGCCTCGGTTATCTCTATAACCGAGCTCTTTACTTATGCAATTTACTTTGTGATAGCCATCGTGCTTGAAGTAATTATCTTGCTATCATATTGTTGCTTGTTTTGCCTAGCATAAGTTGTTGGTGCACATAGGTTAACCTTAGTATATCTATGCTTTGTGCTTAACAAAAGAAAACGCTAGTTTTATTCCGCCTTTGTTAAGCCCATCTCGTAGAAGTTTTAATCGCCTATTCACCCCCCCTCTAGGCGACATGCGTGATCTTTCATGTATGTTTGGTGATAGTATCTGGTTGGTTCCGCATAGGTATTTTTCATCCCTCTCTGATAGCCGACAATTGTATCGAGTCTCTATAGGTTGTTTAGTGCATGCACCGCTGCCGCTTTAGTCCACCATCCCTATGTAGGCGAGAGCCGCTGAATTTTAGACTCGTCGTGTACTGGCCTCAGTACTGACCGCTCCCTTTCCTTTGCCCTTTGTCGGCACTCCTTTTTTTTAACAGGTATGAGTTCGACGTCGTTAGAGGGTTACCCTTCTGGCTTGGCCTAAGTAGGATTATGGACACCATTGGTTATTCTTCGGGGCTCTTAGCTCAGTTTGCTTCTTATCTGTACTCGGTTGTTGTATCATTTTCAAGGTGATTTGGATCTTTGTATTGTATATCTGTATCCTTGACTCATTGAGTCATTGTTTTATATATATGTTTTGTGGGTTCCATCGCGAACTATTGTGTAATGATATTATTTTGTTTTCTATCCACACGCAAGTGCCTGATGGGCATCGTTAAATCGTTTCTATGTGGGTTTGGCGAAAATCGCGGAAACCTGCATAGGGCCAATTCGAGGGTGTTACAGAGGAGAAATAGAGGAGTCGGTGCGGGAGTGCCGCCGCCAACAGAGGCTGGACCACGGGTGGCACAACCATGATCGGAGACCATGAACGACAACCACGATCCAGGTACCCATCCGCTCCCTTGACTTTCCCTCCTTCTCATCATTTTTTTGCCCTATTTCCATTGGAGAAGGTAGCAAGCGCGCTGACAATCTTGATCGCTTGGACAATTTGGTGTGCGAGGAACATGTTCTTTGATCGTAGGTGTGGTTTAGGAACAGAGTTGTGTTTCAGGTCTGGTCGTAGGTGTGCTTTAAGTTCAGGTCGTTCCTGTACTTTCAGAGTACATGGTGATACAAGGATGCAATTGAGGAATTTATCCTTTCTGAATCAACCGTACTATTTATAGAAAATTTAGCTATGTGATCTTAGATGCAAACTACAAACAACCGAGTGGTTTTAAATTTGATGCACTGTAGCAAAACATATGTATGAACTTATGCTTTGATTGGTACTGTTGAATTTCTAGCGATTTTGTTTCCTCACAAACTGAAAATTGCTACTTGTTTTTCAGTAGGGCACCGATGACGGATACTACCAACTTGTCTACTTCTAATCTTGTCCAGTTCAATGAAGGAAGTAGTTCAATTGATACAGCAATTGATTGGTCCTAAATTGAGATAGCACCTCCGAATGAATATGAAATCAATGTTCCTATAGCAGAAGAGAACTTGTGCTTGATGCTTGGTATTAATGATAAATCCAGGCATTGACGAGCTAAAGCTAGAGAAGCTATCAAAGCTTCCATTGCCAATATCAATGCTTGTATGGATGATATTAATGAGGTTTTACTTGTTGATGCGGCTCTTCCTGTTTCTGACCATATGCCCGAAGAGAATCACTTTTGGTATGACAAAGAACATCCTGTGATAGAGGAAGGTTCCTTGTTTCCTTATATGGAAGATTTCAAGATGCTCTTGAGAACATTTGCTATTAGAGGAAAGTTTGATATTCAAATACAGGATAGTGACACTACTAGATTTATAGGTCATTGTAAAGGAGAACTATGCCATTGGAGAATAACAGCTAGGATAATAGAAGATGGAAAAACGGTCCGGGTATTGACTTATCTAACATCAACCTTTTATGTTTTAGTTGCACCTATTTTATAAAGTGACATGCAAGTAATGGATGGTATTGTGTTTTCCTACATGTTAACAAAATAGTAAAGCCTCATAATTGTTCATCAACTGCTGAAGTGATCTCAAGCATGGCAGACCAAGCATAGGTGGCAGAAAAGTCAATTGGCATACTTCAGACTGAACCAAACA
This sequence comes from Avena eriantha, assembly GCA_910589775.1. Taxonomy (NCBI): domain Eukaryota; kingdom Viridiplantae; phylum Streptophyta; class Magnoliopsida; order Poales; family Poaceae; genus Avena; species Avena eriantha. Next base: position 175,161,523 of record OU342746.1, read on the forward strand.
TTGGTGCTGGTGAGCTACAAAAAAGGTTAAAAGCCGAGTATAAAGTTACTACTGGGTACCAGACTGTTTGGAGGCCCAAAGAGAAGGCCATGGATAAATTATATGGTACATGGGAACAGATCTTTCGGAATCTATGGAACTTCAAAGCTGAGATTGAGAAGAGATCTCCGGATAGCATTGTAGAGGTTGATGTGAAGAGTGAAGAGTGTATTTCTGCAGATTTTTTATGGCAGTCAAGCCATGCATTGATGACTTTTTGAATGGTTGTAGGTCATATATTAGTATAGACTCCACCTTTATGAATGGAAAGTGGAACGGCCAATTAGCAGCATGCACAACACTAGATGGACATAACTGGATGTTTCCCTTAGCATTTGGATTCTTTGCTTCGGAAACCGAGGATAACGGGACTTGGTTTATGCAACAATTGCATAGGGCAATAGGACATCTTCGAAATCTAGCTATATGTACAGACGCATGCAAAGGGTTAGAGAATGTAGTTAAAAATGTGTTTCCTCAAGCTGAGCAAAGGGAATGCTTTAGGCACCTAATGGGAAACTTCAAAAAAAAGTTTTATGGAGATGTTTTTGGTTGGATGTGGCCAGCAACCAAGGCTTATCGTATAGAGACATTTAACCGCCATATGGCCAAGGTATTTGCAGCTAAATCAGAGGTAGGTACCTACTTGAGTACTTATCATAACTTGAAGTGGATGAGATGTGACTTCAACATGGAAATAAAATGTGATTACATTCACAATAATCTAGCCAAGAGCTTCAGTAGCTGGATCAGAGGAATGAAGGACCTTCCCCCAGATGAGCTAGCAGACTCACTTAGAGAGAAAATCATGAGCTTTTTCATAGGCGCAGATAGGTTGGGAAAATGCTCCGTGGAATTATACTACCTACTATCATTCAACAAATAAATAATAGGACTAGACAAATTGCTCATTTGGATGGTGGAAGATCAACATGAGAAAGTTGTGAGGTCAAGGACATCAAGAAGAATAACCTTAGGCATGTTGTGAAGATAGGCAATCATGAGGGCACTTGCCTAGAATGGCAGCACACCAGGAATCCTTGCAATCATGCACTTGTATTTCTTATAGGGACCGCAAATACAAACTTCCATCCATATGTGCATCAGTACTACTCGGTGGGTATGTTCCGGACATCCTATGCTGGAGAGATTGAACCCATCACAGATAAGTCTCAGTGGCCTCATGTTGCTATAGATTTTGAGATGGTGCCACCAATATCAAAGAGACCCATTGGGAGACAGAGGAAACCGAGAATCAAAGGTTGTCTCAAAGATGGTGGTGGTAGCAGTAAAGGGGAGAAAAAGAGAGTAGATGGCAAAGGAAAAGAGCAGGACAATGACGATGAAGAGAAGGCACAAGAAAATGGTGTCAAAGGGAAAGCAAAAGAGAAGAAGAGATTTGGCACCACAAATAGATGCAAATAATGTGGAGAGTTGGGGCACAAGAAAACATCATGTCCACAAAATGAACCTACAGAAAGGTAGCATTTGTATTATCATATTTGTGTCACATCTATATTAATATCTTATTTCTAATGTCTTGCATATTGAAATAGAAAGAAAAAGATGAAAAAGGTTCATAAAGGTGAGAATCCAGTTTGTACACATGTGATTGAGCAAGAGATATTTTCAGCTAATGTTAGGACACCAAAAAGAATGACAATCACGCTACCTCGTAGTCTTCATGATAGCCCGGGGCCTATTACCAGGAGGTAAATCCTTCTGCTTGCTTTCATATGCACAAAATCATGGGAAAGCAGATATTTTTCTAACCTAATGTTTAAATTATAGGAGACTTGCTATGGCGATGGCTGGAGATGGTGCATCACAACCACATGTGACAACTAATGCATCTCTAGTGAGACCTGGTTTTGAGGTGCCGTTAAGTTCAAATACATGCAAGAAAAAGTTAACTCCAAAGAGGAGGAAACTGTGATTTTATTGCGTTAAGACTTTTTTCAATTCTAAGATAGATGTGTTGGTATTTTTATTTGTTGAATAATATACACATAATATATGGATGGATATGCTGTCAACATTTTCATATCTAACACAACTAATGCATCTCCAGCATGCGTATGCTGTACTAAAGTTGAAGTTATTTTGTTAGTCTATAAAACTAGAGACTGTAATAGAGGTCCCTGTCAGGTTGTGTTTGTTCTTTTCAGAGTAAAGCAAGTTGGTTTCTTTTGATTAGGAGACATTAAGTAATTTTACATGATTTAGAGTTGTGAACTTTTGTGGTGGTTTTGATGAAGATTCTTCATTTCTGTACAGCCTGTAGTTCTTCCTGTTTATTGCATTGGGTAGGCGTACCTTTGCTGTTACTAAGATGGTAGCATCTAAAATTATGCAGAACTCGGGCATGCTACAATGGATAATTCGTTAACTGATAATGGATCGAACAATCAGGCTAGAACATTCTCTATCCTCTTCCAATAATAACCTCTACAGAGATACAAATTACACGATGCTAATGAGTCAATTTCACTGCTGAAGTTGCTTGTGCTTAGCAAGCAAGAACAACCACACATATCAATTCATCTTGAATTGTTGCCATCTACCAATATTGTTGGCACAACACTGTTGAACCTACGAATCTCCACCAAACTCTAAGAGTAGGGAGGCACTGCCTCGAGGAGGGATTCCGCCCTTGGTCTGGTCTGTGTCGTCGGCGGGCAGCAATGCCGAATCTCAGCACCTCCTGCTCTGCCGTTCGTGATCACTGACGGGAGAAAGTTCCTAGCGCCTGGGCTGTCCGTTGTGGCCGGCAGCGGCGTTCCCTCCCGCCCACCCCCGTCCACCTAATTCTCCTCTGCTGCATGGGGAACTGTAAGCAGCTCGTTTTGTATCGATAGAACACCAGGTCCAACCAGGTACCGTATTGCACACTGTATTCCAGAATTAAAAAAACAACGTACCTGTAAAATAAGAAGGACTGTGCTATCTAGGGCATGTGCCCCAGATTAGCATTCCATGGGCACGGATTTAATCATACATGCATGTGCACCACCTGCCACGTTGGTTTCCTTTTTGTTTCTACACTTTAAAATGTTTTATCTCTTCAATCATAATTCGAAATTCAGATCCATTTTTGCGGTTGACTTTGTTATGATGAGATCTTCGAAAATAGATGCCATGTTGATAGGTTTTGACAATATTTTTTTGACCCCTAGTTGCCAGATTATGGTCACTTGGTCACCAGGTAAAGTGAAGCTAGTTACCAGGTTAAAATCAACTGGTTACCAGAGGTTTTTGAACTTTCTTTCTCAATAATATAATACTTATATGATAGTAATACAATATTTTACGTGTTTAGAATGGATCAAGTATCTACTTTCTGTACATACAAATCATTGTTATTATTAGAAACATGTAAAAATTATCTGGTGACTATGTATTATTTAGCTGGTAACTGTTAGCTATCATTCTGGTAGCTCTAGTATAGTAATCTAGCAACTAGCGATGGAAAAAAATATCGTCAAAACGTATCAAGATGAGATCTTGTTTTGAAGTATTCGTCGAGACGAACTCAGCGGTGAAGATGGATCATCGATCGGACTAACGGTTTAGAAGATAAATCATTTTGATTTTTCGGATTTGGAAAAGATTACCTCCATGCATAATGTCTTCAGCTCCTGCTACCTTATAAGCTGAGATGCTAATGACATGGCGCCGAACGGGAGCTATTCCTGGAGCACGTCCATTTATTAGAATAATCGAAATAAGAAATAAGGCAAATTATAAAGCAATCTGTGTAATGTGTAGCAAATAGTAAAAGACAAAGTAATATGTGGCAAATTATAAAGACTCAAACTAATGTGTGGCAAATTATAAAATCTCCTGCAAAAATGAGTGAAGCTATATAGTATTATTAGAGACATTAGTCCTTCCACAACGTATGATTTTCCTGTGCCAAATCTCTTTTCAGGCATCGGGCACCGATGCCCAACGCTGCACAGGTGGTGCCGCAATTTTTTTCAGAAAATCGGAGCAACTAGGTGCTCCGATGCCTAAACTCGGCGGCCAATAAAATATTCCTACTACTGAATAGGAGCAACAAGCATGACCATCTCCCTCATCGGCAAGCACGAGTAGGAGGTATACCAAAACGAGGAATAGAAAGCTCATAGACGGAGAGAGAGCCAGGACACCCCGCGGCCTTGTGCCTCCGCCGACACACTCTTGCCCCGCTGCCCAGGCCGTGCCGTGCCGCCAACCCCCGCTAGAAGCTGCCCGCGCCGCTAATGGCCCAAAATATATCGAGCTCGTTGGGGAACCCCAAGAGGAAGGTATGATGAGCACAGCAGCAAGTTTTCCCTCAGTTATGAAACCAAGGTTTAATCGAACTAGTAGGAGCAAGAAAACACCCCAAAGGTGTTGCTAGCTGAACTTTGGCAGGGCGCACTACCGGTGCCAGTAGCAACGTGGAGACCTGCACAACACAACCACAGAACTTTGTCCCCAACTTGCGATGAGGTTGTCAATCTCACCGGTTTTGCTGAAAACAAAGGATTAAACGTATCGAGTGGAAGAAAGTAATAGTTTGCAGAAAGTTAACACAAAGTAGTAAATACTTGATTGTAGATTGAAAGTAAAAGAAAGGACCGGGGTCCATAGTTCACTAGAGGTGGCTCTCCTTAAGATAGATGACACGTTGGATGAACAAATTACAGCGGGGCAATTGACAAACATCGAGAAAGCATACAAGCATATACTACTCATCTTGACTCCTTTGAGATTCGATTGGGCATTACAACATTATACATAGACCGTTATCCAACTGCATCTATGACTAATAATCCACATTCGGGTTATCATCCGAACCCCCTCCAGTATTAAGTTGCAAGCAACGGATAATTGCATTACGAATTGGGTGTAAAGTAAACAATACGATTGTTCTATGAATAAAAGATTGTTGTTTTCTCCCTAGTATCAACAGCACATCTAGTACCTTAGAGATTTCTACCACTTCCCTAGATTACCAGAGGCATGAACCCACTATCGAGCATAAATACTAACTCTTGGAGTTGCTAGCATCTACTTGGCCAAAATAGCTACTAACAACAGAAATCATGCAAGATCACAAATAACAAAGACATGATAGAATCAATAATCAATCTGAAATAGCATCTCAATATCCATCGGATCCCCACAAACACAACATGTAGAATTACAAATAGATGATCTTGATCATGAACAGAGCTCACAAGATCTAAACATGATAGCACAAAGGAGGAGAACCAGCCATCTAGCTACTAAATGGACCCGTAGTCCAGAGATAAACTACTCACGCATCACACCCGAGGCTTGCATGATGATGAAGAAGGCCTCCAGGGTGAATTCCCCTCTCCGGCAGGGTGCCGGGAAGAGCTTCAGATCCCTCCCGATCTAGGGATGGAGATGACAGAGGCTACAAACTCTTTCGTGGATTTTTGATCGGGTCCTTAGGGTTTCCGTATCAGAGGGAATATATAGGCGGAAGGAGAGGCCGAGGGGGTTCCTGGGGCGGCCAGACCACCCCCTGGCGCAGGCCAGGCCTGGCCGCGCGGCCAGGTGGTGTGGCCAAGCCCCAGCCCCTCTCCATCTCGTATTCTGGCTCCAGGTGTCCCTCGGGGAAAAACTGACTTTGGCTTTTGTCCCATCCAATTCCGAGAATATTCATTTTCTGACTTTCCTGGAACCAAAAACATCAGAAAACAGGCAGTTGGCACTGTGGCTCTTGTTAATAGGTTAGTACAAGAAATCATATGAAAAGTACTCCAAAGTGTGGACAAAACATAAGAAAGTAGATAAAACCATGCATGGAACATCAAAAATTATAGATACATTTGCAATGTATCAACATCCCCAAGCTTAACTCCTGCTCGTCCTCGAGTAGGTAAGTGATAAAAAAGAAAGAATAATTTTTGAGGCGACATGCACCACCATAAACTTGATCAAAGTATTTGTAAAACATTCAAAGCTGGGATCATAGTGCTTCAATCATAACATGAAAGACAAAGTTCTAGCAATAAGACAAATAAACTATGTTGCAACACGAAAAGGCACAAACAAAAGATTAATGAATAACAATGCTTTGCAAGACGTTTGTTTGTTTCACATAAATAAAACATAGCATAGTAGTATTCAGCTTGTCCCTCATAGAGTAGCAAACATAAATGCATAGGACACCTTCAAAGTTCATAAGAGTGATAGATACAAATAGTTTAAAACAAGCAATATCAAAGCTATGCATCAATCAACAAGTCTTGGGACAATTCACATAGAACTAAGAATGGTCACTATGCTCTCAAAGTAGGTGCATAAAGATAGAAGATGGAGAATCAACATAAAAGTAAAATAAAGGCCTTCATAAAAAGAAGTAGGGATTCAAGTCTCATAAAGAGCTTCTAAAAATTATGGTACTTATAGCTTTTAGCTCTCATTGCCCCTATCATAAGCATCTTGAAGTGATTAAGGTTAAAGTGAACAAACTATGGTGTACATGCTTGACGAAGTATAAGTTAGAAATCTCATGTCCCTTGTATACGAGGGCCACTCCTCATGCTACTCAAGTTTAGTCGCCGATAAGTTCTTATCATCGTAAGTACATGTGTATCATAGAGAACCGCCAACGGGGTACCCCTTGCCCGATGATACGGAAGAATCCCTATATCAAAATGACAAGGCAAGCAAACAACGAGCATCTCAGTAATCTTCTTATTTACCATGGGAATATGGTGCTTTTTTCTCTCTTTCCTCTTTTCATAATCTCTTTTTTTCTCTTTTTTTCTCAATATAGGACTCTTTTTTTATAAGAAGAATGCTTCATAGACAGCTCATTATGGTTACGCTGCAGGTTTCCACCATGTCAGCATGGATTAGACCAGCGGCCCAGGTGTTTCTCTAATACATACACATAACTCCATGGACTTACAAGCTCCCCTTTCATTTCACACCGACGACATCCATATATAAAAGAGCATGATATCAACTAGGTACAAGTACCAAGTGCAATGTTGAAAGCGTTCCCCATGACATCATGGTTCTTCTAATTCCCAACAAATAAGTGCAAGCATATACAACATAGAAGACACAATGGTTCAAGTTTATTAAGGGCAAGAAAAGTAAAGTGTGCCATCAAGTTCGTGAGAGCTTTAATCACTAGTTTTCTCATAACAAGTTTAATTCGGAAGGCAAACAAAAGCTTGAATATACTTGGAGTAGCATAAGCTAGTAGGTAGGTATGGTGGACTCTTTGGAATAACTTGGTTTAGGGAGTTGGATGCATGAGTGGAACTCATACTTGGTTGTGGAGGCTAGCAAAAGACTGGGAGCGACAAACTAAGAGAGCAATAATGGCCATAATCATGCAGAGCGACAAAACATCATTGATCAAAGCATAAAGTGATACTACAAGTTGAAAACTAAAGGATCATAAAGGCTATGGTGACTTGAGATAGTCATAACATGGTGTGAGCATGCGCAAAGTCAACCCAAATAAAGCATCAAAGGAGAATACCAATATACTATGCTTTAATATGCTAAAACAACGCATGATTCATCCAAGGCACATTAAGCAATCTCAATTGTTTATAACAAGTCATGCTACAACAAAGAATACTAAGAATAAAGCCAAAACAATATCAAGCATGGCATGACAAAGCATAGGCCATAGTCAAAAACGAGCTCTTTTTACCACATAAGCATGAACTTTCCTACTCTTTTCCAAATCAAACCAAACTTTTTGAAAACCAATGTATGAAAGAGGGGGTCCAACCAATTTATTCAGCAAACTAAGCAAACAAAAGAAAACGAAAAACCAAAGCAAAAACGAAATAGAATACGCTCCAAGAACAACACAACTGTGCATGAAACAATAAAAATGAAGCGTTTGGAAGGAACCTGGGATGTTTATTGATGAAGAGGGGGATGCCTTGGGCATCCCCAAGCTTTGACGCCTATACTTCTTGGATATTTCTTGGGGTGACATGCGTGGCATCCCCAAGCTTGAGCTTTAGTCCATCCTTCATCTCATTACTCATTCCTTCCATACACCTGAAATTTTTCCTTCATACAAAACTTCACACAATCTTTATTAGCAACATTAGTGCACTCAAGATAATAAGTCTTCAGGTTCAGTTCTAACACCAATAAACTTCCATTAGAACACTAGCTACTGTAGCACTTCCCTCAAAAAGCTCAATTCCCCAAAAGAACTCAAAAAGGAACCAACAAGAAGCAAATGCAGAAAATGGCAGAAATCTATCAAAACAGGCCAACAGGTAAAGACGATTTTTTTTGAAGACCTTCTGTTGCTCAAATCAAAAAGTGTTAAACTAACAAAAGTTAGATAAAAACTTGGGTCAGAAGCACAAAAATTCACGCCTCAAAAATACGTTCAGAGAGTTTACACAAATTTCTACGGTGAAGCACAGAAATATGTTTTGGGATAGTAACTTTCCCAATCATTACTTCTCTCTCATTAGAGGTTACTCTTGGCACAAAAAGCAAATAAAAGGATAAGGAGCGGTTATTACTGAAGTAATAACTTCCAAGACTCATCTAAAACTTTTGGGTTATCTCCCAATAAGTACTTTTCTTTAACGCCTTTAAGTTAGGCATAAGAAGCAATAAAAAGAATCAAGTGTTCTCAAATGAAGAAGCATTAAGACCAAACTTCTTACCCTTATCTCTCTTACTTTTATTCTTAACCTTGGGGAAATATGATTGTTTGGTGGAGAAGAAAGGTGCATGGTCCCCTTTCCCACATCTATTATTGCCCCAAGGAGTTCTAATAGGGACCTTCCAAGTGTAATTTGACCTTTTCCTGCACATTCAATAACAAGATAATCAGTAGAAATCATTTTCCCAAGGATCTTTGTAAACACTCCTTCAGCTATTCCAGTAGGTAATATGGTAGCATTATTAGCCAGAGATATTTCTTTTCCTCCTTCAGTAAACCCCCAAAGATTCAAAGATTCATAAATATCTTTGGGCATAAGACAAAATTCAGGCATGATATCATAGCGGGCTTGAAAAGTTTTAGTGTTTATCTCAATCTTTATTGTAGGGAGCCACTTTGATGGTTCAGAATTTATTGGAACATAATTATGATGCTACATAAGCGTATTATAGCAATCTTTTAAGCTAGCAGTACCAGTCTCAAGAGTGTTCAATCTAGCAAATATTCTTGCGAAAGAAATATCAGTTTGGCTAGGCAAGTTGTAAGTAAGGATCAATTTCTTTATAGCATTAATAGCATCATCCTCATTACATTGGAGGAAATCTCCTCCCACAACAGCATCTAAAGCATATCTATAGCAAAGAGCAATTCCAAGGTAAAAACTGCTAAGGAACAAGCTTTGAGTCATTTTAGGTTCAGTTTTTTCATGTAGATCAGAGATTCTTGACCAAGCTTCCTTAAAACTTTCCTCAATTCCTTGTTTAAAAGTGAAAATCATTTCCTCGAGTGACATAGTGATTGGAGCAAGGCTAGACATAGTGGAAACTTGAGAAAGGAAATAATTTTTTGTGTGTTTTCAAATAAGAAAGCAAACTAGTAAAACTAAATTTTTTGTGTGTTTTTGATAAAGAAACAAGCAAACAAAGCAAAAAGAAACTAAGCAAAACAAAAATAACAAAGTAAAGTGATTGGTTATGAGGGACTCCCCTTGTGAAGATGGCCTTGACTCCCCGGCAACGGCGCTAGAAAAGTGCTTGATGGCTCAGTGTTGATGTAGAGCTCGTTGGGGAACCCCAAGAGGAAGGTATGATGAGCACAACAGCAAGTTTCCCTCAGTTATGAAACCAAGGTTTAATCAAATCAGTAGGATCAAGGAAACACCCCAAAGGTGTTGCTAGCTGAGCCTTGGCAGGGCGCACTACCGGTTCTAGTAGCAACGTGGAGACCTGCACAACACAACCACAGAACTTTGTCCCCAACTTGCGATGAGGTTGTCAATCTCACCGGTTTTGCTGAAAACAAAGGATTAAACGTATCGAATGGAAGGAAGTAAAAGTCTGCAGAAAGTAAACACAAAGCAGTAAACAGTTTGTAGATTGTATGTAAAAGAAAGGACCGGGATCCATAGTTCACTAGAGGTTGACTCCTTAAGATAGATAACATGTTGGGTGAATAAATTACAGCGGGGCAATTGACAAACATCAAGAAAGCAATACATGCATATACTAATTATCTTGACTCCTTTGGAACTTGATTGGGCATTACAACATTATACATAGACCGCCATCTGTTGGGGATACCCTCGGGTAGGGTCACGCTGGGGTATAGAGGCCGAGTTAGCCGAGGTACGGCAAGGTCAAAGCGAATGCTGGCCGAGTCACCTCAAGGCAGGCCGACTTACGGAGTAACCCGGACCAGAGGATGTCCACCTTACTGAGTCCCGGCCGACGTATGTCATATGCCGGCAGGTTTTATGTAACTTGTATATAGGTACCCACGGGGCCGGATTTACTAGGCACGATCCGGGTTATATCAGGCTTGCAAGAGAAGGAAGGTATCTCGCTGGTCAAAAGGTGGTCACTGTATGCTGGAGCATGAGCGAAGCGGACAGAGGGAAGGACCACCGAGGCATGGCCGACAAGGGTGACGCGCCCTGTGTCGGATGACGCTGGCGCCGTAGAGGCTTACGTAGCCTCTGCATGGCTTACGATGGCGAAAGGTGACCCGGTCGGTTTGCTATTTTGGGAAGAGACATATTCCTAGGAATATGCCTCCACGTATGCCCTAATTGGAGACCTAGCCTCCCCTTTATAAGGAGCACTAGGGCCTCTGTAGAAGGGGTTGGCATTTGAGTAGTTGGTTCCTTGGAGATAGGCAGTGGTGAGAGTAAGAGAGCTCCTTCTTCCTCCTCTCCCCAATACAGCTCAATGAGCATTTGTAAACCTTGTGAACTTGGAGAATACCAAACATCTGTGTGTGGAATCACCACACTATCCCTCCCTGGATTCCTCTAGAGCATATTGGCCCCACCTTTAGCCTATCCATGGCATCTGCCGTGACACCACCACGACAGTTGGCACCCACCGTAGGGCTAGCGGCGCTAGCAGGAGTGAAGATCCGGACGAGAAATCTCATCGGCAACGGCGAGCGCATCGTCTCTAGGCTCGTTCAGCGCTTTGGAGGGTTGGACTACGTCAGCGACAATGCTGGTTGCTTCGACAAACGACCTCTTCCGCGCAACGGCCTCTTCGTCAAGCTTGGCGCTCACAAGATCTAGGTCGCCGTCGATGTGTCGTGCGTTCACCCGCGGCATGTCGTCGAGGGAGGCGAGCCACCCCTTAGCGCGGCTTACGGGGCACGTATCACTCGCTCCCCTGACTGTGCCGAGGTGATGATGATGGCGCCTGGCGCTGGCACGAGCAAGGATTCGACACCAGATCTGGAGGTAACACCCAAGGCACCAAGGAATAGTAGAGGTCCTCCCCTAGAGAGGCCAGAAAATGTGATGCAGCAAGCGATAGATAGCTTGGCAAGTCCCATAGCACCTGTGGTAGATCCGGCTCAGGCACAGGCCGAGTTAGAGGAAACTAGGCAGAAGATACTAGAGGGTGCAAAAAAGATAGTCGCGGCTCAGCAGTTGTTGAACATGACACTACGTGAGTACGCAAAAGCAAATAAGGTAGATGTTGTAAAAGTGAAAGGGAGAAACCTCATCAGTGAATGAACAAAGAGGGTGACACTAGGGTTGAGTAATCGGAGAACATTTTGTCCATGGGGTTGCCGAAGTACAGCACCCCAGCAAAGAACCTCAGAGTAGCAGATGCATCTGCATCCGAGTTAGAGGGTTTGACGGGTGAGGCCCAGCAAAGACCGCAAGAGAGGGTCAATGAGTTAGTTCGGATAGCTAATAGACAGAATGAAGAGTTGCTCAGGGCTATCCAAAGTCGTTTATTCAGCGGTGGGTAACCCAGAGAAAACCGCTGGAGCTGCGTCACCCCTCATGATGGCCCTAGAAGAGAGGAAGTAGTAACCTCGGCAAGGAGAAACAAACAGATAGTCCCATATGACCCGGCAAGGGTAGGGAAAGGAAAAGCAATGCAAGGAAATGAGGATTGACAGACTGTCAGCTGAGGCGAAGCTGGCCGAGGTAACCGCGACCAAGGCAATGCCGGTCAGGGAAACGCTGTAGACGGCAATGCCGGATAGCGTAACTCGGCAGGTGCAGCGCAACCGCAGCAGTGAAATATACCATGGCAAGAGCGAAGTGCCAGCCAAGGTATGAAACAGAGAGGCCACAAGAGCAAGATAGATACAATGATGGAGATTCGGAAATGGTGAACGCAGGATACCCTAGGCCGGATTATCACGTGATAGGGTCAAGGTTGGGAAGCAGGAACTTGATGCCTGACGATGCTAGGTTAAAACTGGATCGGCTCTATAGGTCGGAGAAGATTGAGGGGCAAGGTCCTCCGGGTCCAGCGTGCTTTGGGCCCCGGATCATGAAAGAACCTCCGGTACCTAGCTTCCAGTTACCCGGAGGCACGAAAACATATGACGGTAGCACCAAGCCAGAGGATTGGTTAATCAATTACGCGATGGCGGTGAAGATTGCTACAGGTAATTTGAGATGGGCAGTGAGATACGTACCTCAGATGCTAAGAGGGGCCAGCGAGGGTGTGGCTAAATAATTTACCACCTGGTAGTATCAACTGATGGATAGATTTCGAGGAAATGTTCATCAGTAACTTCTCAAGCACGTATCAGAGGCCGAATAGGCCATAGACCCTAGCAATGTGCAAGCAGAGACCAAATGAGACAGACAGGGAGTTCCTAACCCGCTGGTGCACCGTGAGAAACTCGTGTGAAGGCGTGATTGAGTCTCAGGCCATAGCTTGGTTTGCACAAGGGTGCAGATATGCAAGCATCTTGTGGCAAAGGTTACAAAGGTATATGCCAACTACACTGGCAGAGACAATCCGGATTGCTGATTCGTATGCTTTGGGTGATCCGACTCAACCTAGGCTTGTAACAAATGAGTCAAATGAGGAGTATTATCAGCGAGATGGAGTCGGGTCATCCCGCGAAATGATTACCGGGGTAAGCGAAGAGATGACAGACCGGATTATAGGTACAGTTCGCAACAAGTTGTTGCGGTAAACCAAGATCAACCTGGAGCAGGGAGTAATCAGCGTCAGAAAACTAGAGGGCAACAGTGGACCCCAAGAAATGATGGCAAGAAAACTTGGCCGCCCGAAAAAAAGAGACAGTGGCCAGAAAAGAAAGATCGACCGAGGTATACGTATGAGGCTATGCTGGATCAGCCGTGCAAATTTCACACGCCAAATCCAAGTAACCCAGCGGGTCACACGACTCGGCAATGTGAGTGGATGAGGAAGATAGAACAAAGTGGTTTGGGGAATGCTCAGGCACCTCGGAGCGATCAACCTCGGCAGGAGTTACCCGGCAGCAATTGCTCTCCGGAGTGAACACGCAACAGTTAATGTTGCCACCACCTCCGCCGAGGTATGAAAACCATGAGAGAAGGGATGTAGTGCATCAGGTGGAAAATCAGCATCAGCCAGATAAAATATATCCCGGCAATGAGGGGAGAAATGAATACAGAGAGCATCACCAGAGTTACTATGTGTTTACCACGGAGGAAACAGATAGAAAGAGCTTGCAACGCCGACATATGGAAGTGAATGCGGTTATGCTGGTAGTGACGAGGTATATGCCTTGGTCAGATCAGGAAATTAAGTGGAGTATCAAGGACCATCCCAAGCTCATGCCAAGTCCTGGTTCATATGCACTGGTGCTGGACCCAACGTTCATCGGGCCAAATATCAATGTGAGGTTTTCCAAGGTGCTGATTGACAATGGCAGCAGCATCAATATCATGTACGTGGACACAATGTGCAAGTTGGGTATCTCAGAGAACATGCTCCAAGCTACAAGGACAACTTTCCATGGCATTGTGCCATGCATCTCCTGTGAACCCATTGGCAAGGTCCGGGTTGACGTGTTATTCGGCACAAGGGATAACTGCCGAACTAAAAATTTGGAGTTTGAGGTTGTGAACTTAGAAAGCGCATATCACGCGTTGCTCAGCAGGCCAGCCCTGAACAAATTCATGGCAAGTAGTCACATCAGTTACCTGAAGATGAAGTTGCCCGGGCCAAATGGAGTAATTACCATAGCAGGAGATTTCCGACGTTCCATTGAGTGTGCGTCAGCCGGGTCTAACCTGGCCGAGTCACTCGTGATCACACAAGAAAAGAGAAAGATCCAGGAAGTGGCAGCATTGGCTCAGTCCGCGTAGCAGTATATGCCGGCGCTGAGTAACCCGCATGGAAGTGTATCATTTCAAGCAACAAAAGATACAAAGAAAGTGCCCGTTGATGATTTCTTCCCAGAGCGCACCGTAACGATTAGTGTCGGGTTAAATGACAAATAGGAAAGCGATCTCGTCAACTTCCTCCGTGAGAATCGGGATATCTTTGCTTGGTCCACACAGGACTTGCAAGGTGTTCCGAGGGAGTTGGCCGAGCACTCTTTGAATGTGAGACCCGGAGCAAATCCGGTGAAGCAACCTCTCCGCCGCTTTGCCGAAGATAGGAGAAAAGTCATTGGAGATGATATAGCTCGGCTCCTTGCAGCCGGGTTCATCATGGAAGTGCTTTACCCGGATTGGCTATCTAATCCGGTGCTAGTGGAAAAGAAGAAACATGATCCGTATGTGGCAATGGTTTGGCGTATGTGCATCGATTACACGAAACTGAATAAGGCGTGCCCAAAAGATCCATTTCCACTGCCAAGGATAGATCAGGTCATAGATTCTACTGCTGGGTGAACTGTTGTCATTCATAGACGCATATTCTGGTTTCCACCAGATACCTCTGAACCCGAATGGTCAAATAAAGACTGTGTTTATCACCCCATATGGGGCTTATTGCTATCGCACCATGCCTTTTGGTTTACGCAATGCAGGGGCAACGTACCAAAGATGTATGCAAAAATGTCTACACGATCAAATTGGTCGAAATGTGCAAGTGTATGTGGATGATGTGGTCATAAAAACCAAGGAAAGCAAAACGCTCCTTGATGATATCAGGCAAACGTTCGCGAACCTAAGGAGGTTCCGAATGAAGCTTAACCCGGAGAAGTGTACCTTCGGTGTCCCGGCTGGAAAATTACTCGGATTTCTGGTCTCCAGCCGAGGTATCGAAGCTAACCCAACTAAAATCCGAGCCATAGAGCGAATGGAATTGCCAAAGTGTCTTAACGATGTCTAGAAGTTCACTGGCTACCTGGCATCCTTAAGTCGGTTTGTATGTCAGATGGGAGAAAAGGCATTGCCTCTCTATCAACTGATGAAAAAGTCGGAAAAGTTCGTATGGACACCGCAGGCCAATGAAGCCTTCATCCAGTTAAAGAAAATGTTAGCCACTGCACCAGTGTTAGCATCTCCAAAAGAGCCAATGTTGCTCTATATAGCCGCAACCAACCGAGTTGTAAGTGCGGTAGTAGTGGTAGAGCACGACGAAGAGGGTAAGTCGGTGCAAAGGCTAGTCTATTACTTGAGCGAGGTATTATCAGCGTCAAAGAAAAACTATCCTCACTATCAGAAGATGGCATATGGCGTGTATATGGCCGCAAAGAAGTTGAAGCACTATTTTGAAGAGCACCCCATAAAAGTGATATGTGAAGCCCCCATATCTGAGATAATGAGCAACAAGGACGCAAGCGGCCGGATCGCAAAGTGGGCAATTGAGCTAGCCCCTTACGCTCCACAATACGACAGGAGAGATGCGATCAAGTCTCAGGCTGTGGCCGACTTTTTCATAGATTGGGCCGAGATGCAATATGAGCCACCATTGCCAGATCCGAACTACTGGAGAATGCATTTTGACGGATCAAAAACAAAAACCGGGTTAGGCGCCGGAGTTGTGCTTACCTCACCCAAGAAGGATCAGCTGAAGTATGTGCTCCAGATCCATTTCGCAGCATCAAACAATGTTGCCGAATATGAAGCACTTGTGCATGGGCTAAAAGTGGCAAAAGAAATTGGAATACGTCGGATCCAGTGCTTTGGTGACTCAGATTAGTCTCAGGGCAATGGGATGCTTTGGATGCGAACATGGCATTGTACATATTTCATGTGCAAAAGATATCGGGATACTTCGAGGGATGCGAGTATCACCATGTACCTCGGTTGGAAAATGAGGCTACCGACATACGGTTGAAGCTCGGGTCAAATCGACAAGCGATTCCACCGGGTGTAGCACTAGAGCACCTCAGAAAGCCATCTATTAGGCCATCCCTAGAATCCAAGTCAATCTATATCCCGGCCGATCCGGAGTTCGGAGCTGTACCTATGGACATTGATGTGGGAAGTGGTTCAGGACACCCAGGGACTGCTTCGCAGAACCCGGGGACTGCGCAGCGTGATCCGGCTGAGGTTATGTTGGTGGAACAAATGGAAATTGGTGAGGATGTGTTTCCAGTGCGAGCTATACCAGCTTGGGCACTGCTCATATTCCAATTCCTGAAATATGGAACTTTGCCCAATGAAGAAGTGTTTTCCAGGCAAATTCAGAGGCGCGCAAAGGCATACACGATTATCAATGTTGAACTATACAAGAGAAGTGTCACAAACGTCCTCCAATGATGTGTTGACCCGAAAGAAGGGCTGGACATCCTCCGAGATATACATCAAGGGGAGTGTGGGCATCATGCCTCATCCAGAGCTTTAGTGGCAAAAGCTTTCCGACATGGGTTCTACTGGCCAAGTTCCTTGGAACAAGCAGAAGATCTAGTAAGAAAATGTAATGGTTATCAGAGGTATGCCACCAAGACACACATGCCAATGTCGGAGCTCAAGACCATACCAATTACCTGGCCATTTTCCGTATGGTGTTTGGATATGGTTGGTCCATTCAAGCCAGCAAGAGGAAATATGACCCATATCTTGGTTATGGTGGACAAGTTTACCAAATGGATTGAAGTAAAACCAATAAGAAAATGTGATGGAGCTACAGCCGTGACATTCCTCAAAGACATCATTCTGAGATATGGCTATCCTCATAGTATCATAACAGATAATGGCACCAATTCCGCTGAAGGAGCATTTGCACGATTCTGCCGGGATAAGAAGATCCGGCTGGACGTTGCCTCAGTAGCCCACCCCGCATCGAACGGACAAGTGGAGAGATCCAACGGATTAGTATTATCCGGGATAAAACCCTGGCTCATTGAGCCGCTGCAAAGATCAGCGGGGTGCTGGATAGAAGAACTACCAGCGGTACTGTGGAGTTTAAGAACAACTCTGAATCGTTCAACAGGCTATACGCCATTCTTTCTGGTATATGGGGCAGAAGCTGTATTACCAGCCGACATAGAGCATGATTCTCCTAGGGTCACCCAATACATAGAAGCTGAAGTGCGAGAAGCCCGGCAAAACGATGTTGATCTGCTGGAGGAAGCGAGAGAATTGGCATTGTCCAGATCCGCCATATATCAGCAAAATCTCCGACGCTATCATAGCCAGAAAGTAAACCCCCGAGTCTTCCGAGAAGGTGATCTGGTACTCCGGCTGGTACAACGTACTGCTGGCATGCATAAGTTATCCCCCCCATGGGAAGGGCCATTCATTGTGAGCAAAGCATTGCACAATGACTCTTATTATCTCATCGATGCAAAAACACAGGAGAAGAACAAGGCGGACAGGTCCGGCGAGGAATCTAAGCGTCCATGGAACATAGCTCTACTTCGTCCATTCTACACTTAACAAAGAAGTGTGTGTATCCGAGTCTCTCATACGTCAGTATGTATGTCGGCAGTGAGTTTATCAATGAAATCTTGGCACCTCGAGCAGTAACTCGGGGACTGCCTTAATAATATTTGTTGTCTTCTGTGCTTGTTATTTATTTTTATGTCGGTTGGCTTAAGTTGCTTCTGCCTAAGCCGGATTAGTAGTGTGTGAGCACCAAAAACTCAACTCTTCGACTTGCTGATGTCCAACAGGATTTGGCTTCATGGCAAGCAAGAGAACAAGTTTGGAATTGCGTAGCACACCAAAAATGACTAAGGAGAAGGACGTAATCGAGCCGACGTTTGTTACTCGGACTGACGTTATGTTTACTTTGTTTTTACTATGCTGGATTATTTTTGAGCTAGTCCTAAAGTTTCCAAGTATTGTTAAGTCAATTTTTGAAACTCGGACTCGTAAGTCACAAAACCGAATCAAGGTAGACGCGAGCCGAGCCAGGAAATTGGAGAAACAAGAAAATGAAACTCGGCGACTACGCCCAAGTTAATCCGCGGTGAACAACTTAGTAGCAAAACATAATCAGTATGCTTAGTACATCTACACCCGGCATACCGAGGATCTGATAAATTTCAAAGTGTTTTTTGGTGCTCAAGGAGCAGCAGCAGAAGGGGGTAACTCGGCGCCAGCGGGTGGTGCAGCAGCTTCAGCCTCGTCGTCATCTTCATTTTCTTCGATATCTAAAGCTTCGTCCTCTTCCTCGTCCTCTGAACCATCTTTGACGTATTCGTCGTCAATAGCGCCAAGGAAGCTTGGCCCTTCATTCCATTGATGGATGGGGACAAACTGGATGAGGTTGTGGGCACAAGCCTTACGCTGGGCTACCCAATCCGGGTCATTCGACCACTTTGATCTGGTGCGCAAGCGCTCGAGAAGCTTCAGATCTAGCTTTTCATACCACGTAAGAACAAAGTGGAGGACAGTTTCAGCTCCGGCGCGTGCAGTGGATTCCCTCTAGAGGTTAAGCTGGGTCTCGCAATCCATTAATTTGGTAATCAGAGCAGTGGACCCCTCCAGAGTATCCTCTCCAGGCCAAAGGGCACAGAAGATCAGGACGGCTACATCTAGGAGACCCGAACCATAATTCGTCACAATTTCAATGCGAGAGGAGAGGCTGACCAGCAAGTCCTCCATGTCATAGGGAATGTTTTCAGAGCCAGGACCAGTTGGGGTACCCCTCTGCTGGCGGAACTTGGTAACCGCAGCAACAACAATGGCATCGCCCTCTGGGAATTTGCGTGAAAATAAGACAAGTGAAATAAGTAAAAGAGTTTACCCCGGAGAAATTCATGTCTGCTGAAGGAAAAGGACTTACGGGAGATATGGCTATGAATTCGAGTCAGCTCTGTGGTGCAAATAGCACGCCTCTTCTGGAGCTTTTCAAGTTCAACATTTGCCGATTCAAGCTTGACGTCGGCCTCCTTCAGCAGCTCTTGATCTTTTGCGAGTTGAAAGTTGAGGCATTCTCGCTCCTCGGTGAAATCTTGGCCAGCCTTGTCCATCTCAGTCTTATGGATCTCCTTGAGTTTTTTCATCTCGGCCTTGAGCTTGGCAATTTCATCATCTTTGGCTCAGAGTTTGGCAAGCTCATCATCCTTCTTCTTAAGTTCGGCCTGGTGTTGCCCTGCTTGTTCGAGAAAATGCAGCATCATATCAGGCACGGGCACACTATCTTCAAGGGATGCTGAAACAGTTTGTTGACCCGGCAGAGTCGAGGTATGAATATTTGCTGAGCCAAGAAGAAAGGAGAAAGAGCACAGAAGAAGATTAGTCAAACCGAGTTACCTTTTATCTCGTCCAAGTTTTTCCTCATAATGGTATTCTCGGCCTCCACTCCGGCTGCACAATCCGAATGACAAATTAATCCGGCGGGGAAAGACAAAGTAAGATGGGAAAAGGCAAAGAGAAAACTTACCCCTTTTCTCAAACTCAGCAAGAAGCGTTGTATGTTTCGAGCGCAGCGCCTTGTGTGTGTCCAAGAGGCGCTGAAACTCAGCACTCCGGCGATTGGTAGTGATCTGAAAAAAGCAAGGGTGGCTTAGTTATATACATATTCGAAGTGTACAAAATCCGGGCCAAGTGGAACTTAACCCGGCTCTAGGTGTGTGCATATCCGAAGTGTACAAAATCCGGGCCAAGTGGAACTTAACCCGGCTCTAGGTGTGTGCATATCCGAAGTGTACAAAATCCGGGCCAAGTGGAACTTAACCCGGCTCTAGGTGTGTGCATATTCGAAGTGTACAAAATCTGGGCCAACTGGAACTTAACCCGGCTCTAGGTGTGTGCATATTCGAAGTGTACAAAATCCGGGCCAAGTGGAACTTAACCCGGCTCTAGGTGTGTGCATATTCGAAGTGTACAAAATCCAGGCCAAGTGGAACTTAACCCGGCTCTAGGTGTGTGCATATTCGAAGTGTACAAGATCCAGGCCAAGGGGAACTTAACTCGGCTCTAGGCGTGTGCATATTTGAATTGTACAAGATACGGGCCAAGTGGAACTTAACCTGGCTCTAGGTGTGTGCATATTCAAATCTACTGAGGAGTTATGCTAGTTCTCTAAGGAGCATCCGGCCGAGTAACAAGTTACCCCCCCCCCCCCTCGGAGGCTCGGGGACTAATGGATATATCTCTAAGCACTTGTGCATGTTAAAGAAAGGACAAAGTGACATACCTCCATCATCCGGCCAGCAAGGTTGATAGCCTTGGATGCGGTGTTCATTTGGGCACTGAATTCGGCGGGCCCAAACTTCTCTAGGAGATCGTCGTTGAGATTGACGAACTCCGCTCTGTTCCAATTATCTACATATTCGATCAGAGTCGGAGGATAACTCTCTCCACTGAGCATGTGCGGCGTAACCAAGCCCTTGGCGTGGGCCTCCCTCCTCGCAACTTGGGCAGCAGCAGGGCTGGTATGCAGTGAGAGTTGCTTGCTAGCTAACCCGGGGGAGGCATCTTTCTTCAGCACATTCTTCTTCGGCAGCATGGACGCGAGCGTGCGCTGTCTAGCCTCGATGGATGTTGCCCTGGTGGCATCAGAACTTTTCTTGGCCTTGGGCTGCTGCTGAGAGGCTGAGGTTTGAGCTGCAGATGTGGACTTGGGTGCAGCCTTGGTGCTAGATGGGCCATCTCGCCGAGTCTTGGAAGACTCAGACATGGCAGAAGGAGTTGGTGCTGGTACTTGTGCTGCCGCTGGTACTTATGGTGCTGCTGTTGGTGCTGGTGCTGGTGCTTGTGCTGGTGCTGGTCTTGGCGGTGGTACTGTTGGTACCTCGGAGGTGGTAGGTTGTGGCTGAGCCGATGAGGAGCTGGGAGCATCCGCTGCCTCGGCAGAGCCATTTCCTCCTACTCCAAGGTTACCCTCCTCTGGACGAGGTGGGCTAGAACCCGGAGCAGCCACTAAACCCTCCTGAATGGGGCTCAGCGGGCATGTATCATCACCACGAGGGGGAGATTGGCTGTGCCGGAAGGAAGAGGAGATGCTGGAGCCGCTCTGAGGAACCTCCACCGTAGCCCTGCTGAATCAAATGACGAATAATAAGTTATAACAAAAGAAAGGCATATAGATAGAAAAGCACGAAGCATAGAATTGGACAAAGAGAAAAGTGACTTACTCATTAGAAGTCAAAGGCTCCTTGGGCTTCTGAGCTCTCCGAGTCGTGGCCTTAGTCGGAGGCTTGGTGCGGCCTTGTCTGCGGACTACTTTCACCTCTTGGTTGTTTTAGGAGGTCCGGAAGAAGCAGCGGAAGTGGCAGCCCGTTTCTTAGACGCGGTTGGGACCGGCTCACCCGTGGCGAGAGGAGGATCTTCGTGGATCTTCCCAGCCAGGTTAGCTAAAGCCAGAAATGCGTAAGAAATGGGAAAAGCGTCAAATGCCTCCATCACCTCAATGTCGGAATCATCTTCATCATCAGGACAATCCCTTAAGGAAGAGAAGTTACTAGTGGGTCGCTTGGTTGCATCAGGGAATGGCAGGAACATTTCCTGATCCGGCTCCTCCTCGTCCGAGGCAAGTCGATCCTTTGCCCATTTGAGGGAAGGCTCGGTGCCATCTTCGAGGGTTTGCTGAAGAAACAACTAAGAAGGAAATACAAAAGGATCAAATAAACAACATACTCCGACATAGGATATAACTCGGAAAAAGATCGAATCACGAGATTTATCATAGGAGGAGGCTTGTCCCGGCAGTAATGCTCCATCCGCCACTCCCAATCAGCGGAGAAGTCTTTGTTGGTCGTAAAGAGGGCCTTGACCCGGTGGAATATCTCGGTATTATTCAATTCGAAGGAAGAGGTCCGGTTGGGGTCAAGTCGCCAGCTCATGTGGCAAAGTTTATGTGTACGCTTCTGGAGAGGGGAGATCTGGCTGCGGACGAATGTGATCATCGCGTCCTCGTTGCGTAGCCCCAGATCCTTCAGCTCCTGGAATCGTTTGTTGACTTGATTCGCCAAGATAGTTGGTTTCTTGGAAACCTGATCCCACAAATCCGGATTAGGAGGACCCGGAGCATAGGGGCGCAGCCGGATCAGATCTTCATCCGTGCCATTTCTGACATAGAAGAAGGTCCGGGCCCAGCCCTTGCAGGAGTCAAGCCCCGTGACTCGGGAGAAGACGGATTGTTTTCGAGGAGAGATGGAGGTGGCACCAAATTGAGTCATATGTTTGTCCTCCGGGCCAAGCAGCTTATTCGGAATTACGTTCCTTCGCAAACCCAAGAACCGGATCCAGAGCTCTTTGGTGGGCCACAGGTCGACATATCCTTCTACGGTGGAGGCGAATGAAGAAAGGGACGTAATGGCATTCGTCGGAAGATGGTCTGGTCGGAGTTCGTAGATGTTGAGGAAATCATGGAAGTAATCGCTCACAGGCAGGCCAAAGCCGCGCTGGAAGTGAGACAGGAAGACGACGAACTCACCTGGATTGGGTGAGGGGGCAAGTTCTTCAGCGGCGAGGCGAGAAATCACGCCGTCGGGGATGCGGCGGGTGCGGTAGAGCTAGTCCAGGTCGTCCTGGCACACCCAGGAACCGGCCCAGGCACCGCGCTCCGCATTTTCCGCCCCTTCCTCCATCTCTTCTTCAGCGACGGCGAGTTCCTCTTCGGTCATCTCTAGGTCACTGTCTTCACCGGCCCTATCGGAGGTGGGGGGCAGAGGTCTAGATTGACGTGGACCCATGGCGGTGAAGCAGTGCGGGAGCGGCAGCGAGGCAAGTGCAAAAAAGCACGGTGCGGTGGCGGCGCTGCTGAGCAGATGCAGCGGCAGCGACGTTGTCGCTAGGAAGAAGAAGAGACAAAGAGGCAGAGGGGCACGAGAAGGGGAAAATGGCCAAGGGGCGCGCCCCTCCCCTATTTAACCATGCCCCAGTGGTGGGTAGTGGGATCGTGTTGCGCGTCGAGGCCACACGATGTGTCCGTGTATCACCCAGGTCAGCCAATCAGAGGCAAGCCACAGGAAGGGCCACAGGAAGGGCCACAGGGCATAGGAGATCCCACGACGCGACGTGGTGATACAGTTAACGAGGAGGCAGTCGCGACGCGACGTGTGCAACAGTAACACCTGACAATAAGTGTAGTAACTGGCGCAAGCCCTTAAAATGAGGCAAGATAATAATTACCCTCCACGTGGGACGTGGGGAAGCGTACGAGAGAAGGAAGGATAACCCGGAAAACTGAAGGGTGACCCGGCCAGCGAGTGAAAACTTGGAATGTGCCAAGGGAAAGCTAGCCCATGAAATCCGGGCTATGAGGTAAGTCGGAAAGGGAGCAAAAGGCTCGGTAAATTGAACCTGCCATGGCCTGAGCAGCTAAAGCTGCTAAGACCGCACCAGCTTCGGGGACTAATGTTGGGGGGATACCCCTGGGTAGGGTCACACCGGGGTATAGGGTCCGAGTTAGATGAGGTACGGCAAGGTCAAAGCGAATGCTGGCCGAGTCACCTCAAGGCAGGCCGACTTACGGAGTAACCCGGACTGGAGGATGTCCACCTTACTGAGTCCTGGCCGACGTATGTCATATGCCGGCAGGTTTTATGTAACTTGTATATAGGTACCCACGGGGCCAGATTAACCAGGCATGATCCGGGTTATATCAGGCTTGCAAGAGAAGGAAGGTATCTCGCTGGTCAAAAGGTGGTCACTGTACGCTGGAGCATGAGCGAAGCGGATAGAGGAAAGGACCACCGAGGCATGGCCGACAAGGGTGACGCGCCCTATGTCGGATGACGCTGGCGCCGCAGAGGCTTACGTAGCCTCTGCATGGCTTACGATGGCGAAAGGTAACCCGGTCGGTTTTCTATTTTGGGAAGAGGCATTGTAACATCCCAAAATTTCATCTGAAATCATCATCATTGCACTCATATCATCATGGCATGTTTTGCATTGCATTTAGATTGTCCTCCAAAAATCTGGTTTAATTTTGGGCCATGGTTAGGAATTTATGAATTGTTTTGAAAATGGAACCAAAGAAAATGCTATATTACCTATTAAGTCCAAGTAAGTACTTTGGATTAAAATAGAAGGTAATTGTGTTTTATAATACCCTAAAAACCTAGTTTGAGTTTTTACAAATTTTCACAAATTGGTTTGAATCAATTTGAATCATTAAATCAAAAGTTTTAGCGAAAACAGAATTAGAAAAAGAAAAGGAGGGAAGAATTTCAAACAACAGCAACAGCATTTTGGCCCAATCTGGCCCATTAAGCCCACCCGGCGTCTTCCCCTCTCCCCTGCTTTTCTTACCGCGCCCTGACTACCCCCTCTCGCTGACAAGCCGGCCCCACGCCACGTCACCCCACCACCCCGTCGTCTTCAACCCCGCCGTCGAGCAACCCCCCCCCCCTCTTCTCTGCCATTTTCAAAACGATTGATTTCCGGCCGTTTCTCGCAGTGATTCTCCCCGATGAATGCTCCTACTTAATCCTCACCCCTCCTCGTCATTTTCCCTCAGTCACCACCCCTGGAGAGCCCCTAGGCTCCCCAAATTTCGAGCTCGAACGCCGCTCACTAACGGCAACTCCGGCGACGAGTCCGGTGAGTCCAGGCCGCCCGGCGCCCTCCCCACTGTCCCATCTGTTTCCCCATATCCTAGCGCACCTACTGACCAAGCCGCGTGTTTTCTTTTGCCCCAGATCAACGACACGGACCAAGTCCGGCGAACTCCTCTGTCGCCGCCGTCCCTCGCTCGTTCTGGTGAAGGTAGGGTTCCCGCCGCCCCTTTTTGGTCTCTGCTAGGTCGTGTTGATCCGTGTGCATCACCCTGACCTCCTTGCTGGCTGGTTTGAGCCCCAGGTCGTCATCTCCGTCGCTGAGCCGTGAGTTCCGCCGGCAACGCAACTTCGGCGAGGAATCAGAGCTAAGCCAGAGCACCCCCCGCGCCACCGTAACCTCCATCGAGACCGCCGCAACCTCCCTGACCTCTGGTATGTGTCCACGGACTCCTTGCCCCTGTAGAACCACCGGACGGCCGTCAGCCGGCGCTTCGCCGCCACGCGCAGTTAGCCAGCACCACCCGTTCCCGGCCAGGTCCCAGGGACCGTTAGATCTCGCGTCTGCGGCTAGGATTAGAACGCAGACAAAGCGGTACTGGTTAATCAGATCCGTCCGTAGTCACTTAAAATCTGACGGCCCACAGCGGTCGATCCGGCCGAATCGGTACCAGCCAATAGGAAAGTGCCACGTCGCCAGACTATTTCGTTTAAATACAAAGATAGACTAATTTAGTATTTAACTTAGAAATTCAATAACTTTTGATCCACAAATCAGAAAAATACAATTTTGGTGTCTATGGATTCAGAAAAATGAGACCTTTATTATGGAGGCCTTGTTTCACACTTTTGCCTCTGAGAAATTGGAATTATAGGCAGAACCTTTTTAGGAGTATTTTGTTAACAAAAATTGTTCTCTAAATTATTTTTGAGTATTTCTTATGCATTTAGATGAGGTATTCTATCCTCAGTACTGTAGACTCTGTAAATTATAGAGTTGTGATCATATCATTGCATTTTGCATGCATTCATGTTTTTGTAATGTTTTATTGATTGAATTATTGTCGTTGTATTGATCTTGTGTAGATTGTGTGGATTGTGAAGTTTGTTGCTGTGAGGATTGTACCTATTCCCCTAGCTACCAAGGCAAGTGATATTTCATCCCATGTCCTATTATTTTCACTATTGCACTAGTGATATTTTGGTAGATCTTAACATGATAGAATTATTCCTATGTTATTATACTATGCTATGCTATCCTATAGATTATATCTTGGTAGTGTATGCTAGAATGCTTAGCTTTACTAGTAGAATTTGTGGGTGGAAAATACATATCAAGATAGTATGGAAAGATATTATTTTTGTTTGACTAAGAAAACAACTATTATTAATGAAACACCTGGGTGGATTGGGACTTGCTTGGATTATGTTGAGTGGTTACTCAGGGGCCATGTCTATGGTCAGCTGGTGTATCACACTTGTGGATGGCCACCCAGGAACAAAGAGATTAGAGACATTCTTGTCACGAAGCTTCCAGTGCAACCACAGGGCATATGGGCTCTGCCTTGACCAACTAAGTTGCAAGAACTCAGCCAGACGGACAGAAGGTGGTAGATGTGATAGGATGGAACGCGTCCGTGGTGGTCTGAGGGATTGTTTCTGAAGGGTCTTGTCTCGATGCATGTCGAGTCTTGTGGGGAAAGTGCACCGCCTCTCGAGAGGGTAAAACTAAGTACTTAGCCGTGTCCTCGGTTATGGACAACTTCTGAGCCTCAAGACAGTGAAGTAGTTCAATAATCTCCTCATCCAAATTTCTTTAAGTTAAAACTTGTGGGTGAACAGGGATAAAGGTTCAATGATGTCTATCATTGGTACCTTATAGCTTGAATGAAAAACTTCTTCAAAAACTATAAGTTAAACTATTTTAGCAAAGCCAGCCATAACCCCACTTGGCCATATAATCATGTAGTGGTTGGATTATACTAAGTATCTTTGGTATCACTTGCCAATACAATTCCAAATGTATTTACCCTTGTGGCTGTAACTTATTATGTTGCAGGATACTCTGATGATGAGTAGGGTTGCGGGTCTACACTCGACATGCTTGCCTGTGGCACATGAAGACTAAAGACTCTATTATTATTATGCTATGTAATGTGAACTTGTGTCTTAGCCTTGGGCTAAGTGAGTTGTAAGAACCATTATACTCCTGGATGTGCGATGTAATAATGACCTTTGTTTCTGTGTACTACATCTTAAACTGTGGGCCTAGCATTTCGATCCAGGGACTAGCACTGTAATCACAGGGATCTTACCTTATCATGGTGAGATCTTACAGATGGTATCAGAGCACTGTGTTGCCTGTAGGATCGTGACCCTAGAATGGATTAGACTAAGGAAAACCCTTAGGAAAACTCTATATTCCAACCTTACACTTGTCTTTTCATCTCGTAAAACTTTTCCTAATCATCCTTCTCATCTATTTTGTAGATGTCCACCATCAATGAATCTGTCAAGAAGGGACCACTGATGACTATGACCCTAGAGTGTGAGACAGAATTTCCCAATATACTCAAGAACCTCATGCTTGGCTTGGGAATGAATGGTGAAGCTGTGTACAAGGGATTTCCTATGATAGACGAAGGACAAGAGTATTGGTGGGTGCAACTCCATTTGTACAAAGACAAGGAGGACGATTCCAAGAGTACGGAA
The DNA here is from genome assembly GCA_910589775.1 of Avena eriantha. Lineage (NCBI taxonomy): Eukaryota > Viridiplantae > Streptophyta > Magnoliopsida > Poales > Poaceae > Avena > Avena eriantha. The sequence continues at coordinate 175,189,025 of OU342746.1, forward strand.
TTCTGCATGTTCACTAACTCTGAAATGCACCCGTCATTCTTTGACTCTGCAAGGAATGCTGCATGGAGAGCTATTAAGGAACTTGGGGAGAGACTCAAGTATAGAATGCTCAATACCCAGGAAGATCTCAAGGAGGAGAAGCGTCTTGTCCAAGACTCAAAGGCCACGGTGAAACGCCGAAGTAAGGATATCATAGGCCTAGCTTTGGAGCTATGTGACCAAGACAAACAGATTGCTGCCAAGAATGCCCAGATTGCCACCTTGGTTAAGGAGTGAGATATTAGTTGGACCACCACCCTTGGAGTATTATCACGTTAGTATTTTGATCATACCAACTTATGTGGTATGGCAAAATAAGTTATGTCTAGAACGTGCTTGAGTTGAATAATGTATTGCTACTTGGAATGTTCTGTTGGTTGATTTTCTTAAATGTGACTTGTGTTTACTTCCTCTATGGTGTGTTACTAATTTTCTCCATACTATGCAAAAGATGCCGAATTTTGTCTACAGCACGGCCAAGGATTTCAAGGGGACTCGCTTTGGGACTCGCCTATTGGAGCTAGTCCAAGTGCTTGCTCTTCCAATCCCTACCATTCAGGGACTTCAGCTGAGGAAGTTTCAAAGGAAGGACTTATGGGGATTCAAAGTTACCTAGCCAGGACGTGAGACGGAGCCCCAAACTGGGGAAATTACCTTCAAGATACTCCATGATGACATGGAGAGGGGCCTTGACGTCGCTATGCAGGAGCTGTTGGGACGCCTATGTGGACGTCACTCTTCTAAGATCAAGAGCCACTACTTCCATTTCTTTGGGAGGCGCGACGAGGAAGGAGAGCCTATTGTGTTGGACGAGGCCACTAAGGAATCTATCAAGCCCGTGCGTCACTACCTCCAGGACTTAGAGAGCCTCATTAGACACCTTGATACTGATAGGACTAATGTGATGCTTAGCAACGATGAACTACAAGTCCAACTTAAGGAGAAGGACAAGGCCTTCCTGGAGCAGGAAAATCGAATCAAGGAAATGGAGAAGAAGTTTGAAGACCAAGAGAAGAAATTCAAGAGCCAAGAGAAGAGAGTTCAGGAGAAGAACAAGAAGATCAGAGACTTGGAGACTGAGTTAGAGCTTGAGGATATTGAGCTGGAAGCGGATCACGAGGTGATAGAGAGGCTACGCACTCAGAAGAGAGAGCTACAGACCAAGATCGATGCCTTGACCACAAGCTTGGAGGAATACAAGGCAGGGTTCGCAGCAGCAGGACTTGCACTAGTAGAGGAGGAAGTCGACATGGAGGAGTAGTGATGCTATTCCATCTACCTATCATCTATTATTATTGAGTTGCATAAGTCATACCGACTTGTGGGTGACTATGCTAGTATGTTATTTTTGCAAACTCTGTCATTACTGTGTTATTGAACTCGCTTGTGCTAGTTTGATTGATTGTTGTTTTATTTGGGGTTATATATCATTACTTACCCTTATTAAACCACAGATGCCTCCCTGACACAACAACGAGGATGACAATGGCAATGGCAATGGAATGCAACAGATGATGGCTGCGCAGACCCAGTTGATGCAAATGATGACTCAATTCATGGCAACCCAGAATCAGAACAACAACAATAATAACAATAACCAGAATAATCCACCGCCCCTGGATATGCTGACCAGATTTCTAAGGCTGAGACCTGCTAAGTTTTCGGGTACCACTGACCCCATGGTAGCAAATGACTAGCTACGCTCTTTGAATAAGGACCTAGTCACGGTGGGGTGCACAGATGCTGAAAAGGTCAGATTTGCAGCACACTTGTTGGAAGGTCATGCAGCTGCTTGGTGGGATAACTTCCAAATTACCCACCCTATTGAGGAAGTGACTTGGGCAATGTTTGAAGATGGGTTTCGCACCACTCACATCTCTGCTGGAATAATGGGGTTGAAGAAAAAGGAGTTTCACAACCTCAAGCAACGCCACCGTAGCATCTCTGAATACATCGAAGAGTTCAATAATTTGTCACGTTATGCACCCGACGATGTTGACACTGATGCAAAGAGAAAGGAGAAATTCCTGGATGGACTGAATGATGAAATTGCTATGCAACTATCTGTTGCATATGTTCCAACTTATCAATCCTTGTGTGATAAAGCTACCATCCTGGAAAACAAGATGAAACAAGTGGAGGGTAGAAAGAGCAAGCACCATTTTGATAAGTATGGATCAAGATCTCCTCACAAGCGCTCTCATGGCGAAGGAAGTGGGAGTTCAAGATTTCACAAAAATGGGAATCATAATAACCATCGTAACAACCACAACCATGATGGAAACAATCATCGTGGGCACAACAAAGGTGGATTCAGGAACAACCACAATGGTCATGGCCATGGAAACCAAAATGTACAGAATCGTCACAATCAGCCAACAAAGAAAGACATAAGTCAGGTAGAATGTTTCAAATGCAAGAAAACTGGGCACTATGCCAATGAATGCCTAGAGAAGAAGACAGATGGGGCCAAGCCGAACCCATTCCAAAAGGGGCATGTGAACCACATTAATGTGGAGGAAATCCAAGAAGGATCTGATGCCGTGATCGGTAAGTTCAAGATTAATTCCTTTCTTGCACTTATCCTTTTCGATACTGGCGCATCGCATTCATTCATTTCAAGAGCATTTGTAATCAAAAACGGACTCACCACTGAAACTATTGGATGTCCTATTAAGGTAAGTTCTCCGGGTGGAGAAATGATAGTAAATTCAGGGTGCCGACAGATCATCCTAGAAATTGGAAAACACAAGTTCCCGAATAGTTTAATAATCCTAGAGTCCCAAGGATTAGATGTCATATTAGGAATGGACTAGTTGACCCGTTATGAAGGGGTGATTGATTGTGCCAAGCGGACTATTATGCTTACCACCCCAGAAAAGAAAAGGATCAGGTTCAAGTCTAACTTTGAACTCAAGGGGAGCAAGGTTAATTCTCTTAAGGGGGTTAGCCTAGACAGTGTGCCAATAGTGAAGGAATACCCAGATGTGTTCCCCGAAGAATTACCTGGCATGCCACCAGATAGGGATGTGGAGTTTCTAATAGACCTACTGCCAGGAACAGGGCCTATAGCAAAGAGACCTTATAAGATGTCAGTTGACGAGTTAAAAGAACTTAAGAAGCAATTAGGAGAACAACTAGAAAAGGGATTTATCCAACCAAGTTCATCGTCTTGGGGAGCACCAGTCTTGTTTGTTGAAAAGAAGGACCGAAGCCAGAGGCTATGCATAGATTATCGTTCACTTAATGAAGTGACCATAAAGAATAAGTACCCCCTGCCTAGAATAAATGATCTCTTCGATCAACTAGAGGGAGCATGTGTGTTCTCAAAAATTGATCTCCGATCTGGATACTTTCAACTAAAGATTAGAGAACATGACATACCCAAGACTGCATTCACCACTAGATATGGGTTGTATGAATATACAGTGATGCCGTTTGGATTGACTAACGCACCAGCCTATTTCATGAACATGATGAATAAAGTATTCATGGAATTCCTTGACAAGTTCGTAGTGGTATTCATCGATGATATATTGGTATATTCCAAAAGCAACAAAGAACATGAGGAACATCTATGCTTGATTCTAGAGAAACTCAGGGAACATAAGCTTTATGCCAAGTTCAGTAAATGTGAATTCTGGCTAAACGAAGTGGGTTTTCTTGGGCACATAGTATCTAGAAATGGTATAGTTGTTGATCCAGCAAAAGTGGCAGCTGTGACAGAATGGGAACCTCCTAAATCAGTTAAAGAAGTCCGTAGTTTCCTTGGTCTGGCAGGGTACTATCGGAGGTTCATTGAAAACTTCTCTAAGATAGCAAAGCCCATGACTGATCTGCTAAAGAAAGAGAAGAAGTTTAATTGGACAGAAGCTTGTGAAACCAGCTTTCAGGAATTGAAAAAGAGACTTGTGTCAGCACCAGTGTTATGTTTGCCAGATCTTGAGAAAGATTTTCAAGTCTATTGTGATGCATCTCACCAAGGACTAGGGGTGTACTAATGCAACAAGGTAAAGTTGTAGCCTATGCATCAAGGCAACTCAAAAATCATGAAGTAAATTATCCTACTCATGATCTAGAGTTGGCATCAGTTGTGCATGCACTAAAAACATGGAGGAATTATCTTATGGGAAAGCGTTGTGAAATGTTCACCGATCACAAGAGTTTGAAATATATTTTTACACGGAAAGAGCTCAACATGAGGCAAAGAAGATGGCTAGAACTCATCAAGGACTATGACTTAAGTTTACAATACCATCCTGGAAAGGCAAATGTTGTAGCCGATGCATTAAGCCGCAAGGTTTATGTGAATGGACTCAACAAAGGAGAATTGCCAGAGGAGTTGTGTGCTCAATTTAGAGAGCTGAGACTCAAAATTGTGCCTAAAGGGTACCTTGCATCCTTGGAGGTGCGGCCCACACTAATGGATAGAATTCAAGAAGCCCAAGAGTTGGACAAAGAAATAGATGAAATCAAAGTAAAGTTAGTGAAGGGAAGGCAAAAGGATTCCATGTAGATGAACAAGGAATCTTATGGTACGGAAAACGTATCTGTGTTCCACATGATCTGGAACTTAAGAAGTTGATCTTACGAGAAGCTCACAATTCACCATATTCAATTCACCCTGGCAACACCAAGATGTATATGGATGTTAAGGGAAGATTTTGGTGGAATAATCTAAAGAAATATATAGCGGAACATATTGCTCTATGCGACGTGTGTAGTCGTGTAAAGGCAGAACATCAAAAACCGGCAGGACTATTGCAACCGCTACCAATACCTGATTGGAAATGGGATAAAATCGGTATGGATTTCATCACTGGACTGCCAAGGACTAGATCAGGATACGATTCCATATGGGTTATCGTTGATCGCTTGACAAAAGTGGCCCATTTCATACCAGTAAAGACCACTTATACAAGTGCAAAGTTAGCCAAGATTTACATGAACAGAATTGTATGTTTGCATGGGGTACCTAAGAGTATCGTATCTGACAGAGGGACTCAATTCACTTCACACTTTTGGTGACAACTTCATGAGTCACTGGGAACTCGGTTAGAATTCAGCACTGCATTTCATCCGCAAACAGATGGGCAGACGGAAAGGACCAATCAAATATTAGAGGATATGCTGAGAGCATGTGCGTTAGATTATGGATCCAGTTGGGATGAAAGTCTACCGTACGCAGAGTTTTCTTACAATACAGTTATCATTGAGAGGGGCCTTGACGTCGCTATGCAGGAGCTGTTGGGACGCCTATGTGGACGTCATCTTCTAAGATCAAGAGCCACTACTTCCATTTCTTTGGGAGGCGCGACGAGGAAGGAGAGCCTATTGTGTTGGACGAGGCCACTAAGGAATCTATCAAGCCCGTGCGTCACTACCTCCAGGACTTAGAGAGCCTCATTAGACACCTTGATACTGATAGGACTAATGTGATGCTTAGCAACGATGAACTACAAGTCCAACTTAGGAGAAGGACAAGGCCTTCCTGGAGCAGGAAAATCGAATCAAGGAAATGGAGAAGAAGTTTGAAGACCAAGAGAAGAATTCAAGAGCCAAGAGAAGAGAGTTCAGGAGAAGAACAAGAAGATCAGAGACTTGGAGACTGAGTTAGAGCTTGAGGATATTGAGCTGGAAGCGGATCACGAGGTGATAGAGAGGCTACGCACTCAGAAGAGAGAGCTACAGACCAAGATCGATGCCTTGACCACAAGCTTGGAGGAATACAAGGCAGGGTTCGCAGCAGCAGGACTTGCACTAGTAGAGGAGGAAGTCGACATGGAGGAGTAGTGATGCTATTCCATCTACCTATCATCTATTATTATTGAGTTGCATAAGTCATACCGACTTGTGGGTGACTATGCTAGTATGTTATTTTTGCAAACTCTGTCATTACTGTGTATTGAACTCGCTTGTGCTAGTTTGATTGATTGTTGTTTTATTTGGGGTTATATATCATTACTTACCCTTATTAAACCACAGATGCCTCCCTGACACAACAACGAGGATGACAATGGCAATGGCAATGGAATGCAACAGATGATGGCTGCGCAGACCCAGTTGATGCAAATGATGACTCAATTCATGGCAACCCAGAATCAGAACAACAACAATAATAACAATAACCAGAATAATCCACCGCCCCTGGATATGCTGACCAGATTTCTAAGGCTGAGACCTGCTAAGTTTTCGGGTACCACTGACCCCATGGTAGCAAATGACTAGCTACGCTCTTTGAATAAGGACCTAGTCACGGTGGGGTGCACAGATGCTGAAAAGGTCAGATTTGCAGCACACTTGTTGGAAGGTCATGCAGCTGCTTGGTGGGATAACTTCCAAATTACCCACCCTATTGAGGAAGTGACTTGGGCAATGTTTGAAGATGGGTTTCGCACCACTCACATCTCTGCTGGAATAATGGGGTTGAAGAAAAAGGAGTTTCACAACCTCAAGCAACGCCACCGTAGCATCTCTGAATACATCGAAGAGTTCAATAATTTGTCACGTTATGCACCCGACGATGTTGACACTGATGCAAAGAGAAAGGAGAAATTCCTGGATGGACTGAATGATGAAATTGCTATGCAACTATCTGTTGCATATGTTCCAACTTATCAATCCTTGTGTGATAAAGCTACCATCCTGGAAAACAAGATGAAACAAGTGGAGGGTAGAAAGAGCAAGCACCATTTTGATAAGTATGGATCAAGATCTCCTCACAAGCGCTCTCATGGCGAAGGAAGTGGGAGTTCAAGATTTCACAAAAATGGGAATCATAATAACCATCGTAACAACCACAACCATGATGGAAACAATCATCGTGGGCACAACAAAGGTGGATTCAGGAACAACCACAATGGTCATGGCCATGGAAACCAAAATGTACAGAATCGTCACAATCAGCCAACAAAGAAAGACATAAGTCAGGTAGAATGTTTCAAATGCAAGAAAACTGGGCACTATGCCAATGAATGCCTAGAGAAGAAGACAGATGGGGCCAAGCCGAACCCATTCCAAAAGGGGCATGTGAACCACATTAATGTGGAGGAAATCCAAGAAGGATCTGATGCCGTGATCGGTAAGTTCAAGATTAATTCCTTTCTTGCACTTATCCTTTTCGATACTGGCGCATCGCATTCATTCATTTCAAGAGCATTTGTAATCAAAAATGGACTCACCACTGAAACTATTGGATGTCCTATTAAGGTAAGTTCTCCGGGTGGAGAAATGATAGTAAATTCAGGGTGCCGACAGATCATCCTAGAAATTGGAAAACACAAGTTCCCGAATAGTTTAATAATCCTAGAGTCCCAAGGATTAGATGTCATATTAGGAATGGACTAGTTGACCCGTTATGAAGGGGTGATTGATTGTGCCAAGCGGACTATTATGCTTACCACCCCAGAAAAGAAAAGGATCAGGTTCAAGTCTAACTTTGAACTCAAGGGGAGCAAGGTTAATTCTCTTAAGGGGGTTAGCCTAGACAGTGTGCCAATAGTGAAGGAATACCCAGATGTGTTCCCCGAAGAATTACCTGGCATGCCACCAGATAGGGATGTGGAGTTTCTAATAGACCTACTGCCAGGAACAGGGCCTATAGCAAAGAGACCTTATAAGATGTCAGTTGACGAGTTAAAAGAACTTAAGAAGCAATTAGGAGAACAACTAGAAAAGGGATTTATCCAACCAAGTTCATCGTCTTGGGGAGCACCAGTCTTGTTTGTTGAAAAGAAGGACCGAAGCCAGAGGCTATGCATAGATTATCGTTCACTTAATGAAGTGACCATAAAGAATAAGTACCCCCTGCCTAGAATAAATGATCTCTTCGATCAACTAGAGGGAGCATGTGTGTTCTCAAAAATTGATCTCCGATCTGGATACTTTCAACTAAAGATTAGAGAACATGACATACCCAAGACTGCATTCACCACTAGATATGGGTTGTATGAATATACAGTGATGCCGTTTGGATTGACTAACGCACCAGCCTATTTCATGAACATGATGAATAAAGTATTCATGGAATTCCTTGACAAGTTCGTAGTGGTATTCATCGATGATATATTGGTATATTCCAAAAGCAACAAAGAACATGAGGAACATCTACGCTTGATTCTAGAGAAACTCAGGGAACATAAGCTTTATGCCAAGTTCAGTAAATGTGAATTCTGGCTAAACGAAGTGGGTTTTCTTGGGCACATAGTATCTAGAAATGGTATAGTTGTTGATCCAGCAAAAGTGGCAGCTGTGACAGAATGGGAACCTCCTAAATCAGTTAAAGAAGTCCGTAGTTTCCTTGGTCTGGCAGGGTACTATCGGAGGTTCATTGAAAACTTCTCTAAGATAGCAAAGCCCATGACTGATCTGCTAAAGAAAGAGAAGAAGTTTAATTGGACAGAAGCTTGTGAAACCAGCTTTCAGGAATTGAAAAAGAGACTTGTGTCAGCACCAGTGTTATGTTTGCCAGATCTTGAGAAAGATTTTCAAGTCTATTGTGATGCATCTCACCAAGGACTAGGGGTGTACTAATGCAACAAGGTAAAGTTGTAGCCTATGCATCAAGGCAACTCAAAAATCATGAAGTAAATTATCCTACTCATGATCTAGAGTTGGCATCAGTTGTGCATGCACTAAAAACATGGAGGAATTATCTTATGGGAAAGCGTTGTGAAATGTTCACCGATCACAAGAGTTTGAAATATATTTTTACACGGAAAGAGCTCAACATGAGGCAAAGAAGATGGCTAGAACTCATCAAGGACTATGACTTAAGTTTACAATACCATCCTGGAAAGGCAAATGTTGTAGCCGATGCATTAAGCCGCAAGGTTTATGTGAATGGACTCAACAAAGGAGAATTGCCAGAGGAGTTGTGTGCTCAATTTAGAGAGCTGAGACTCAAAATTGTGCCTAAAGGGTACCTTGCATCCTTGGAGGTGCGGCCCACACTAATGGATAGAATTCAAGAAGCCCAAGAGTTGGACAAAGAAATAGATGAAATCAAAAGTAAAGTTAGTGAAGGGAAGGCAAAAGGATTCCATGTAGATGAACAAGGAATCTTATGGTACGGAAAACGTATCTGTGTTCCACATGATCTGGAACTTAAGAAGTTGATCTTACGAGAAGCTCACAATTCACCATATTCAATTCACCCTGGCAACACCAAGATGTATATGGATGTTAAGGGAAGATTTTGGTGGAATAATCTAAAGAAATATATAGCGGAACATATTGCTCTATGCGACGTGTGTAGTCGTGTAAAGGCAGAACATCAAAAACCGGCAGGACTATTGCAACCGCTACCAATACCTGATTGGAAATGGGATAAAATCGGTATGGATTTCATCACTGGACTGCCAAGGACTAGATCAGGATACGATTCCATATGGGTTATCGTTGATCGCTTGACAAAAGTGGCCCATTTCATACCAGTAAAGACCACTTATACAAGTGCAAAGTTAGCCAAGATTTACATGAACAGAATTGTATGTTTGCATGGGGTACCTAAGAGTATCGTATCTGACAGAGGGACTCAATTCACTTCACACTTTTGGTGACAACTTCATGAGTCACTGGGAACTCGGTTAGAATTCAGCACTGCATTTCATCCGCAAACAGATGGGCAGACGGAAAGGACCAATCAAATATTAGAGGATATGCTGAGAGCATGTGCGTTAGATTATGGATCCAGTTGGGATGAAAGTCTACCGTACGCAGAGTTTTCTTACAATAACAGTTATCATTCGAGCATAGAAATGGCTCCATTTGAATTCCTTTATGGAAGGAAGTGTACTACACCATTGCTATGGAATGGAGTAGGAGAAAGAAACTTGTTCGGGCCAGACCTAATCAAAGAGGTCGAGGAGAAAGTCAAGATGGTAAGAGACAGGCTAAAGGTAGCTCAATCTCGGCAAAAGAGCTATGCTGATCCAAAACGTAGAGAGGTTACCTACGAGGTTGGTGATAGAGCTTATCTCAGGGTATCACCACTTCGTGGTGTGAAGAGATTTGGAATCAAAGGAAAACTAGCACCACGCTATGTAGGGCCTTTCAAGATTTCGAGTCGCAAAGGAGAAGTAGAATATGAGATAGAATTACCAGAATCTTTGTCAGCAGTTCACAATGTATTTCATGTCAGTCAGCTAAAAAAGTGTCACCCAGAGATGGAAGAAACTTCGTTGAAAGACACTATACCATTGGAGGAAATTCAGCTAGATAATGATCTCACTTATGAAGAGAAACCTATTAAGATTCTGGAGACTGCAGAAAGAATTACCCGTACCAAGACCATCAAATTCTGCAAAGTGCAGTGGAACCATCACACAGAATCAGAAGCAACCTGGGAGCGAGAGGTTGAACTTCGGAGAGATCACCCTCACCTATTTGCTAGCCAACCCGAATCTCGAGGGCGAGATTCATCTTAAGGGGGTTAGATTTGTAACATCCCAACATTTCATATGAAATCATCATCATTGCACTCATATCATCATGGCATGTTTTTGCATTGCATTTAGATTGTCCTCCAAAAATCTGGTGCAATTTTGGGCCATGGTTAGGAATTTATGAATTGTTTTGAAAATGGAACCAAAGAAAATGCTATATTACCTATTAAGTCCAAGTAAGTACTTTGGATTAAAATAGAAGGTAATTATGTTTTATAATACCCTAAAAACCTAGTTTGAGTTTTTACAAATTTTCAAAAATTGGTTTGAATCAATTTGAATCATTAAATCAAAAGTTTTAGAGAAAACAGAATTAGAAAAAGAAAAGGAGGGAAGAATTTCAAACAGCAGCAACAGCATTTTGATCCACAAATCAGAAAATACAATTTTGGTGTCTATGGATTCAGAAAAATGAGACCTTTATTATGGAGGCCTTGTTTCACACTTTTGCCTCTGAGAAATTGGAATTATAGGCAGAACCTTTTTAGGAGTATTTTGTTAACAAAAATTGTTCTCTAAATTATTTTTGAGTATTTCTTATGCATTTAGATGAGGTATTCTATCCTCAGTACTGTAGACTCTGTAAATTATAGAGTTGTGATCATATCATTGCATTTTGCATGCATTCATGTTTTTGTAATGTTTTATTGATTGAATTATTGTCGTTGTATTGATCTTGTGTAGATTGTGTGGGTTGTGAAGTTTGTTGCTGTGAGGATTGTACCTATTCCCCTAGCTACCAAGGCAAGTGATATTTCATCCCATGTCCTATTATTTTCACTATTGCACTAGTGATATTTTGGTAGATCTTAACATGATAGAATTATTCCTATGTTATTATACTATGCTATGCTATCCTATAGATTATATCTTGGTAGTGTATGCTAGAATGCTTAGCTTTACTAGTAGAATTTGTGGGTGGAAAATACATATCAAGATAGTATGGAAAGATATTATTTTTGTTTGACTAAGAAAACAACTATTATTAATGAAACACCTGGGTGGATTGGGACTTGCTTGGATTATGTTGAGTGGTTACTCAGGGGCCATGTCTATGGTCAGCTGGTGTATCACACTTGTGGATGGCCACCCAGGAACAAAGAGATTAGAGACATTCTTGTCACGAAGCTTCCAGTGCAACCACAGGGCATATGGGCTCTGCCTTGACCAACTAAGTTGCAAGAACTCAGCCAGACGGACAGAAGGTGGTAGATGTGATAGGATGGAACGCGTCCGTGGTGGTCTGAGGGATTGTTTCTGAAGGGTCTTGTCTCGATGCATGTCGAGTCTTGTGGGGAAAGTGCACCGCCTCTCGAGAGGGTAAAACTAAGTACTTAGCCGTGTCCTCGGTTATGGACAACTTCTGAGCCTCAAGACAGTGAAGTAGTTCAATAATCTCCTCATCCAAATTTCTTTAAGTTAAAACTTGTGGGTGAACAGGGATAAAGGTTCAATGATGTCTATCATTGGTACCTTATAGCTTGAATGAAAAACTTCTTCAAAAACTATAAGTTAAACTATTTTAGCAAAGCCAGCCATAACCCCACTTGGCCATATAATCATGTAGTGGTTGGATTATACTAAGTATCTTTGGTATCACTTGCCAATACAATTCCAAATGTATTGACCCTTGTGGCTGTAACTTATTATGTTGCAGGATACTCTGATGATGAGTAGGGTTGCGGGTCTACACTCGACATGCTTGCCTGTGGCACATGAAGACTAAAGACTCTATTATTATTATGCTATGTAATGTGAACTTGTGTCTTAGCCTTGGGCTAAGTGAGTTGTAAGAACCATTATACTCCTGGATGTGCGATGTAATAATGACCTTTGTTTCTGTGTACTACATCTTAAACTGTGGGCCTAGCATTTCAATCCAGGGACTAGCACTGTAATCACATGGATCTTACCTTATCATGGTGAGATCTTACAGATGGTATCAGAGCACTGTGTTGCCTGTAGGATCGTGACCCTAGAATGGATTAGACTAAGGAAAACCCTTAGGAAAACTCTATATTCCAACCTTACACTTGTCTTTTCATCTCGTAAAACTTTTCCTAATCATCCTTCTCATCTATTTTGTAGATGTCCACCATCAATGAATCTGTCAAGAAGGGACCACTGATGACTATGACCCTAGAGTGTGAGACAGAATTTCCCAATATACTCAAGAACCTCATGCTTGGCTTGGGAATGAATGGTGAAGCTGTGTACAAGGGATTTCCTATGATAGACGAAGGACAAGAGTATTGGTGGGTGCAACTCCATTTGTACAAAGACAAGGAGGACGATTCCAAGAGTACGGAATTTTGCATGTTCACTAACTCTGAAATGCACCCGTCATTCTTTGACTCTGCAAGGAATGCTGCATGGAGAGCTATTAAGGAACTTGGGGAGAGACTCAAGTATAGAATGCTCAATACCCAGGAAGATCTCAAGGAGGAGAAGCGTCTTGTCCAAGACTCAAAGGCCACGGTGAAACGCCGAAGTAAGGATATCATAGGCCTAGCTTTGGAGCTATGTGACCAAGACAAACAGATTGCTGCCAAGAATGCCCAGATTGCCACCTTGGTTAAGGAGTGAGATATTAGTTGGACCACCACCCTTGGAGTATTATCACGTTAGTATTTTGATCATACCAACTTATGTGGTATGGCAAAATAAGTTATGTCTAGAACGTGCTTGAGTTGAATAATGTATTGCTACTTGGAATGTTCTGTTGGTTGATTTTCTTAAATGTGACTTGTGTTTACTTCCTCTATGGTGTGTTACTAATTTTCTCCATACTATGCAAAAGATGCCGAATTTTGTCTACAGCACGGCCAAGGATTTCAAGGGGACTCGCTTTGGGACTCGCCTATTGGAGCTAGTCCAAGTGCTTGCTCTTCCAATCCCTACCATTCAGGGACTTCAGCTGAGGAAGTTTCAAAGGAAGGACTTATGGGGATTCAAAGTTACCTAGCCAGGACGTGAGACGGAGCCCCAAACTGGGGAAATTACCTTCAAGATACTCCATGATGACATGGAGAGGGGCCTTGACGTCGCTATGCAGGAGCTGTTGGGACGCCTATGTGGACGTCACTCTTCTAAGATCAAGAGCCACTACTTCCATTTCTTTGGGAGGCGCGACGAGGAAGGAGAGCCTATTGTGTTGGACGAGGCCACTAAGGAATCTATCAAGCCCGTGCGTCACTACCTCCAGGACTTAGAGAGCCTCATTAGACACCTTGATACTGATAGGACTAATGTGATGCTTAGCAACGATGAACTACAAGTCCAACTTAAGGAGAAGGACAAGGCCTTCCTGGAGCAGGAAAATCGAATCAAGGAAATGGAGAAGAAGTTTGAAGACCAAGAGAAGAAATTCAAGAGCCAAGAGAAGAGAGTTCAGGAGAAGAACAAGAAGATCAGAGACTTGGAGACTGAGTTAGAGCTTGAGGATATTGAGCTGGAAGCGGATCACGAGGTGATAGAGAGGCTACGCACTCAGAAGAGAGAGCTACAGACCAAGATCGATGCCTTGACCACAAGCTTGGAGGAATACAAGGCAGGGTTCGCAGCAGCAGGACTTGCACTAGTAGAGGAGGAAGTCGACATGGAGGAGTAGTGATGCTATTCCATCTACCTATCATCTATTATTATTGAGTTGCATAAGTCATACCGACTTGTGGGTGACTATGCTAGTATGTTATTTTTGCAAACTCTGTCATTACTGTGTTATTGAACTCGCTTGTGCTAGTTTGATTGATTGTTGTTTTATTTGGGGTTATATATCATTACTTACCCTTATTAAACCACAGATGCCTCCCTGACACAACAACGAGGATGACAATGGCAATGGCAATGGAATGCAACAGATGATGGCTGCGCAGACCCAGTTGATGCAAATGATGACTCAATTCATGGCAACCCAGAATCAGAACAACAACAATAATAACAATAACCAGAATAATCCACCGCCCCTGGATATGCTGACCAGATTTCTAAGGCTGAGACCTGCTAAGTTTTCGGGTACCACTGACCCCATGGTAGCAAATGACTAGCTACGCTCTTTGAATAAGGACCTAGTCACGGTGGGGTGCACAGATGCTGAAAAGGTCAGATTTGCAGCACACTTGTTGGAAGGTCATGCAGCTGCTTGGTGGGATAACTTCCAAATTACCCACCCTATTGAGGAAGTGACTTGGGCAATGTTTGAAGATGGGTTTCGCACCACTCACATCTCTGCTGGAATAATGGGGTTGAAGAAAAAGGAGTTTCACAACCTCAAGCAACGCCACCGTAGCATCTCTGAATACATCGAAGAGTTCAATAATTTGTCACGTTATGCACCCGACGATGTTGACACTGATGCAAAGAGAAAGGAGAAATTCCTGGATGGACTGAATGATGAAATTGCTATGCAACTATCTGTTGCATATGTTCCAACTTATCAATCCTTGTGTGATAAAGCTACCATCCTGGAAAACAAGATGAAACAAGTGGAGGGTAGAAAGAGCAAGCACCATTTTGATAAGTATGGATCAAGATCTCCTCACAAGCGCTCTCATGGCGAAGGAAGTGGGAGTTCAAGATTTCACAAAAATGGGAATCATAATAACCATCGTAACAACCACAACCATGATGGAAACAATCATCGTGGGCACAACAAAGGTGGATTCAGGAACAACCACAATGGTCATGGCCATGGAAACCAAAATGTACAGAATCGTCACAATCAGCCAACAAAGAAAGACATAAGTCAGGTAGAATGTTTCAAATGCAAGAAAACTGGGCACTATGCCAATGAATGCCTAGAGAAGAAGACAGATGGGGCCAAGCCGAACCCATTCCAAAAGGGGCATGTGAACCACATTAATGTGGAGGAAATCCAAGAAGGATCTGATGCCGTGATCGGTAAGTTCAAGATTAATTCCTTTCTTGCACTTATCCTTTTCGATACTGGCGCATCGCATTCATTCATTTCAAGAGCATTTGTAATCAAAAACGGACTCACCACTGAAACTATTGGATGTCCTATTAAGGTAAGTTCTCCGGGTGGAGAAATGATAGTAAATTCAGGGTGCCGACAGATCATCCTAGAAATTGGAAAACACAAGTTCCCGAATAGTTTAATAATCCTAGAGTCCCAAGGATTAGATGTCATATTAGGAATGGACTAGTTGACCCGTTATGAAGGGGTGATTGATTGTGCCAAGCGGACTATTATGCTTACCACCCCAGAAAAGAAAAGGATCAGGTTCAAGTCTAACTTTGAACTCAAGGGGAGCAAGGTTAATTCTCTTAAGGGGGTTAGCCTAGACAGTGTGCCAATAGTGAAGGAATACCCAGATGTGTTCCCCGAAGAATTACCTGGCATGCCACCAGATAGGGATGTGGAGTTTCTAATAGACCTACTGCCAGGAACAGGGCCTATAGCAAAGAGACCTTATAAGATGTCAGTTGACGAGTTAAAAGAACTTAAGAAGCAATTAGGAGAACAACTAGAAAAGGGATTTATCCAACCAAGTTCATCGTCTTGGGGAGCACCAGTCTTGTTTGTTGAAAAGAAGGACCGAAGCCAGAGGCTATGCATAGATTATCGTTCACTTAATGAAGTGACCATAAAGAATAAGTACCCCCTGCCTAGAATAAATGATCTCTTCGATCAACTAGAGGGAGCATGTGTGTTCTCAAAAATTGATCTCCGATCTGGATACTTTCAACTAAAGATTAGAGAACATGACATACCCAAGACTGCATTCACCACTAGATATGGGTTGTATGAATATACAGTGATGCCGTTTGGATTGACTAACGCACCAGCCTATTTCATGAACATGATGAATAAAGTATTCATGGAATTCCTTGACAAGTTCGTAGTGGTATTCATCGATGATATATTGGTATATTCCAAAAGCAACAAAGAACATGAGGAACATCTATGCTTGATTCTAGAGAAACTCAGGGAACATAAGCTTTATGCCAAGTTCAGTAAATGTGAATTCTGGCTAAACGAAGTGGGTTTTCTTGGGCACATAGTATCTAGAAATGGTATAGTTGTTGATCCAGCAAAAGTGGCAGCTGTGACAGAATGGGAACCTCCTAAATCAGTTAAAGAAGTCCGTAGTTTCCTTGGTCTGGCAGGGTACTATCGGAGGTTCATTGAAAACTTCTCTAAGATAGCAAAGCCCATGACTGATCTGCTAAAGAAAGAGAAGAAGTTTAATTGGACAGAAGCTTGTGAAACCAGCTTTCAGGAATTGAAAAAGAGACTTGTGTCAGCACCAGTGTTATGTTTGCCAGATCTTGAGAAAGATTTTCAAGTCTATTGTGATGCATCTCACCAAGGACTAGGGGTGTACTAATGCAACAAGGTAAAGTTGTAGCCTATGCATCAAGGCAACTCAAAAATCATGAAGTAAATTATCCTACTCATGATCTAGAGTTGGCATCAGTTGTGCATGCACTAAAAACATGGAGGAATTATCTTATGGGAAAGCGTTGTGAAATGTTCACCGATCACAAGAGTTTGAAATATATTTTTACACGGAAAGAGCTCAACATGAGGCAAAGAAGATGGCTAGAACTCATCAAGGACTATGACTTAAGTTTACAATACCATCCTGGAAAGGCAAATGTTGTAGCCGATGCATTAAGCCGCAAGGTTTATGTGAATGGACTCAACAAAGGAGAATTGCCAGAGGAGTTGTGTGCTCAATTTAGAGAGCTGAGACTCAAAATTGTGCCTAAAGGGTACCTTGCATCCTTGGAGGTGCGGCCCACACTAATGGATAGAATTCAAGAAGCCCAAGAGTTGGACAAAGAAATAGATGAAATCAAAAGTAAAGTTAGTGAAGGGAAGGCAAAAGGATTCCATGTAGATGAACAAGGAATCTTATGGTACGGAAAACGTATCTGTGTTCCACATGATCTGGAACTTAAGAAGTTGATCTTACGAGAAGCTCACAATTCACCATATTCAATTCACCCTGGCAACACCAAGATGTATATGGATGTTAAGGGAAGATTTTGGTGGAATAATCTAAAGAAATATATAGCGGAACATATTGCTCTATGCGACGTGTGTAGTCGTGTAAAGGCAGAACATCAAAAACCGGCAGGACTATTGCAACCGCTACCAATACCTGATTGGAAATGGGATAAAATCGGTATGGATTTCATCACTGGACTGCCAAGGACTAGATCAGGATACGATTCCATATGGGTTATCGTTGATCGCTTGACAAAAGTGGCCCATTTCATACCAGTAAAGACCACTTATACAAGTGCAAAGTTAGCCAAGATTTACATGAACAGAATTGTATGTTTGCATGGGGTACCTAAGAGTATCGTATCTGACAGAGGGACTCAATTCACTTCACACTTTTGGTGACAACTTCATGAGTCACTGGGAACTCGGTTAGAATTCAGCACTGCATTTCATCCGCAAACAGATGGGCAGACGGAAAGGACCAATCAAATATTAGAGGATATGCTGAGAGCATGTGCGTTAGATTATGGATCCAGTTGGGATGAAAGTCTACCGTACGCAGAGTTTTCTTACAATAACAGTTATCATTCGAGCATAGAAATGGCTCCATTTGAATTCCTTTATGGAAGGAAGTGTACTACACCATTGCTATGGAATGGAGTAGGAGAAAGAAACTTGTTCGGGCCAGACCTAATCAAAGAGGTCGAGGAGAAAGTCAAGATGGTAAGAGACAGGCTAAAGGTAGCTCAATCTCGGCAAAAGAGCTATGCTGATCCAAAACGTAGAGAGGTTACCTACGAGGTTGGTGATAGAGCTTATCTCAGGGTATCACCACTTCGTGGTGTGAAGAGATTTGGAATCAAAGGAAAACTAGCACCACGCTATGTAGGGCCTTTCAAGATTTCGAGTCGCAAAGGAGAAGTAGAATATGAGATAGAATTACCAGAATCTTTGTCAGCAGTTCACAATGTATTTCATGTCAGTCAGCTGAAAAAGTGTCACCCAGAGATGGAAGAAACTTCGTTGAAAGACACTATACCATTGGAGGAAATTCAGCTAGATAATGATCTCACTTATGAAGAGAAACCTATTAAGATTCTGGAGACTGCAGAAAGAATTACCCGTACCAAGACCATCAAATTCTGCAAAGTGCAGTGGAACCATCACACAGAATCAGAAGCAACCTGGGAGCGAGAGGTTGAACTTCGGAGAGATCACCCTCACCTATTTGCTAGCCAACCCGAATCTCGAGGGCGAGATTCATCTTAAGGGGGTTAGATTTGTAACATCCCAACATTTCATATGAAATCATCATCATTGCACTCATATCATCATGGCATGTTTTTGCATTGCATTTAGATTGTCCTCCAAAAATCTGGTGCAATTTTGGGCCATGGTTAGGAATTTATGAATTGTTTTGAAAATGGAACCAAAGAAAATGCTATATTACCTATTAAGTCCAAGTAAGTACTTTGGATTAAAATAGAAGGTAATTATGTTTTATAATACCCTAAAAACCTAGTTTGAGTTTTTACAAATTTTCAAAAATTGGTTTGAATCAATTTGAATCATTAAATCAAAAGTTTTAGAGAAAACAGAATTAGAAAAAGAAAAGGAGGGAAGAATTTCAAACAGCAGCAACAGCATTTTGATCCACAAATCAGAAAATACAATTTTGGTGTCTATGGATTCAGAAAAATGAGACCTTTATTATGGAGGCCTTGTTTCACACTTTTGCCTCTGAGAAATTGGAATTATAGGCAGAACCTTTTTAGGAGTATTTTGTTAACAAAAATTGTTCTCTAAATTATTTTTGAGTATTTCTTATGCATTTAGATGAGGTATTCTATCCTCAGTACTGTAGACTCTGTAAATTATAGAGTTGTGATCATATCATTGCATTTTGCATGCATTCATGTTTTTGTAATGTTTTATTGATTGAATTATTGTCGTTGTATTGATCTTGTGTAGATTGTGTGGATTGTGAAGTTTGTTGCTGTGAGGATTGTACCTATTCCCCTAGCTACCAAGGCAAGTGATATTTCATCCCATGTCCTATTATTTTCACTATTGCACTAGTGATATTTTGGTAGATCTTAACATGATAGAATTATTCCTATGTTATTATACTATGCTATGCTATCCTATAGATTATATCTTGGTAGTGTATGCTAGAATGCTTAGCTTTACTAGTAGAATTTGTGGGTGGAAAATACATATCAAGATAGTATGGAAAGATATTATTTTTGTTTGACTAAGAAAACAACTATTATTAATGAAACACCTGGGTGGATTGGGACTTGCTTGGATTATGTTGAGTGGTTACTCAGGGGCCATGTCTATGGTCAGCTGGTGTATCACACTTGTGGATGGCCACCCAGGAACAAAGAGATTAGAGACATTCTTGTCACGAAGCTTCCAGTGCAACCACAGGGCATATGGGCTCTGCCTTGACCAACTAAGTTGCAAGAACTCAGCCAGACGGACAGAAGGTGGTAGATGTGATAGGATGGAACGCGTCCGTGGTGGTCTGAGGGATTGTTTCTGAAGGGTCTTGTCTCGATGCATGTCGAGTCTTGTGGGGAAAGTGCACCGCCTCTCGAGAGGGTAAAACTAAGTACTTAGCCGTGTCCTCGGTTATGGACAACTTCTGAGCCTCAAGACAGTGAAGTAGTTCAATAATCTCCTCATCCAAATTTCTTTAAGTTAAAACTTGTGGGTGAACAGGGATAAAGGTTCAATGATGTCTATCATTGGTACCTTATAGCTTGAATGAAAAACTTCTTCAAAAACTATAAGTTAAACTATTTTAGCAAAGCCAGCCATAACCCCACTTGGCCATATAATCATGTAGTGGTTGGATTATACTAAGTATCTTTGGTATCACTTGCCAATACAATTCCAAATGTATTGACCCTTGTGGCTGTAACTTATTATGTTGCAGGATACTCTGATGATGAGTAGGGTTGCGGGTCTACACTCGACATGCTTGCCTGTGGCACATGAAGACTAAAGACTCTATTATTATTATGCTATGTAATGTGAACTTGTGTCTTAGCCTTGGGCTAAGTGAGTTGTAAGAACCATTATACTCCTGGATGTGCGATGTAATAATGACCTTTGTTTCTATGTACTACATCTTAAACTGTGGGTGCTAGCATTTCGATCCAGGGACTAGCACTGTAATCACAGGGATCTTACCTTATCATGGTGAGATCTTACAGGCATATTCCCAGGAATATGCCTCCACATAGGCCCTAATTGGAGACCTAGCCTCCCCTTTATAAGGAGCGCTAGGGCCTCTGTAGAAGGGCTTGGCATTTGAGTAGTTGGTTCCTTGGAGATAGGTAGTGGTGAGAGTAAGAGAACTCCTTCTTCCTCCTCTCCCCAATACAGCTCAAGGAGCATTTGTAACCTTGTGAACTTGGAGAATACCAAACATATGTGTGTGGAATCACCACACTATCCCTCCATGGATTCCTCTAGAGCATATTGGCCCCACCTTTAGCCTATCCTTGGCATCTGCCGTGACACCACCACGACACCATCCAACTGCATCTATGACTAATAATCCACCTTCAGGTTATCATCCGAACCCCCTCCAGTATTAAGTTGCAAGCAACAGATTATTGCTTTACGAATTGCGTGTAAAGTAAACAATACGATTGTTCTATGAACAAAGGATTGTTGTTTTCTCCCTAGTAGCAACATCACATCTAGTACCTTAGAGATTGCTGTCACTTCCCCAGATTACCAGAGGCATGAACCCACTATCGAGCATAAATACTAACTCTTGGAGTTGCTAGCATCTACTTGGCCAAGATAGCTACTAACAATGGAAAGCATGCAAGATCACAAATAACAAAGACATGATAGAATCAATAATCAATCTGAAATAGCATATCCATATCCATCGGATCCCCGCAAACACAACATCCAGAATTACAAGTAGATGATCTTGATCATGAACGGAGCTCACAAGATCTAGACATGAAAACACAAAGAGGACAACCAGCCATCTAGCTACTACATGGACCCGTAGTCCAAAGATGAAATACTCACGCATCACACCGGAGGCTTGCATGATGATGAAGAAGGCCTCCAGGGTGAATTCCCCTCTCTGGCACGGTGCCGAGAAGATCTTCAGATCCCCCGATCTAGGGATGGAGATGATGGCTGCTACAGACTCTTTCGTGGAATTTTGATCGGGTTCTTAGGGTTTTTGTCCCGAGGGCAATATATAGGCGGAAGGAGAGGCCGAGGGGGTGCTGGGGTTGGCCAGACCACCCCCTGGCACGGGCCAGGCCTGGCCACGTGGCCAGGTGGTGTGGCCGGCCCCCAGCCCTTCTCTGTCTCGTATTTTGGCATCTCATGACTTCAAGAAAAATAGGCACTTCGGCTTTTGTCCCGTCCAATTCCGAGAATATTCATTTTCCGACTTTCCTGGAACCAAAAACAACAGAAAATAGGCAGATGTCACTGTGGCTCTTGTTAATAGGTTAGTCCAAGAAATCATATGAAAAGTACTCCGAAGTGTGGACAAAAAACAAGAAAGTAGATAAAACCAAGCATGGAACATCAAAAATTATAGATACATTTGCAATGTATCAGTAGGTATGGTGGACTCTTTGGAATAACTTGGTTTTAGGAATTGGATGCATGAGTGGAACTCATACTTCCTTGCGGAGGCTAGCAAAAGACTGGGAGCGACAAACTAAGAGAGTAATAATGGCCATAATCATGCAGAGCGATAAAACATCATTGATCAAAGCATAAAGTGATACTACAAGTTGAAAACTAAAGGATCGTAAAGGCTTATGGTGACTTGAGATAGTCATAACATGGTGTGAGCATGTGCCAAGACAACCCAAACAAGTCATGCTACATCAACGAATACTAAGCATAAAGCCAAAACAATATCGAGCATGGCATGACAAAGCATAGGCCACAGTCAAAAACAAGCTCTCTTTACCAATTAAGCATGAACTTTCCTACTCTTTTCCAATCTAAACCAAACTATTTGAAAACCAATGTATGAAAGAGGGGGTCCAACCAATTTATTCAGCAAACTAAGAAAACCAAGCAAACAAAAAAACCAAAACGAAAACAAAAAGAAGATGCTCCAAAAACAACACAACTGTGCATGAAACAATAAAAATGAAGCGTTTGGAAGAAACCTAGGATTTTTATTGATGAAGAGGGGGATGCCTTGGGCATCCCCAAGCTTTGACGCTTGTACTTCTTGGCTATTTCTTGAGGTGATATGCGTGACATCCCCAAGCTTGAGCTTTAGTCCATTCTTCATCTCATTACTCATTCCTTCCATACACATGAAATTTTTCCTTCATACAAAACTTCACACAATCTTTATTAGCAACATTAGTGCACTCAAAATAATATGTCATTAGGTTCAGTTCCAACACCAATAAAACTTCATTAAAACACTAGCACTACTGTAGCACTTCGCTCAAAAAGCTCAATTCCCCAAAAGAACTCAAAAAGGAACCAACAAGAAGCAAATGCAGAAAATGACAGAAATCTGTCAATACAGACCAGCAGGTAAAGACGAATTTTTTTGAAGACCTTATGTTGCTCAAACCAAAAAGTGTTGAACTAAATAAAGTTAGATAACAACCTGGGGAAGAAGCACAAATATTCACGCCTCAAAATGACGTACATAGATTTTACACGAATTTTTACGGTGAAGCACAGAAAACTGTTTCGGGACAACAACTTTCCCAATCATTACTTCTCTCTCATTAGAGGTTACTCTTGGCACAAAAAGCAAATAAAAAGGATAAGGAGCGGTTATTACTGAAGTAATAACTTCCAAGACTCATCTAAAACTTTTGGGTTATCTCCCAATAAGTACTTTTCTTTAACACCTTTAAGTTAGGCATAAGAAGCAAGAAAAAGAATCAAGTGTTCTCAAATGAAGAAGCATTAAGAGCAAATTTTGTTTTCATAGTAGAGGCAAAAGAAATCTTCTCTCTCTCTTCTTAGAAAAGTGTTCTATACCTTTCTTGAGTGGGAGTTGATATTTAATGATGCATTCTTTCATATCAATAATGGCACCAACAGTTTTAAGAAAGGGTCTTCCCAAAGTAATAGGACAAGAAGCATTGCATTCAACATCCAAAACATAGAAATCAACGGGGACATAGGAATTGTTAACCATAATAAGAACATCATTAATACTCCCCATGAGTTTCTTTTTAGCATTATCATCAAGTGGGACATTCAAATAGCAAGCTTCAAGTGGTGGCAAATCAAGCATATCATAAATCCTTCTAGGCATAATAGAAACACTACTATCAAGATCACATAAAGCTTTGAAATCAAAATCATTCACTTTCATATTAATGATGGGTTCCCAACCATCTTCTTGTTTTATAGGAATAGAAGCTTTATGTTTCATCTTTTCTTCTTTAATCTTTATGAGGGCATCAGTAATGTGTTTTGTAAAGGCCATATGCATAGCACTAGCATTAGGACTTTTAGCAAGCTTTTGTAGAACTTACTAACTTCAGAGATGTTGCAACCATCATGATCAAAATCATAATTATCATCTAATGTAGTAGAGCTATTACTAGCATCAACACTAGTGGTAGTGATAGTATAAACACTAATGTTTCTAGCAATTTCATCTTCTCTTTCCCACTTAGCATGCAATACAGCTAATAGTCTAACATTTTCATCAATTCTAACTTGTATGGCATTAGTAGCTGCAAAGGGATTCTCATTAGTTTCAGGTTTAGCAGCCATTTTATTAATCAAAGAGGATTGAGTTTCAGACAAAGATGATATATTTCTTTCAGCATTAGAAAGTTTCAACTGCAAATTAGGAATTTCCCTATTCAAATTCTCAAGTTGATGACTAATATTCTTCAAAATGGTAGATTGTTCCTCCATAGTTTTAGTAAATAATTTGTTTTGTTCATATTGCATTTGCATGAAGCTTTTAGTGGCTCTTTCAACTTCTAAAATTCTTCCCTCACTAGGTGTTCCAGGTTTGCCATTATAACCATAAGTATTATTAGGAGGGTGAGGCCTATAATTGTTATTACCATAAGCATTGTTGCCAAAATTGTTATTTCTTATAAAGTTCACATCAACTTGCTCTTCTTGAGCAACCAAAGAGGCTAAGGGAACATTATTTGGATCAATATGGGCTTTCCCATTAACAAGCATAGACATAATAACATCAATCTTATCACTCAAGGAAGATGTTTCTTCAACAGAATTTACCTTCTTACCTTGTGGAGCTCTTTCAGTGTGCCATTTAGAATAGTTAACCATCACATTATCCAGAAGCTTTGTTGCAGCACCCAAAGTAATGGTCATAAAGGTACCTCCAGCAGCAGAATCCAATAGATTTCTTGAAGAATAGTTCAATCCTGCATAAAAGGTTTGGATAATCATCCAAGCAGTCAGTCCATGAGTGGGATAATTCTTTACCAAAGATTTCATTCTTTCCCAAGCTTGAGCAACATGTTCATTATCAGATTGTTTAAAATTCATTATTTCACTTCTCATAGATATAATTTTAGCAGGAGGATAGTATTTTCCAATGAAAGCATCTTTGCATTTAGTCCAAGAATCAATACTATTCCTAGTTAGGGAATTTAACCATTCTTTAGCTTTTCCTCTCAAAGAGAAGGGAAACAATTTAAGCTTAATAATATCTCCACCTATATCCCTATGCTTTTGCATCTCACATAGTTCAACAAAGTTATTTAGATGAGCTGCAGCATCTTCATTACCAATACTAGAAAATTGTTCTCTCATAACAAGATTGAGTAAAGTAGGTCTTATCTCAAAGAAAGTAGCTTCAGGAACAGGTGGAGCAATGGGTGTGCTCATAAAATCATTGTTGTTGGTGCTAGTGAAGTCACACAACTTAGTGTTTTCAAGAGTAGTCATTTTTTTGTGTTTTTATAAACAAAGCAAACTTGTAAAACTAATTTTTTGTGTGTTTTTGATAAAGAAACAAGCAAACAAAGCAAAAGGAAACTAAGCAAAACAAAAACAACAAAGTAAAGAGATTGGTTATGAGGGACTCCCCTTGTGAAGATGTCCTTGACTCCTCGACAACGACGCCAGAAAAATAGCTACTGGCGCGTGGTTGACGTGGGAGCTTCTTCTTCTTCAGTCCCCAGCAACGGCGCTAGAAAAATAGCTTGATGGCCCAAAATATATCGAGCTCGTTGGGGAACCCCAAGAGGAAGGTATGATGAGCACAACAACAAGTTTTCCCTCATTTATGAAACCAAGGTTTACTCGAACCAGTAGGAGCAAGGAAACACCCCAAAGGTGTTGCTAGCTGAATTTTTGCAAGGCGCACTACCGGTGCCAGCAGCAACGTGGAGACCTACACAACACAACCACAGAACTTTGTCCCCAACTTGTGATGAGGTTGTCAATCTCACTGGTTTTGCTGAAAACAAAGGATTAAATGTATCGAGTGGAAGAAAGTAATAGTTTGCAGAAAGTAAACACAAAGCAGTAAACAGTTGATTGTAGATTGAAAGTAAAAGAAAGGATCAGGGTCCATAGTTCACTAGAGGTGGCTCTCCTTAAGATAGATGACACGTTGGGTGAACAAATTACAGCGGGGCAATTGACAAACATCGATAACGCATACAAGCATATACTACTCATCTTGACTCCTTTGACATTCGATTGGGCATTACAACATTATACATAGACCGTCATCCAACTGCATCTATAACTAATAATCCACCTTCAGGTTATCATCTGAACCCCCTCCAGTATTAAGTTGCAAGCAACGGATAATTGCATTACGAATTATGTGTAAAGTAAAAAATATGATTGTTCTATGAACAAAGGATTGTTGTTTTCTCCCTAGTAGCAACAGCACATCTAGTACCTTAGAGATTTCCGTCACTTCCCCAGATTACCAGAGGCATGAACCCACTATCGAGAATAAATACTAACTCCTGGAGTTACTAGCATCTACTTGGCCAAGATAGCTACTAACAACGGAAAGCATGCAAGATCACAAATAATAAAGAGACATGATAGAATCAATAATCAAATCTGAAATAGCATCTCAATATCCATCGGAACCCCGCAAACACAATATGCAAAATTACAAATAGATGATCTTGATCATGAACAGAGATCACAAGATCTAAACATGATAGCACAAAGGAGGAGAACCAGCCATCTAGCTACTACATGGACCCATAGTCCAAAGATGAACTACTCACGCATCACACTGGAGGCTTGCATGATGATGATCCAGGGTGAATTCCCCTCTCCGACAGGGTGCCGGGAAGAGCTTCAGATCCCTCCCGATCTAGGGATGGAGATGGCGGCGGCTACAGACTCTTTCGTGGATTTTTGATCGGGTCCTTAGGGTTTCCGTATCAGAGGCAATATATAGGCGGAAGGAGAGGCCAAGGGGGTGCCTGGGGTGGCCAGACCACCCCTGGCGCGGGCCAGGCCTAGTCGCGCGGCCAGGTGGTGTGGCTGGGCCCCAGCCCCTCTCCGTCTCGTATTCTGGCTCTAGGTGTCCCTCGGTGAAAAACTGATTTTGGCTTTTGTCCCGTCCAATTCCGAGAATATTCATTTTCTGACATTCCTGGAACCAAAAACAGCAGAAAACAGGCAGCTAGCACTGTGGCTCTTGTTAATAGGTTAGTCCAAGAAATCATCTGAAAAGTACTCCAAAGTGTGGACAAAACATAAGAAAGTAGATAAAACCAAGCATGGAACATCAAAAATTATAGATACATTTGCAATGTATCAGCCGCCCCCAACTTCCACCGCCTCTTCCTCTACCCACCCTTCCTCTCCCTCTCTACTCCACACTGTATTCCCTTGCTGATCCATACAGAATCTGGAAGAAGAGGTGAGGAATTAGATGAATTTTCTTTGAGGAGAAAAGGGGATTTTTCTCTATTGCGATGAGAAAGACGAGGAAAGGAGGATACCAAGGGGCGGTCGAGTTTTCAACGCTAATATGGGTCCCACTTCTTTTTTACAGGCATCGATCATTTTTAGGAACGCTGTGAGACCGGTGCCTGAAATATTTCTCAAGGCATCGACTGACTGCCCACTTTTCACCATTTGGGCACCGGACACGTTGTGTAAGGCCTTATAACTGAGCAATCTAGGGGCTCCCTCACGAGCTGAGCGTTTTCAGCCATTGGATTGCGCTTAGGCATTTTCAGACGTTTGATCTTCGTTACTTCTAGCATGCCCTAGAGAATGCTACATAGGCCACCCGTGGCTAATTGGACCCGAAAATCACATCTACTCTAGGCCGAAAGGATCGCATGGAGCGAACTGGATAGCGATGTAGAAAAAAAGTGTCGCAGGACAGAGCGATGCAGAGGGGGGGAGGACCCAAGCTGCGGCGGGATGGATCGGGAGTGATGTAGGGAGGACAGCGACCCAGGAGAGGCGATGCGAGAGAGGAGGGCAATCCACGCGATGCGAGTGATGCACCTAGACCATGGGCCCATGCCTCAAGCTGGTCAATGAATGCCGATGCGGCACACACGGAGCCTCATCAAAAGATGAAAGAGTGTCTAGGAGAAACTAGACAATACTCATATATAGGAGAAGGTGAGATTCGAACTCAGTCTATGTAGCACACCTAGAAGACCCCTGGGATGTTGCGATAGCGATGAGATGCATACCATCATGATTGAAGTTTATGCGTCAATGGTTCCGAGGTTAATTTTTAGTTCCTCCAACCCATTAATGGTCGCAATCATGCACAACTCGCCATCAGCCAGTGGTGATGGACTGATGGTACTTTACTGCCTATATGCCTACCGTCGCCTATATATATTATTTTGTTGTCTCAAGCTCTCATCCCTCCTCGAGGATCAATGGTTGTCTGATAGATTGCTTATGTGTCCTGTGATCTCTTCCTTTTCCACCCAATCATCGTCACCGGATATACTGTTGGAATTTGGTGAGTTTTGGGTTGTTGGCCCATTAGACAAAATCTGAAATTCTCCTTGGCCCATTTGTGCATGGCAGCATATGGATGTGCTAGTGGTGTCAAAGTTTAGTCCCACATTGCTAGTTGAGTGAGAGTTACACCTCCTTATATACTAGGCTGTTCCACCACTCACTAAGATGTGAGAAGAAGAGCAGCTCTCGTGCACTCCTCCTCCGACGCTGCCCGCCTCGCCTCGACATGCCTCGCCTCGAAACGATGCGTGCGCGCACCGCGGGTTGCGGGAATCTCGCTGAATCGAGCTTTATTTTTGCTAGTCGGGAAAATTAATCTTGGATTAATTATGAGGCATTAGCGGATGCGTTAATTAGTCAGCCGTTTCCAGTCTTTATGGGACGTGGGCTGTTACCGACTCGGACGTGGGCTGAGTCCCACTATCTCCCTGACTTGCTCTATATAAGTGTCTACGCTAAACCTAATCGACATCGCTTACCACATGCGTCTCCTTCTAGTCTATTGCGTCGCTGCCTTCGTCTTCCCCATCCCAGCTTGCAGCGTGCACCGCAGATCGGGACAGTAGGCCTCCGGAACCCCGCCTTCTTGTGAACCTGTACGTGTGAGGGGCGATCAGGTTTTCGGGGAGCGCTTCCGCACGACTACTGACGCCATCACGGACGACTCCTTCCGTGACGAGGACTTCTTCCCAGACATCGGTAGCCTCTACATCGACGACATGGCTGACGACGCTGCTACCATCATTGCTGCTATGGCTGCTACTACCGTTGCGGCTGCTGCTGCCGCTGCTCTACCGTACGTAATACTGAACTTCTTATTTCAGATTCTGCTAGAGTTTCTTATTCTAGCGTTTGGTGTAGATGTGATAGGTTTATCTTATTTAGATGTAATCTGTTCATCTACTTTATTGATCTGCATGATTAGTTTTGGTACTGTCTGTATGATCATGTCTTATCAGTTTATTATTCGGAATAAATCATATGGATTATTGCTTATATTTTCAACAATCCAATAACCTGATTATAGGCAACTGAATTCTACCAGTGTAGCCGCAGCTACTAGGCCTCCTTCGTTTGATGGTATGCACTATAAGAGATGGCGCGTGAGAGCAATTCTATGGTTTAAAAACCTAAACTGCTATAGCGCCACTCTTGGCAAACCTGAAGGAGATCTTTCTGCTGAGCAGGAAGCGGCCTTTAAGAAAGTCGATACCATGTTTATGGCGGCTCTATTCAGTATTCTTGGGGACAACATTGTTGACCCATATATGTCATTTGATAATGGCAAAGATGCGTGGGATGCGCTCGAGGCCAAGTTTTGGGTCTCGGACGCTGGCACCGAGTTGTATGTTATGGAGCAATTCTATGACTACAAGATGGTTGATGAGCGCTCCGTCATTGAGCAAGCTCATGAGATACAATCACTTGCCAAAGAACTTGAGCAGTTCAAGTGTACCTTACGGGACAAGTTTGTGGCCGAAGGCATTATCGCCAAGCTTCCTCCCATGTGGAGGAACTTTGCTACTTCTCTGAAATATAAGAGACAAGAGTTTTCTGTTACGGATCTCATTGGGTCTCTTCATGTGGAAGAGAAGGTGAGAGCAAAGGACACACATGCTCGAGTACTTGAGGGAGCTTCTAGTGCCAATTTGGTACAGAAGAAAAAATTCCAATCCCACAAGTTCAAGAATAATAACAAGTATGATGGCAAAGGAAAGTTTGATGGCAAGAACAAGGCCACTCACTCCACCAACTTTAAGAGGAAGAATGATAAGAAGAAAGGCTCTTGCCACGTCTGTGGCGATCCTGATCATTGGGCTCCTAGATGCCCTAATCGCTTTAACAAGCGGCAACATGGGAACAATGACAAGACCGCTAATGTTGTTATTAGCGATACTGAGATGAAGGACACTGGGTACGGTATTTTACCTACTATCCTTTCAGTATGTCATTATCCTGATTGGTGGATTGACACGGGTGCTAATACACATGTATGTTCTGATATATCCATGTTCTCTTCTTATCAGGTCGCAAGGACTTCCTCCATGCTGATGGGAAATGGCTCACGTGCTTTTGTTCATGGTGTTGGTACGGTCAATCTGAAGTTTACTTTGGGGAAGACCGTACAGCTGAAGAATGTACAGCACGTTCCCTCCATCAATAAGAATCTCGTTAGCGGATCTCTTCTATGTCGAGATGGTTTTAAGTTGGTGTTTGAGTCCAATAAAGTTGTAATTTATAAGTATGTACAATTTGTTGGAAAGGGTTATGAGTGCGGAGGTCTGTTTCGTTTATCTTTGTTAGACTCATGTACTAAAGTTATTAATCATGTTTGTAATGATAATGAGCCCAATATTTGGCATTCATGACTTTGTCATATTATCTTTGGTTGCATGACGCGGCTAGCCAATATGAGTTTAATTCCGAAATTTACCACTGTCAAAGGTTCTAAGTGGCAAGTTTGTGTGCAAGCAAAGCAACCCCGCAAGTCTCATACGGCTGTGGAACCGAGAAACTTAGCACCACTAGAATTTATACATTCGGATCTTTGTGAGATGAATGGTGTGCTGACACGAGGTGGAAAAAGATACTTTATGATGTTGATTGATGACTCCACTAGATACTGCTATGTTTATCTTCTGAAATCTAAAGATGAAGCTTTGAGTTACTTCAAAAACTATAAAGCTGAAGCAGAAAACCAACTTGATCTTAAAATTAAGCGGTTAAGATCGGATCATGGTGGAGAGTACTTTTCAAATGAATTTGATATATTCTGTATAGAACATGGTATTATCCATGAGAGGTTGCCTCCCTACTCACCTCAGTCAAATGGGGTGGCCGAAATAAAGAACCGCACTCTCACTGATTTGGTTAATGCCATGTTAGATACATCGGGTCTTTCCAAGGAATGGTGGGGGGAGGCGCTAATGACTGTGTGTCATGTCCTAAACCGTGTTCCCGTAAAGGATAAAACCATGACTCCAGTTGAGGAATGGGAGAAGAAAAGGCTTAAACTCTCTTACTTACGAACTTGGGGATGTTTGGCGAAAGTCAATATTCCAGATAATTCATATTAAATCTTTACGTGAAAAAAGGGGTAGAGGAGTGCCTGGAAGGTACTAGGGGGCCACTAGGCAGGCACACCACCTAGTGGCGCGGCCAGCCCTGGGGCACGCCTGCCTATGGTGTAGGCCACCCCTGGCCCTCCACTCACTCTCTCACTTGCCACTTTCTTCTCTCTCCGGAGTAAACACCAGTTCATTGCTCAAAATCGCGTTCTTGCTATGTTTGCCCTCGATTTTTTGATCTCCTTGCTCAGCCCATCTTTGCTGCTGAAATTTGGAGCATTTGTTCTTCGGTATGTGACTCCTCCGCTTGTCCAAGTAGATTTGTGTTTAGTGGATTATATCTTGAGAATTTTGCTGCTGTAGGTGACAGGTTATGAGAGCTTCTAAGCTTGTTTGATGCTTAGAGATATAGTTTTGATGCATGTTTAGGCCTCTTACAAGTTCCTATGAGTAGTGCCCTTCATTATATTCACTTTGCAATCACTTGTTTAATGGATTTAAAAAAAATCAGAATAGAAGATGAATGAGCATCAACTAAACCAACATGAACTGAGGGTGCCTGAGGTTATGAAGGTTCACCGAGAAGAGGAAGTTTTTCCTTCCATCTATCCATGTTACGAATTTATGAGGGCTGCAGGAATTTCCCAGGACTTCCATACTTTGGTTGCTAATGCAGGATTGGAGCACTTTGTGGAGGATGAAGCCTGTCAATTTGTGAAACTAACTATGTATGTAGTGCAGGACTTTCGATTTAGTCACTCTTTGCCTAACCCTATGGTCCATTACAAAATTTACAATATAGCTGTCGACCTCTCTCTTGATGAATTTTGTGCAGCTATTAAGGTACCTCAGTGGGGATCATGTGGAAGGATTAAGGAGCGACATGCACCACTCATGGACTTGTACGCAGAAATTTGCCAAGGGAGCAGCTTCTCGAAGGAGAACGGGAAAATCCATAACATTCATCTCCCTTCTATTCGCTACTTTGCCTACTCTATTGCCAAGTGTGTTCTTGCTAGGAAAACTGCCAATAAGTTATCTTCATATGATCTAGCATTCATCTCTGCTGCTCTTAAACAAGATAGGTCTTACAACTTGGGATCTTTGATAGCTTTCCGTCTTGCTACTAACCGCGAGAAAGGTGGAATTTGTGGGGGCCTCATTGCTTCTCGTTTATTAGCGTTGCATGGTTTGGTGCCCCGTCATCTATAGTTTCCCATAGAAAGGCTTGATCTTAATTCCATAATACAACATAAATTTGTTTCTTCTTGGGCTAATCTGAGTGAGTTGTCTTATGAAATAACCTTTCTCAAAGCTGGTTGGAGAAAGAGCAAGTCCGAGCGCGTTGTTCTTTTGCCTGCACCTATTTTGTTTAACCTTGATAACAGGGTAGGATGGTCCCTCACGGAGGAGGAGCTTGATACGTACTTGGGAGAACTCTCCCAATAGGAGCAGGATACTAGAAGGGAGATCACGGATGATTCGGTCCAGCCCTCGAATGAGAGGGAGTCTTCATACCAGTAGCCTACCTATGATTGGGGAGCTTATTCTTCTTCCCAAGGGCCCAACTACGATCATTCTTAAAATGACCCGCCTGCTTGGAACCCTTACTCGTATCTAGATTGACACCCACTTAGGCCAAAAGCCTAAGCTTAGGGGGCGGTACGCCGACATCGCACTCATCTCCATATCATTTTGCGTCGGTACTTTGTATATTCATGTTTCGTTCTCTTTTTAGTTTTCGTTCTTTCTTTGTTTTTGCTTTCTAAAAACACAAAAAGACCAAAAATATTTTTGTTGTTTCTCTTTGTTTTCTTCTTCTTCTTTTTTCCTTGGTTTGTTTTTCCCTTTTTTTGCTTTGTTTGAACTATTCGAAAAACCCAAAAAGATTTTGCTTTGCCTGTTCTTCCTTTTTGGTTCTTGTTTTAAAAATCGAAAGCACCAAAATATTTGTTGTTCTTCTTTGGTTTTGTGAGTTTTGTTGCAGGGTTCAGCAGTCCTCGGTGGAATTTGGTTTCGTATTATTATTCAAGCCACACAAGTGAAGGGAAATAATGAGGATTAATGACAACTTGAGGTGTGGTAAGAGGTTGGTAACAAACTCTATTTGTTTTCATTTTTGTACATATACTCATCATTGTGGGCATGCTTAGTCTGTTCGTGTAGGGTGTATGTTATTTATGGATGCTTAGTAGCTCTTGCTTTCATATGATTAGTTCCAGCTTTCTAATAGTTTGTAGCATGTCATATGATTGCTTGATTGCATTACTCTATCCATAACTTAGTATGACACTGTGGTATCCTCCTCTGAATGTTTCACTTGAATTGACTTGGCACATGCTCATGCATGCATATGACTAAAATAATCAGTTGAGCCTCGATGAATTATTTTGCCTTAACGGTCTTGAATCACTTTCGTGCCATGATTAGTCATGTTTTGTTGCAAGCATGATTATGACAACTACTGCTCTCTCTCGTTTGTCGCTCCCTTACTATTGCTAGCCTTCGCTTACACTGAGTATGTTTTACTCGTGTTTCCAACTCCCTAAAACCAGATATTTCCAAAAGTGTCCACCATACCTACCTATTAGCATTATTTGTCGTTCCATGCATATTTAGTGTGCCTCGTTTTCTTCCGAATAAAATGTTTGCTTGTTATGAGAAAGTTAGTTAGTAAAGCTCTCATGAACTTGATGGCACACTTTACTTTCTTGCACTTAATAATCTTGAACCATTGCGTCCATCTTTGTTGCGTATATGCTTGCGCTTTATAAGTTGAAGTTAGCAGAACCATGTATCATGGGGAACGCTTTCAACATTTCACGGGCACTTTGTACCCTGTTGATATCATGATTCTTTTGCTTATGGATCCCGGCGGTGTGAAATAAAAGGGGAACTTGTGAGATCATGGAGTTTGTATATGTGTTAGAGAAACGCCTAGGCCGCTAGCCTAAGCCATGCCTAATCATGGTGGAAACTTGCAGCATAACCATAATGAGCATTCTATGAAGCATCCTCAATAAAAATCTATGCACATAGTAAACAAAAAGATTGCTGAGATGCTCATTGTCTGCTTGCCTTGTCATTTTGATTATGGGATAGCTCCTGTATCATGTGCAAGGGGTACCCCGTTGGCGGTTCTCTATGATACATATGTACTTACAATGACAAGAGCTTACTTGTGACTGAAGTTGAGTAGCATGAGGTCCGGTACTCGTAAGTAAGGGGCATGAGACTTTAGCTTATAACTTGTCAAGCATATCCTCTTAGTTGTGTCACTTTAACCTTAACCACTTAAAGATGCTTATGATAGGGGCAATGAGAGCTCAAAGCTAACGAGTACCATACTTTCAGCATTTGGAAGCCCTTCAAACTTTTCAAAACCTTTTCGTTTTCCTTGTTGAGTCTCCACATATTCTATGAGCACCTTCTTGAGAGCGTAGTTGCCATTCTTAGTATAATGTGCTTGTCTCAAAACTTGATTATTAGTGTTATGACTTTGATGCTTGTATCTTTGATATCTTTACTTTTAGTCTTCACCTGAACTTTAGAGGTGCCTTGGCATTCATAATCAAAGGCAAGCGGGATACCACTCTATCATACCTTGTTATGAGCATTGTAATGTTGCTTATGTTTATGCTTCATGCTACATATTATTTTTGAGTTGGAATCTCTTCATAGCTTGCAATGCCTATTAAGTAAACTTAGTTGCATACTCCTTATTACGAATTGTCTAAGCAGTTGATCACGTGCTGAGAATATATACATCATATGAAGCAAATGTGTTCGTGAAAGTTTCTTTTATCGCACTCAGTTTTCAACTGAATTGCTTGAGGACAAGTAATAAGCTACGCTTCGGGGGAGTTGATACGTCCAAAACGTATCTACTTTCCCAAACACTTTTGCTATTGTTTCTCCTCTAAACTTGTGCGATTTGGATGCAACTAACATGGACTGACGCTGTTTTCAGCAGAATTACCTTGGTGTTTAGTTTTTGTGCAGAAAATCAACTATCAGGAAAAATCCCGGAAAATATGCCAAAAATCCTATTTCACCAGAAGACTCCCAGAGCCAGAATACGAGACGGAGGGGGGCTGGGCCCAGGCCACACCACCTGGCCGCGCGGGCTAGGCTTGGTCGCGCCAGGGGTGGTCTGGCCGCCCCAGACACCCCCTCGGTCTCCCTCTTCGCCTATAAGTTGCCTTCTGACCTAAAAACTCAGGGGGGTTCGATGTTTTTCCAGAAAGAGTTCCGCTCCGCCGCCCACCACCAGATTTCGTGATTTGGAACCAGAAACTCTGTTCTGGCACCCTGCCGGGACGGGTAATTGGAGGAGATCATCACCATCATCATCACCATCGCTTCTCCATCGACCATCCATGTTTCCCCCATCTATGAGTGAGTAATCCCCCACTGTAGGCTATGGGGATGGTAGGGATTAGATGAGATCGTTCGTGTAATGGCATCGTATTGTTAGGGCATGGTGCCTAGTATCTTCTATTAGTGCTTTTTGACTTTGTTGCGACTTGTTATGCTTAATGCTTGTCACTAGGGCCTGAGTGCCATAATTTCAGATCTGAACATGTTATTGATTCATTATGATAGTATTGTTTATGGTCTTACCTGCAAGTTGTATACACACGTTGTTGTCCGGAACCAATGGCCCCGAAGTGACTGAAATCGGGATAACCGGAGGGAATGGCTTTGATGTGAGGATCACATGTGTTCATGGAGTGTTAATGCTTTCTCTGGTGCTCTATTAAAAGGAGCACCTTAATTGCCAGTAGTTCTCTTGAGGCCCCGCTGCAAACGGGCTGGCAGGACAAAAGATGTTGTGCAAGTTCTCATTGTGAGCACGTATGACTATATATGGGACACATGCCTAGGATTATCTAGTACTTGGATGCTTTATCTTATTTATCTGCAATTGCCCTATGTTCTAATTGCTATGTGAATTGTTTTGTCCATGCAACGCCCGTCCATCCATCCCTATGCCTACCGCACTCGAATCCTACCGTTTACTTTACTACCGTTGTTACTTTACTATTCCTACTACAAAACTGTTGTTACTGATAAACTGCTGTGAGCAAGATTGTTTCTAGGTACAGCTGAATTGACAACTCAATTGTTAAGGCTTATAAATATTCTTTGGCTCCCCTTGTGTCGAATCAATAAATTTGGTTTCACTTCCCTCGAAAATACTGGGATACACCCCCTATACTTGTGGGTCATCAATATTCGGGACAAACCTCGCTGTTATAGAGGAGGTCAAAGAGTTCCTATCTCACTTCTTTGAGATGAAGGACTTGGGAGTGGCTGATGTAATCTTAAACATCAAGCTATGGAAGGATGACAATGGTGGGATTACACTGCTTCAGTCCCACTATGTGGAAAAGATATTGAGTCGCTTTGGCTATAGCAACTGCAAGTCTTCTCCAACACCTTATGATCCGAGTGTGCTACTTCGAAAGAATCGAAGGAATGCTAAACATCAATTGAGATATTCTCAAATCATTGGCTCACTCATGTATTTAGCCGCGCTACGAGACCTGACATCTCCTTTGCTGTAAGAAAACTGAGTCGATTTGTGTCAAATCCTGGAGATGATCATTGGCATGCTCTTGAGAGAGTTTTGCGCTATTTGAAAGGCACTACGAGTTATGGTATTCAGTATACTGGGTATCTACGAGTACTTGAGGGGTATAGTGATTCAAACTGGATATCTGATGCTGATGAGATTAAGGCCACAAGTGGCTATTTATTTACACTTGGTGGTGGCGCTGTTTCCTGGAAGTCTTGCAAGTAGACCATCTTAACGAGGTCAACTATGGAAGCAGAACTCACAGCATTAGACACAGCCACTATTGAAGTAGAGTGGCTTCGTGAGCTTTTGATGGACTTACTTGTGGTTGAAAAACCTATACCCGCCATCCCGATGAACTGCGATCATCAAAGTTAACAGTTCTAAGGATAGTATGAAGTCATCAAGGCATGTGAAGAGGAGATTGAAATCTGTTAGGAAACTGAGAAACTCCGGAGTTATTGCGTTGGATTATATCCAAACATCTAAGAACTTGGCAGATCCCTTCACAAAGGGTTTATCACGTAATGTGATAGATAATGCATCGAGGGGGATGGGTTTGAGACCCACACAATGAGTTGTTCGCTGTGGCAACCCACTCTATGTGATTGGAGATCCCGCGAATTAGAGCTGAGAGACAAGCTGTTGATCAGCTGAGACGAGAGTATTCCCATATTATATTTACATCTCCATAAAGATTCGATACTCTCTTATTCTGCATGGCAGGTTGATATTTATCTTAATGTGTTCCAAGTGGCTTTTCTAAGTAGAGATGTTGTCCTGCAGAACATCTATTGAGGAACACACCTATATGAGTCTGACTGTCAAACGTCGTTGTCTGTGAGAGTTGGGTGCTCTCTAATAAACTCATGATAGGCCCTGGAGTATGACGCATAAGCTCCAAACCGCGGGGAAGCCCTGCGACAACCCTGTACCGGTCTAGATTTTGTGTGAAACTAGTGTGCAGAAAACTTGTAGTTCAAGGCATAGTTCACTATTCAAGTTGCTCGCTAGTGTAGCATGAAGTCTAACGTGGAAGTTCAACTTAATAGTCTCCACTACACACCGGTATATAGAACAATATTCTGCAATAGAAATGAGGTGATGTGCCAATGAGACTTAGTGGGGGATTGTTGGAATTTGGTGAGTTTTGGGCTATTGGCCCATTAGACAAATCTTGAAATTCTCCTTGGCCCATTTATGCATGGCAGCATATGGCTGTGCTAGTGGTGTCAAAGTTTAGTCCCACATTGCTAGTTGAGTGAGAGTTACACCTCCTTATATACTAGGCTGTTCCACCACTCACTAAGATGTGAGAAGAAGAGTAGCTCTCGCGCACTCTGTCATGGAAATGGCCACGGTAGTCGCTGCCATCGGCAGCGATTGATCGAATCGTGAGGAAGAGTTGGTGTCCATCTGTGGTGCGAGATGGGGGCGGATACACATGGGTTTACCCAGGTTCGTCCCCCCGGAGGGTAAAGACCTACTCCTACTAGATTAGATTATTGGAGAGCGAGTTATAGGGGTGGCGAGCTCGGCGTCTAAGCAACGAGTCGCTTGAAGGGGGTGTATGATGAACGTGCGTCCTTAGGATACCCTAGGGAGGTTTATATATGAGGCACCTCGCTAGGGTTTACAAGCTACAACCGAACAAGATAATGATTTAGAGGTTTTGACCTAATCCGACTGGGCTTCTGTTACACTTCTGGGCCTCCAGTCTCCAGTCGCCGGGCCTCTCCTTCCGTCGTAGTCCAGTCGTCGTCCTTCAGGCGCACTCGCAGGCTCTTCGGCCCAATCGAAACGTCCTGTTGGGCATACCCCCTTTGGCATATCCCATCAGTAGTCCCCGAGGCCGTCGTTGATGAAGGTGCAGGTGTTCCTTTGGTGATCGGAGTAGGCGAGCCCAATTTGGATGCCCAGTCAAGTCGGCGATGGACTCCAACAGAACCAAGGAGAATTCCCAGGTTTCCATCCGCCACCCCAATGAATGTTACTTCTGCCAAGTCGCCGCCTCAGCGAGTGGAAAAGACTGGCGGGTAGCGGGTGGAATGGAGGAGTTGGACCGTCAATTCTAGTCAAACTATCCGTTGGAATTTCCAACAGTAACTTCGGCGCAATTACCGTGAGTAACGGCTACCCCGATTTTGGCGAGTGGCGTTCCCATATAAGGGGAGTGATGATTCAGTTCTGCAAATCTTCTCCGCATTCTTCATTCTCCCATATTCGTTTTTCTTGTCTTCAATCTCCCTGCCTTCAACCTTTCGATTCGTCCTTTCCGCACCGTGCGATTCCATGTCCAACCCAATGGCGCCTCCCAAAGGCTCATGGGGAAAGTCCAAGTGCACCACAGCCCAGCTCAAGTCCTTTGAGGACGTCGGAGTCCTCCGCAAGGGGAACTGGCGGGTTTCCCCCCTCCTCCGAGACCGAGCCGAAGCCACGACCCGGCGAATTCATCTGCTTCCCCGGCCATCTTGAGAGGGGTATGGGATTCCCCACTTCACTCTTCTTCCGCCGCTTCTGTGTGTATTACGCAATCAAGCCATCGGATCTCGGTCCGCACAGCATCGAGCAGCTGGTGATCTTCGTCGCCTTCTGCGAGTGTTATCTCGGCTACAGACCATATTTCCCGCTGTGGTTGGAGCTCTTCCACGGCCGCATCAGGCGCAAGGCGTCCGGTGGTTTGATGTTGGCCACAGGTGGCATCACATTTCAATTGAAGCTGAAGGCCAATTTCATCAAGCTCCTCCTGCCGAAGAAGGCCGCCAGCGAGTGGAAGAAGAGCTGATTCTATGTGAAAGAATCCACTCCCTCCAATGAGGTGGCACTTCCCGAGTTCATCGCCGAGAGGAGCGAGCCTCGCCGGTTGGCGTTGAAGAAGCTCCCGAAGACCAGCGGATGGCCGTCACGGAAATGATGGACCAGATCTAGAAGCTGAAGGACCAGGGGTTGATTCCGATCAACCTCTACAACCACTGGCTCAGGCGGCATCTGGTTCCGCTGGCGGCTTGGCCGCATTGGATGTATGAATACAGCGGGAAGCACGACCCCTCCCGAACCAGCAAGGAATCATGGGAGGCCGAGGACTACAAGGCCGTCCTGAAAAAGATCACTGATGCAGAGTTCACCAGCATGGCGGTCAGGCTCGCCCCGTACACTCCTATGAAGAATGAAGCCCCCATAGTAAGTTTTCTTCCTAGTCGCTATTTCCGTACCTCAGTTCTCAGTCGCTGCGTTTTGTGTTTACTCGTGGTGGTTCTCAGCTTTTTCAGGTGTTGGAGGGCTCGCTCCCTCCGCTCGATGAAGAGGTTCCCCAGGAACTGGAGGAAGACTCTGAGGGAGACTCTTCTGACAGCGACGGGGAGGAGGAGGAGGTTCCTCCCCCAGCGCCTGTGGCTCGCAAGACCCATATGCAGAAACAACGTGAGTTCGAGGCGAGCCGCAGCCTGGACGAACACGACGGAGGCGACGAGGTCGCGCAGGAGCACACGTCCCGGCGTACTGCTACGCCATTAAAGCCTGCACGCAAGCCCAAGTCACCATCGAAGAAGCCAACGTCACCGTCCAAATCGGCGGTGGTGTTCGAGTCGGATGACGACTCCGATGATGAAGATTCCCCCGAAGTCTCGCACAAGGTCCCAAAGGATGTGATCCCGGCGAAGGGGTTGGAGGGCAAGGACACTGAGGTAGTGGTAGAGGTTCCCCTGGCAGCGATTGTGCCGACGGTCTCGGGGGTTCCAAGCCAAGAAGCGGCTGAGGCGATGACGTCTAAGTCGCCACAGCCATCAAGGGCGGCCGCGTCTTCGGAGCCGGAGATCCCAGCGACAGCGGCTTCATCATCGAGGAAGCCCGTGGTCTCGTGGGCTTCAGACATCTTCGAGAGGGGGCTCACTCGTAAGCTGGGTCCCAAGTTGGACAAGCCTGCCCACATCAGCACCGGGCTTCGCATCCTCCCGGTCGCTAAGTGAGTATTGGTTCTTCATCCCGATTCGCCTCGCTCTTTTTGTATTGTCATTATATTGATTGTGGGAACTCATGCAGGTCGGGGGCCAAGAAGATTGGCCGTCCTTCGGTGGCTAAGATTCCACCGGTCGCCCCCACGGGAGAGGGCGACCTCCCCAAGAAGAGAAAGGCCACCGAAGATGTGGGGACCGCGGAAGGCGCGAAGAAGCAGAAGGGGGCGCCGATGACGCCGCAGCCAAGGACGGCGCCGCGAAGCCCGATGTTATGTCAGTCGCCGAAGAAGTGGTGGCGGCGCGATCGGAACCAGTCTTGGCTGCGTCCGTGCCGGAAACGCCGGCCCCGACAACCAGTGCCCCTGCCAGAGCGTCAGCGACGTTCCCACGCTTGATGGCTAGGGGGTTTCCAGGCGTGGCGGACACCCAGTCTCCACAGAGTCCAGAGATCGTGGATGCGAACATTGGGTCCCGTCGTGGGCGCACTTCCTTCACGATCCCGTCGACTGACGGCGGAGAACTTCATAAGATGCTTGGCGCCGCTATTCAGGTATGTCCAGTCCCCTAGTTCTTAGTCGCTGAATTTCAGCGGCTGGAAACTGAACTTCTCCCTACTCTCCAGTCCCCGAATTCCTGGTCGCTGAATTTCAGCGGCTAGGAATTGAACTTTTTTCCTACTCTCCAGTCCCCGAATTCCTGGTCGCTGAATTTCACTGGCTAGGATTTGGGAGTTGATATTCGTAAGTCCTTAGGCGTGTTGTTTGTTTGCAGGGATTGCAAAGGGAGTTGACCGATCGGCTGGCCGCGAGAGAGCGCTTGGAGCGTGATCTGCGCGAAGCGCAAGAGGCGAACCAGCGGCTTCAGGAAACTATTGGTGAGTATCTGTTTTTCTTTCTTTTCCTCTGTCAGGTGTGAACTAGTGGTGTATGGCGCGCTGATGGTATCTCTTTCAGACGGTTTCCCGGCTGCGATTTCCAAAGCCCGCGTAGGGTATGTTCTAGTCGCTGAGCTGGACACGGCGAATGGACGAATTGCCTCCCTGATCAAGGACTTGGAGGAGGCGAGAGCGGCCTCAGTTTCTTCGGAGGACCGAGCGAAGGCTGTTGTTGCTGCGGCTAAGGAGGAACACAAACCCACGGATTCCATCATTGTGGGGCTGCACAACGAGCAAGCCGCCTTGGAGAAGCATGTCACGGAGAGCTGCCGCAAACTCCTTGGTGAGTCTCCGTCTTTGCTTGACTTGTTCGGTGAGTCCCTGATTGGGGAGGTCCGTAGTTTCACTGACATCTAATTTGCAGCTGTGATAGGTCAAAGCGACCCGGTGGTTCAGACCTACAACGCTTCGCAGTGCGTGACTGCCGTGGTGAACACAGCCACGGCTTCGGCGCTATGCGTCCAAGCGGTTCTTCAAGGCATGTCCCCCACCGAGGTTATTCCTGGGGGGCTTACAGAGGTGTGGCGCTATCTGGAGGAAGTGCCTGTCGTCGTGGAGTGGATGGCGCGCTCGGCGTCTAGGCGCGGGGCCACCACGGCGTTGAGCTTGGGTCTCGCCCACTTCCTCGACGACTTCGACCTTGACGACGTGATGAGTGGCTACCCATCGGTGACTGGCACGGTGGAGATGTCCGAGGTGCTGAAGTTGACTGCGAAGGCCGCCCCTTACGCTGATCGGGTCCTAGCTATGGGGGATCTGCTGCCATACCAGGAGACGGTGTTGGCGCCTGGTGACCCCGAGCCGGAGCATCGTGATATGAAGTCGGAGCAGCCCTTCCGGTCGGCATTGTCGAAGTCGGTGACGACGTACCCGACGAACCCGTGGCAGCCTTTTGTTCGTGTCAAGGGGGGTGGCGCCGCTTCTTCATTAGGACCTGTAGAATAAACAATGTAGTTGTGCAGCTTGTGATGTATTCCAAGTGGTGACTGTTGTAATGTATGCCAAGGGGAGTTAATCGACTCGTATTGCGACTAGGATTGTGTGGTGTGTTTGTTTTTGGTTGAGCGAGTCCCCCGAGCGCGTCCGCCCTTTAATGGGGTATAACTCGATTGTATACTTTTGTGTATTGTTTTGGTTGTGCACTGTTTTATCTCTCGCATCTTCTGAGTGGCGAGTCCCCGAGCGTGAGTAGGACTGATTTGTAGGCGAGTCCCCGAGCGTGGTGCTCGACCATATTGGTCATGTTCCTGTTGTAGGTTGTGAATGCGTTGTTTGTAACGCGTCTCCTCCCCTGGCCCGGAGAGCCAGTCGCTTGGCGAGTCCAAGGCAGCTCTCTTACTTGGTGTGTTCCCGAGCCGCGTGGTGGTTCCCGTTTTGCGGAGTCCCCGTGCGTGATACTTAACCGTTCGAGTCGCTTTGC
Organism: Avena eriantha; assembly: GCA_910589775.1. NCBI lineage: Eukaryota > Viridiplantae > Streptophyta > Magnoliopsida > Poales > Poaceae > Avena > Avena eriantha. The sequence goes on from OU342746.1 coordinate 175,232,394, forward strand.
ACGAGGATGGGAGGGACAGGTCGCTGTGAGAAGCGTGTAACGGTTGTCTTGGCCCGGTGGGCCAGTCGGGTTAGGCGACTCCAATGGCGGCTCCGGGTTGGCGTTTTCGTGGACGACCCAAGGCCCGAATATTTCCGGTGCCCTTGTGCCGCACTACTTAGCCGTGTCGGTCACTCGACCAGAGGTTGACTTCCGTAAGTAGCGTCTTGCCATCGCACTTTTTAATTGGCTTGGCCTTGACCCATTTGGTGAACTTGTCGACTGCAACCAGGAGGTGAGTGAAGCCAGACGGGGCCTTCTTGAACGGGCCTACTGATGGCTCAATGCACGGCGCCCTGAAAAATGCTTGTTGGCGGTGTTGATGTAAAGCTCGTTGGGAACCCCAAGAGGAAGGTATGATGAGCACAGCAGCAAGTTTCCTTCAGTTATGAAACCAAGGTTTAATCGAACCAGTAGGAGCAAGGAAACACCCCAAAGGTGTTACTAGCTGAGCTTTGGCAGGGCGCACTACCGGTGCTAGTAGCAACGTGGAGACCTGCACAACACAACCACAGAACTTTGTCCCCAACTTGCGATGAGGGTGTCAATCTCACCGTGTTTTGCGGAAAACAAAGGATTAAACGTATCGAATGGAAAGAAGTAAAAGTTTGCAGAAAGTAAACACAAAGCAGTAAAAGATTGTAGATTGTATGTAAAAGACAAGGACCGGGATCCATAGTTCACTAGAGGTGGCGCTCCTTAGATAGATAACATGCTGGGTGAACAATTACAGCGGGGCAACAATACGATTGTAGATTGCTTTATGAACTGCGTGTAAAGTAAACAATACGATTGTTCTATGAACAAAGGATTGTTGTTTTCTCCCTAGTAGCAACAGCACATCTAGTACCTTAGAGATTTCTATCACTTTCCCAGATTACCAGAGGCATGAACCCACTATCGAGCATAAATACTAACTCTTGGAGTTGCTAGCATCTACTTGGCCAAGATAGCTACTAACAACGGAAAGCATGCAAGATCTCAAATAACAAAGACATGATAGAATCAATAATCAATCTGAAATAGCATCTCAATATCCATCGGATCCCCGCAAACACAACATGTATGAATTACAAATAGATGATCTTGATCATGAACGGAGCTCACAAGATCTAAACATGAAAGCACAAAGGAGGAGAAACCAGCCATCTAGTTACTACATGGATCTGTAGTCCAAGGATGAACTACTCACGCATCACACGGGAGGCTTGCACGGTGCTGAAGAAGGCCTCCAGGGTGAATTCCCCTCTCCGGCAGGGTGCCGGCAAGAGCTTCAGATCCCTCCCGATCTAGGGATGGAGATGACGGCGGCTACAGACTCTTCCATGGATTTTTGATCGGGCCCTTAGGGTTTTCGTCTTGAGGGCAATATATAGGCGGAAGGAGAGGCCGAGGGGGTGTCGGGAGTGGCCACACCACCCCCTGGCGCGGGCCAGGCCTAGCCGCGCGACCAGGTGGTGTGGCCGGCCCCTGGCCCTTCTCTGTCTCATATTCTGGCACTTGATCACTTCCGGAAAAATAGGCACGTTGGCTTTTGTCCAGTCCAATTCCGAGAATATTCATTTTCTGACTTTCCTCAAACCAAAAACAGCAGAAAACAGGCAGCTGGCACTGTGGCTCTTGTTAATAGGTTAGTCCAAGAAATCATATGAAAAGTACTCCAAAGTTGGAACAAAACACAAGAAAGTGGATAATACCAAGCATGGAACATCAAAAATTATAGATACATTTGCAATGTATCAACATCCCCAAGCTTAACTCCTGCTCGTCCTCGAGTAGGTAAGTGATAAAAAGAAATAATTTTTAAGGTGACATGCACCATCAAAGACTTGATCAAAGTATTTGCAAAACATTCAAAGCTAGGGTCATAGTACTTAAATCATAACATGAAAGACAAAGTTTTAGCAATAAGCAAAGAAACTATGATGCAACATGAAAAGGCACAAACAAAATATTCATGAATAACAATGCTTTGCAAGACGTTTGTTTGTTTCACATAAAGAAAACATGGCATAATAGTATTCAGCTTGTCCCTCAATAGAGTAGTAAATATAAATGCATAGGACACCTTCAAAGTTCATAAGAGTGACTAGATACAATAGTTTAAAACAAGCAATAATAAGTTATGCATCAATCAACTAGTCTTGGGACAATGCACATAGAACTAAGAATGGACACTATGCTCTCAAAGTAAGTGCATGAAGATAGAAGGTGGAGACTCAATATAATGGTGGAAGAAAGAACTTTATAGAAGGAAGTAGGGATTCGTCTCATAAAGAGCTTCCAAAAATTATAGTACTTATAGCTTTCAGCTCTCATTGCCCCTATTATAAGCATCTTGAAGTGATTAAGGTTAAAGTGAACAAACTATGGTGTACATGCTTGACGAAGTATAAGTCAGAAATCTCATGTCCCTTGTATACGAGGGGCGCTCCTCATGCTACTCAAGTTTAGTCACCGGTAAGTTCTTGTCATCGTAAGTACATGTGCATCATTGAGAACCGCCAACGGGTACCCCTTGCCCGATGATACGGAAGAATCCCCATATCAAAATGACAATGCGAGTAGACAACAAGCATCTCAGCATTCTTCTTATTTACCATGGGAATATGGTGCTTTTTCTCTCTTTCCTCTTTTCATAGTATCTTTTTTCTCTTTTTTTTTTCAATATAGGACTCTTTTTTATAAGAAGAATGCTTCATAGACAGCTCATTATGGTTACGCTGCAGGTTACCACCATGTCAGCATGGATTAGACCAGCAGCCCAGGCGTTTCTCTAACACATATACATAACTCCATGGACTTACAATCTCCCCTTTCATTTCACACCGACGACATCCATATACAAAAGAGCATGATATCAACTAGGTACAAGTACCAAGTGCAATGTTCAAAGCGTTCCCCATGAAAGCATGGTTCTGCTAATTCCCAACAAATAAGTGCAAGCATATACAACATAGAAGACACAATGGTTCAAGTTTATTAAGGGCAAGTAAAGTAAAGTGTGCCATCAAGTTCGTGAGAGCTTTAATCACTAGTTTTCTCATAATAAGTGGAAGGTAAACAAAAGCATGAATATACTTGGAATAGCATAAGCTAATAGGTAGGTATGGTGAACTCTTTGGAATAACTTGGTTTAGGGAGTTGGATGCATGAGTGAAACTCATACTTTGTTGTGGAGGCTAGCAAAAGACTGGGAGCAACAAACTAAGAGAGCAATAATGGCCATAATCATGTAGAGTGACAAAACATCATTGATCAAAGCATAAAGTGATACTACAAGTTGAAAACTAAAGGATCATAAAGGCTATGGTGACTTGAGATAGTCATAACATGGTGTGAGCATGTGCCAAGTCAACCCAAATAAAGCATCAAAGGAGAATACCACTATACTATGCTTTAATATGCTAAAACAACGCATGATTCATCCAAGGCACATTAAGCAATCTCAATTGTTTATAACAAGTCATGCTACAACAAAGAATACTAAGCATAAAGCCAAAACAATATCAAGCATGGCATGACAAAGCATAGGCCACAGTCAAAAACGAGCTCTTTTTACCACATAAGCATGAACTTTCCTACTCTTTTCCAAACCAAACCAAACTATTTGCAAACCAATGTATGAAAAAGGGGGTCCAACCAATTTATTCAGAAAACTAAGAAAACCAAAGCAAACGAAAAAGCAAAACAAAAACGAAAAAAAAGACGCTCCAAGAAAAACACAACTGTGCATGAACCAATAAAACTGAAGCGTTTGGAAGAAACCTGGAATTTTTATTGATGAAGAAGGGATGCCTTGGGCATCCCCAAGCTTTGATGCTTGAACTTGTTGGATATTTCTTGGGGTGAAACGTGTGGCATCCCAAAGCTTGAGCTTTAGTCCATCCTTCATCTCATTACTCATTCCTTCCATACACCTGAAATTTTTCCTTCATACAAAACTTCACACAATCTCATTAGCAACATTAGTGCACTTAAGATAAATAAGTCTCAAGGTTCAGTTCTAAAACCAAATAAACTTCCATTAGAACACTATCTACTGTAGCACTTCCCTCAAAAATCTCAATTCCCCAAAATAATTCAAGAAGGAACCAACAAGAAGCAAATGCAGAAAATGGCAGAAATCTGTCAAAACAGACCAACAGGTAAATACGAATTTTTTCTAAGACCTTATGTTGCTCAAATCAAAAAGTGTTGAACTAAATAAAGTTATATAACAACCTGGGGCAGAAGAATAAAAAATTACAGCTCAATCCGACATACAGAGCTCTCTCACGAATTTTTACGGTGAAGCACAAAAATCTGTTTCGGGACAGCAACTTTCCCAATCATTACTTCACTCTCATTAGAGGTTACTCTTGGCATAAAAAGAAAATAATAAGGATAAGGAGAGGTTATTACAGAGGTAATAACTTCCAAGACTCATCTAAAACTCTTGGGTTATCTCCCAACAAGTACTTTTCTTTAACGCCTTTAAGTTAGACATAAGAAGCAAAGAAAGAATCAAGTGTTCTCAAATGAAGAAGCATTAAGATCAATACCAGAAATATTTTCAACAAGGCAAGGCATATCATCCAAGTAAGTTCTAGAGGATCCTCTCTCAATGCTCTTAGGTTCACTATTCTCATCAAAAGGGTTTGCAGGAACAATCCAATCAAGATTCTTTTCTATGGCATCATGTATTGCTACTAGTTTAAAGGGTATTGGTATCTTAGGTTCCTCCCCATTAGATTCGGTTTTGATCATCTTTTCTCGTGTACCAACAACATCTACACATGAGCCTAGCATATTGAAACGTTCAAAAACTTTTCTAGCTTCCTTGGCAACATCATAGAACTCCTTAAACAAAGTTTTTAGAATAAAATCCCTCTTTTCGGGGTCCTAAATTTCTTTAAGCTTAAGAAACATTACTTGCATTAAGGGGCTGAGATTAACAAACCTAGCTTCTAACATGTGAATTAAAGAAGCTGCAGCAATCTCATAGTTTGGAGCAAGTTCTGCAAGGGATCTATCCTCAGTATCTTCATGCTTACTAACATGATTAAAGAATTCTTCAATGTTATCTTTCCCAATTATAGAACCACTACCAATTGAAAGGTCTTTCAAGGTGAAAGTAGGGATCAACATGGTGAGCTAAGGAAGGGGTGACAACTAAAGGAGACTTAATTTTTTTGTGTTTTTGATAAAGAAAGCAAACTAGTAAACTAATTTTTTGTGTTTTTTTGAAGAACAAAATAAGCAAACAAAGCAAAAAGAAACTAAACAAAACAAAAACAACAAAGTAAAGAGATTGGTTATGAGGGACTCCCCTTGTGAAGATGTCCTTGACTCCCCGGCAACAGCGCCAGAAAAATGTCTAATGGCGTATAGTTGACGTGGGCGTTTCTTCTTCTTCGCTCCCCGGCAACAGCGCCAGAAAAATGCTTGATGGCTCAATGCACGGCGCCCAGAAAAATACTTGTTGGCGGTGTTGATGTAGAGCTTGTTGGGAACCCCAAGAGGAAGGTATGATGAGCACAGTAGCAAGTTTCCCTCAGTTATGAAACCAAGGTTTAATCGAACTAGTAGGAGCAAGGAAACACCCCAAAGGTGTTACTAGCTGAGCTTTGGCAGGGCGCACTACCGGTGCTAGTAGCAACGTGGAGACCTGCACAACACAACCATAGAACTTTGTCCCCAACTTGCGATGAGGTTGTCAATCTCACCGTGTTTTGTGGAAAACAAAGGATTAAACGTATCGAATGGAAAGAAGTAAAAGTTTGCAGAAAGTAAACACAAAGCAGTAAAAGATTGTAGTTTGTATGTAAAAGACAAGGATCGGGATCCGTAGTTCACTAGAGGTGGCTCTCCTTAGATAGATAACATGCTGGGTGAACAAATTACAGCGGGGCAATTGACAAACACCGAGAAAGCAATACATGCATATACTAATCATCTTGACTCCTCTGAGACTTGATTGGGCATTACAACATAATACATAGACCGCCATCTAACTGCATCTATGACTAATAATCCACCTTCAGGTTATCATCCGAACCCCCTCCAGTATTAAGTTGCAAGCAACAGATTATTGCTTTACGAACTGCGTGTAAAGTAAACAATACGATTGTTCTATGAACAAAGGACTGTTGTTTTCTCCCTAGTAGCAACAGCACATCTAGTACCTTAGAGATTTCTGTCACTTCCCCAGATTACCATAGGCATGAACCCACTATCGAGCATAAATACTAACTCTTGGAGTTGCTAGCATCTACTTGGCCAAGATAGCTACTAACAACGAAAAGCATGCAAGATCTCAAATAACAAAGACATGATAGAATCAATAATCAATCTGAAATAGCATCTCAATATCCATCGGATCCCCGCAAACACAACATGTATGAAATACAAATAGATGATCTTGATCATGAACGGAGCTCACAAGATCTAAACATGAAAGCACAAAGGAGGAGAAACCAGCCATCTAGCTACTACATGGATCCGTAGTCCAAGGATGAACTACTCACGCATCACACCGGAGGCTTGCATGGTGATGAAGAAGGCCTCCAGGGTGAATTCCCCTCTCCGGCAGGGTGCCGGGAAGAGCTTCAGATCCCTCCCAATCTAGGGATGGAGATGACGGCGGCTACAGACTCTTTCGTGGATTTTTGATCGGGCCCTTAGGGTTTTTGTCCCCAGGGAAATATATAGGCAGAAGGAGAGGCCGAGGGGGTGCCGGGAGCGGCCACACCACCCCCTAGCGCGGGCCATGCCTGGCCGCGCGGCCAGGTGGTGTGGCCGGCCCCTGGCCCTTCTCCGTCTCGTATTCTAGCAATTGATCACTTCCGGAAAAAATAGGCACTTTGCCTTTTGTCCCGTCCAATTCCGAGAATATTCATTTTCTGACTTTCCTGGAACCAAAAACAGCAGAAAACAGGCAGCTAGCACTGTGGCTCTTGTTAATAGGTTAGTCCAAGAAATCATATGAAAAGTACTCCAAAGTTGGAACAAAACACAAGAAAGTGGATAAAACCAAGCATGGAACATCAAAAATTATAGAGACATTTGCAATGTATCACCTACCATGTCCATGCCCCATACGTCGAATGGCCATGTGATGGGGATGGTCTTGAGTGCCGAGCCAGGGATGTGCGTCTGGTGGGCGTACTTCTGGCACCGGACATATCGTTGGACGATGTTGGTGGCGTCGACGTGTGCGGTGAGCTAGTAGAAACCGTGCCGCATGGCCTTGGTGACTAGCGACTTGGCGCCGGCGTGATGGCCGTAGTCGTCGGCGTGAATGTCCTGGAGGATCTTGCGGCCTTCTTCTGGTTGTACGCAGCGCTGGAACACGCCAGTCACGCTGCGTCTGTGGAGCTCGCCGTTGATGATGACGAAGGATTTGCAGCGGTGCACGATCATTCGCGCCTCTGTCTCATTTCTTGGTAGGATTTTGTGCTCCAAGAAGGCGATGTATGGTGCTGTCCAGTCGCTAGGTTCCACAACCATGGCGACTAAGGCCGGTTCTGGTTGCAGTGGTATCTCGACGTCGATCTCTTTTGGTGGGCTGACCGACGGTTTGTGGATGATGTCGAGGAAGACGCCTACTGGTGGCGCTTGTCGGGTCGATCCGATGCGGGAAAGGGCGTCTGCCTCCTTGTTTTTGCGCCTGTCGATCCACTCGACGGAGTAGCCGTCGAAGTGTCCTCCCAACTGGTCGACAGCTTGGCGGTACGCGATCATTGTTGGGGAGACGGCGTTGCACGTCCCGGCGACTTGGCCAGCGACTAGGTCGGAGTCGCCATAGAATCGTAGGCGGTTGACGTTCATCTCCTTAGCGGCTCTCATGCCGTGAAGGAGGGCCTCGTATTCTGCCATGTTGTTGGTGCAGGGCTTGAAGTTGAGGTGGAGCACGTAGCGGAGCTTCTCTCCTTTGGGAGAGGTCAGTATGACCCCATCCCTTGCGCCGTCGGTGTTCTTGGAGCCGTCAAAATGGAGTGACTAGTAGTGGAGATACGGGAGATTCTCTGGCTGCTGTGCTTCTTCCCAGTCTGCAAGGAAATCAGCCAGGGCTTGTGACTTGATCGCTTTGCGGGGCTTGTATTTGATGTTGTGGACACCGATTTCGACAGCCCACTTGGCGACTCGCCTGGTCGCCTCGCGATTGCGTATGATGTCTTGCAGGGGCGCGGAGGAGACCACCGTTATTGGGTGCTCCTGGAAGTAGTGTGGGAGTCGCCGCCGTGCTTAGAATACCGCATACATAATTTTTGTGTATTGTGGGTAGCGTTGTCGAGAGTCCGTCAGGACTTCGCTGATGTAGTAGACAGGGCGCTATATGAGGCGCTCCTTTCCCTCCTCCAGTCGTTCGATGACCATCACGGTGCTGACAACTCGAGTAGAGGCCGTGACGTAGACGAGCATTGGCTCTTTGTCGAGTGGGGCAGCGAGTAGTGGAGCCGCGAGTAGCACTTCTTTGAGCGCTTTGAGTGCGTTGTCGGCCTCCGCATCCCATTGGAACATGGGGTTCTTGCACATCAAGCGGTAGAGGGGCATTGCCTTCTCGCCTAGTCGGGGGATGAAGCGACTGAGGGCCGCGACTCGCCCTGCCAACTTCTGGATGTCGCGCAGGCACTCAGGTTTCCCGAGTCGCGCGATGGTGTCGATCTTGGTGGGGTTGGCTTTGATGCCTCGCTTGGAGACTACATATCCCAGGAGCTGTCCGGTGGGGACGCCGAAGGTGCATTTTCCGGGGTTCAGCTTGATGTTGTACCTCCGCAGGTTTGCGAAGGTTTCGGCTAGGTCGGCGAGCAGGTCGTCCTGGCAGGTGGATTTTACCACCACGTCGTCGATGTAGACATGAATGTTGCGGCCAATTTGGCTCGCTAGGCACTCCTGCATGCATCTTTGGTATGTGGCGCCTGCGTTCTTGAGGCCGAACGTCATGGCCGTGTAGCAGAAGGCGCCGAATGGCGTGATGAACGCCGTATTCTCCTCGTCCTTGACCGCCATCTTGATCTGGTTATAACCAGAGTAGGCGTCGAGGAAGCACATCGACTCCGATCCCGCGGTCGAGTCGATGATCTGATCGATGTGCGGTAGGATGAACTCCTCCTTCGGGCAGGCGCTGTTGAGGTTGGTGTAGTCGATACACATTCTCCATGTGTTGTTCTTTTTTAGGACTAGGACTGGGTTTGCTAGCCACTTGGAGTACTTGATTGGCCGGATGAAGCCTGCGGCTAGTAGGCGCTGGACTTTTTCGCTCTTCATTGAAGGGCCATAGCGACTGCTTTACTGGTCGCACTTTGGGGTCGACGTTGAGTTTGTGCTCAGTGAGTTCCCTCGGGACACCTGGCATGTCAAATGGCTTCCATGCGAAGATGTCGCGGTTCTCACGGAGGAACCCGATGAGCGCGCTTTCCTATGCAAGGCTCATGTGCGCCCCCGTGGTGACCGTCTGGCTGGAGTCGCCTGTGACGAGCTCGACGGTGCGGGTGTGCGTGGTCGCCTCGAACGTCGAGTTCGCGGCAGTTGGTTTCTTCAAGATTGTGGGGTCGTCCTTGTTGATGTTGCCCGCGTATTTCGCGAGCTCCTCCGCGTGGTCGGTTTTCGCAGCGATGACAGCGTCGGCGAGCTCGGGGCCCTTGTCCTCGCATTCCACGGCCATGTCGGGGTCACCGTGGATGGTGATGATGCCGCTTGGCCCAGGGAGCTTCATCATGTTGTAGGCGTAGTGTGGGGTCGCCATGAACTTTGCGAATGCCTGTCGGCCTAGGATGCAGTGGTAGGGGCTGCGGAAGTTCACCAGCTCGAATACAATCCTCTCCGTGCGGTAGTTTGCCGGAGTGCCGAAGGTGACTGGCAGTGTCACTTTCCCGATCGGGTACGCCTTCCGACCGGGGACGATACCGTGGAAGGTCGTCAGGGTTGGCTCAATGGATGCTTCTGGGAGCTGGAGCCTCTTAAACGTGTCTAGGTACAGGATGTTGATGGAACTCCCACCGTCCATTAGTGTCTTGGGTAGCCAGTAGTCGGCCACTTTGGGCCTGACTATCAGGGTGACTCGCCCTGGGTATTCGATTCTTGGCGCATGGTCCTGGCGACTCCAAGTGATGCTTTGCTTGGACCAGTTGAGGAAGCGAGGGATGTCGACCTGTGTCACCGCGTTGACGGCGACCGCGCGGGCGAGCACCTTCTTCTCGCGCTTGGTTCCTAGTCCTGTGAAGGTGTGTAGCGAGCCGACGGCGGTGCCGAAGCCGCCGCCGTACCTGTTATCTCGAGGTGGAATGTTATTAGGGTCCTCCCTTGCTCCTCTTGCCTTCTCGATCTCTTTGAGAGAGTGGCAATCAGTGGTGGTGTGGGTGGCGGGGTTTCCCTCCCTGCTATGGTAGATGCAGGGCTGATTGAGCAGGGCAGCGGGGTCGAATTTCGGCCTCACTGTGTTGTTGGAGCGGTAGTTTCTGCTGTCGCGGTAGTTATCTCCGTCGCGGCGGTAGTTCTTGGAGTCACGCTGGCCGTAGCCGGCATTGGCGACAAAGTCGACTCGCCCGTCCGTGCGGCGCTTGCCGGTGATGCGGGTGTTGCTGTAGCGCATGTCACGTAGGCGCCCACTGTCATGGATGCTGGTTCGACGTCGTCCTCCCGACTCATCGTCAGAGTCTTGGTTGGGATCTTCCTTCGCGTAGCGCTTGGCGATCTCGAGGAGGTCGGGGATGTTGCCGAGCATCCGGTAGACCCTCTTGATCTTAGCAACCAAGGGTTCATACTGGCACGCGTTCTTGAAGCAATGTATCACCGTGTCTGGGTGGATGCCGGAGGCGTTGATCCACAGTTCTTGCCATCTTTGGATCCAACAGCGAGTCGACTCGCATTGTCCCTGGATGCCTTGCTCCAGATCTTCTATGGTGGTGGCGCGGGTGTAGGAGCCCTCGAAGTACCTGACGAAGGCGTCCTGCATTTCTTCCCAGGAATCGATGATGTCGGCGGGGAGCGTGTTGATCCATTGTCGGGTTGCACCCTCCATCATCAGAGGGAGGTAGCGAGCGGCGAGCAGGTCGGTGTGGCCTGCGATTCCCATTGCCATGAGGTATGTGTCCAGCCAGACAGTGGGATCGTACGTCGGGTCGTACTTTTCGATCTCCTTGAGGGCCTTGAAGTTGGTGGGGTATTTTTCCCTGCGGATCATGGGCCCGAAGCATTGCGACCCGACTCGACTGAGCGAGCCTCTTGGTTTTGGGTCACCACAGTTGGTGAGGATGTGCCTCAGGTCGTTGGGCTGGCATGACCGCCACACCTGGTTGTTGATGATGTTCGTTCAGGCATCGAGGGGCTGTCCGTTGGCGGCGACCATGTTATTCGTCGGTCGTGGCTCGTTGGTGGACAACGCGGGGTTGGTGGCCCGTGGTTGGTTCGCCAAGGGCTGCGGTGGTGGGCAAGTCAATGCGTTGGCGATGGTGGGGTGGCCGCTTGATGCTGCCCTGCTTGCTGAAGAGCGGGAGTACATCCGCCCCCGCGGGTCGACTCCCGCGGCTTGTTGCTCGACGGCCCTCACGAGTAGGGCCTTGGCGTACTGGATCTGTAGCGCGTCGTCGCCTTGGACATCGAGGTTGGCGATTGCGGCATCGGCCGCGATGACGTTGTCCATCGGGGTGGAGTATAGTGGTGGTCCATTGGCGTCGCAGGCTTGAGGCGAGATGATGATCCGCGGTTGGTCCGGAGGGGGCGTGCAGCCGATGGGTGGTGGAGGGGATCCAGTCGCCGGTGCGTCGGGTGGTGGTCTCGTGGGGTTGCTTCCGCCTGGCGGCACGTTCTCGCAGTATTCGCGCTCGGCGGCGCGCGCGGGGTCGCTTTCGTCGTTGAAGTTCAGGACATGGCCCTGGACGTTGGAGTTCAGGCGGGTCCTGATGCGGCGCTGGTGATAGAGCGACAGCTCCCGCGCCGTTTCTCGCTCGAGGCGGTATTTCTCGCGCTCGGCGAGTTCGTTGCGTTGCACCTCCGCGAGCCGCAAGTGGGCTTCCTCCACTTCTGTGGCCGTCGTAGTCGGCGGGATCTGCGTGGCGAATGGATCTGGCGGGGCGGCCGTGCTCCCTGCCATGTAGATCGCGTTGAAGCGATTGGATCTGGCGCGGAAGTCCTCCGGCGATTCCGAGCCGGAGTCGGAGTCAAAGATTCCGAGGATGGAGGGGTCCTCGAAATCCTCCGGGTTGGAGACTCGCGTGATGCAGTCCTCTCGTGATGCAGTAGTTCGACCGAGGCAGGGGTCGCGGAGTCGGCGTCGTCGTTTAGGGCATCGTCGTTGGTGGCGGCGTTGGTCTCGGCCGCGTCGCTGGCGGCCGAGTCGTACTCGGTGACGAGGCTCCTAATGGAGCGGACCTACTCCTCCGAGAGCAGATCGCGGTGCGGCGGCGATCCGCCGACGATCACCGTTGTAGCTGGGTCGACCGCGTCGGTGAAGCCGACGAAGAGGTTGATGGAGCCGACCGGCATCACCGCGCCGTGAGTGACCGGGCGTGACGCCGGGATGTAGCTGTTGGGCAGGATCTGTAAGATCCTGCCGATGGCGATCATGCGACCGGTGGCGAGAGGCCGATCGATCAGCGAGTAGGGTCTCGCCGCAGAACTCAGGCCAGTCCCGCTATGCCCCACGGTGGGCGCCATTGTCGTGGAAATGGCCACGGCAGTCGCTGCCATCGGCAGCGATTGATTGAATCATGAGGAAGAGTTGGCGGCCATCTGCGGTGCGAGATGGGGGCGGATGCACATGGGTTTACCCAGGTTCGGCCCCCCGGAGGGTAAAGACCTACTCCTGCTAGATTAGATTATTGGAGAGCGAGTTACAGGGGTGGCAAGTTCGGCGTCTAAGAAACGAGTCGCTTGAAGGGGGTGTATGATGAACGTGCGTCCTTAGGATACCCTAGGAAGGTTTATATATGAGGCACCTCGCTAGGGTTTACAATCTACAACCGAACAAGATAAGGATCCGGAGGTTTTGACATAATCCGACTGGGCTTCTGTTACGCTTCTAGGCCTCCAGTCTCCAGTCGCCGGGCCTCTCCTTCCGCCGTAGTCCAGTCGCCGTCCTTTAGGCGCACTCGCAGGCCCTTCGGTCCAATCGGAACGTCCTGTTGGGCATACCCCCTTTGGCATATCCCCATCACACTCCTCCTCCAACGCCGCTCGCCTCGCCTCGTCACGACGCGCGCGCGTTCCGCGGGTTGCGGGAATCTCGCCGAGCCGAACTTTATTTTTGTTAGTCGGAAAAATTAATCTTGGATTAATTACGAGTCATTAACGGACGTGTTAATTAGTCAGCCGTTTTCGGTCTTTATGGGACGTGGGCTGTTACCGACTCGGACGTGGACTGAGTCCCACGATCTCCCTGGCCTGCTCTATATAAGCATCTGCGCTAAACCTAATCGGCATCGCTTACCACACGCGTCTCCTTCCATTCTATTGCGCCGCCGCCTTTGTCTTCCCCATCCCGGCTTGTGGCGTGCACCGCAGATCGGGACAGTAGGTCTCCGGAACCCCCGCCTTCTTGTGAACCTGTATGGGTGAGGGGCGATCAGGTTTTTGGGGAACGCTTCCGCGCGACTACTGACACCATCACAGACGACTTCTTCCCGGACATCGGTAGCCTCTACATCGACGACATGGCTGACGACGCTGCTACCACCGCTGCTGCTACGGCTGCTACTACTGCTGCCGCTGCTGCTGTCGCTGCTCTGCCGCACGTAATACTGAACTTCTTATTTCAGATTCTGCTAGAGTTTCTTATTCTAGCGTTCGGTGTAGATGTGATATGTTTATCTTATTTATATGTAATCTGTTTATCTACTTTGTTGAACTGCATGATTAATTTTAGTACTGTCTGAATGATCATTTTTTATCAGTTTATTATTCGAATTAAATTATATGGATTATTGCTTATATTTTCAACATATGCAATCCTAATTCTCCAAAGTCCATGTTTTGCAGGTAGTGTTTATCCTCAAATTCTTGGAATTACATCCTCGAGATTGGTCGGATATATTTGATTGTGAATTTCTGTAACTGGTTATCGCCGCCACTTTTTGACGAACTGTCATGTCTGAGGTAACCCACCTGCAACTCCTCCCTCTTCCATCTTCTCCCCAGTTGCCTAGACGAGTGCAGCAAGCTCCGGTCGGCGGGCACATCCGCTAGGCTCCATGGAACGATCTCGGCCTGGTCCGATTCGGTTTCAAGCTGATGTGATGGTCTGTAAATTTATTTTGCTGAGTAAGTTTTCTGTTATACTGTCCACGTTGTTTATATACTCCTACTGAAACAGATATATACTGAGCTATTCCATTTATATGTCACAATTGACGAACTATTAATAAACTTAATATAAAATCATTCTATTCATATCGTCCAGGTGTGGTCAACTGTGAAGATGCAGATGGGGAGATGCAAAAGATGTCTCTCAGGGTCCTCTCCTCTTCCCCCTGTGGGATGGCGAATGCAGTGCGTCCCTCCTCCTTCAGTCCATACTACCATCCCCTTTCAATGATATGATTGGCCACTTGCAAATTTCATTGTCCAAGTCGTTTTGTACTACTATCTGCTGCTGGCAACATATTTCTAGATTTTTTGAAATTAGGTGATTAAGTAGTATGCCATTTCATTCATGTTTCATCCGAGGGTATTCGTAGATGTATATGACCTTTGCAAGAAGATGTTGATATCTTCTCTTTCTTCCTAATTTTGTCCCTTGTATGCTCCCAATATCCCGGTTGGACACATCCATGGTTTAAAAAATATATATGAAATCTTAAAGCGAGTTAGTGATTAGTTGGTTTGTGGAGTAGATCTGACAGAAAATTTGTTACAATGCTAGATTGGTTTACGATTTGGGAACTCTTGATTACTAAATCAAACTGCCTTTAGATAGAGATAGGAGTTCATATACGGATACAAGTATGTTACCATGTGGCTTCATATTTGACTTTTCGATTTCTTTTTTGTTGCAGAACTGTGTGAACTTAGAGATTTTGTTCCCTGCAGCCTATTTTTCTACCTACTTGTATGCCACTTGAAATCTATCTAACCCACATCATATTCTTATTATCCTCATTAATTTGGTGATTACTGAGTAATAACATATTTTAGTTGTACCTATTCCTCCGCGTAAATGCATATCACCAAAGGTTTATGTTTCTCCTTCTGTAAAATTCTCAAAGTCGTATCTTTTGTTTATTTCCTTTATATGAGTGAAGAGTAATAGAAAATCAACTTGAAGTTTGCTTCGTAATGTTTATCAGTGTGTCACTTTGCCACAAACATTGACTATGAGTTCTCCACGCCGTTATGTTGTGAAAACTACATTCTTCGAGTATGTTTCTTGATTAATACAAATAAACTAACCGATATATGCCCTCAAAGGAAGAAAAACATGAGCGAACAGGAAGAAAACTTGTGCGATATTGCATCAGATACATGTCAAATATGTTTAGTTATCTTTGCCTCCGGGATATTAGTTATTTTTCACTTTGGAATTTCTAACGTTACTTCCATAAATGTTATATGTAGCTCAAACAACCTCCATGCCATCTATTTAGTTTCGGAGAGGGGCCATGCTAGCTATTAAGGAACTACTTAATTCAAGAGGAAGAAGGATCCTAGAGTCCTCAAATTGTTGCAAAGTTTGTCTTCTCACATTTTTTCTTCCATCTACCACAGATTGTGGGACTAAAGGTCTAATTTTACTCTTGTACGCGTGCAATTTATTTTGAAGTCCTTTGGTCATTTTGTGAAATATACCATTTTTCTTCCATCTACTGCAGATTGTGGGATTAAGGTCTAATTTTGCTCTTGTACGCATGTAATTTATTTTCAATTCCTTTAGTCATTTTGTGAATACACCATTTGATTTTTGCTCTCTATTTCGTAGTATAGGAGTATTCAGCACACTCAGCAACGTGAGCATTCTATTTCATGAGCTGTCAGGTTTGTTTGATTTGCTTTGATTTTGTCTGTTTGTAATGAAATACATTAATATAGATAATCCAGGGCTTTAGTCACATCTTGCTCTCAGGTTGCTCAAATTCCGTAAGCTACTAATGCACTATTCTAAACTAAAACCACTGCAACTTCTTAACATTGGGTACAAAAAGTGCAGCCTGATCTTACTACGAAATGAGGCCGGTGAGTTCAACAGTGACTATTTATACCTTCAATTTTTATGAACATGCATGTAAGTGACATTTCACAGTTCCCATGTACAAACCTCACGTGAAGTTCATTCACAATCCCAACTACCGAGTGAGTAGTTTTTATCACACAATCCCAACTACCGAGGGAGTAGTTTTTATCAAAAATTCTACAGAGTAGCTGAACAAACCTTCGACAATGATAGTAGGTGAAAGCTCTATAATAGCAAGAAACACCTCTAAGCATGAATGATATGGAGCTGAAATCTCTATCAGACTAATTTGGACAGTGCAGCAACGCTGTCCTTCTGTTACTAACAAATATACGGGAGTTCATGGAAATTCATGTTCCTGCTTCATCTCATACTTAACTTTTTTTACTCCCTCTGATCCGATTGAATTGCTGCCCAAACCTGCGATAATTATATTGGTTCGGAGTTTGTACTATCTTTTTGTTACTCACAAGTATATTATGTTATGAAACTCCTATCATCTTATTCTCAAAATAGACGGGCGCGACAACGCGCGTCATCATGATCTAGTACATGTTAAAGAAAAGCACAAATGCCTTATATTAGCACGGAGGGCGTACGGGAGCTTGTTTGGTTCTTGACTATAATTTGCCAAGCCAAAGTTTAATAATTTGATATGTGTTTGGTTTTTGCCACACTTTATTATTTACTAGCTAAATGTCCGTGCGTTGCGGCGGAAGAAGTTAGTCATTGTTGTGTCGGTTGTAAGTGTTTTTTAACCAGTGGCATGTCGTAACATGGATATTTTTTTAACTTGCTCAGTGACATCCACTTCTCAATCAATTGATTCTTCCAATTCACAAGTAGAATATTTCCTTTCTCCAAACCCTATCTTCCTCTTCCTTGGCGTGCTTCCCTTTCATCTCCTCATGAAGTGCGCGCCGCTGCCGTTTGGCTGGCACCATCCCGTTTAATTACCCGACACATTTAGTTTATTATCAGCCCACACAATCCTTCACAATAATCTGCCCCGTTCAATTAGGCAGCCCATAGGTATATACATAAGCGGTGGCAGTTATGGGTAATATATGGTTTTGTGGGAGGATAAAAAGATCCCAAAAAACTATTGGACGACAAGCCTGTGTTTCACTGGGAGAGAAAAATCTAGGTCGCACAGACACCTAATGTAGGTTTTGTTGTGGCCCCATCGCAGAAACAACATGCCAAAACAAGCCTGCTTCGATGCGTCGACGATGCACTCCATGTCTACATGACCATAAAAGTATGCTGCAAACAATAAATATATCATGATTTTGGGAGACGTGCACTCCAGGCGTTATGGATTATGACCATGTCTTGAAAGGCTAAAGATGTCGTAGAAGAAGTGGACCGACGACGTCTCCGATGAGAGGGTAGATCCCTAGATAGGTTTATGAATGCCCCTCCTTCGAGCGCACGTTCGTTGGTGTTTTGTAATGTGATTGGCAAGGGTGTCCTTTTTACATAAGTGTTAAAGGTTGGTCTTGGTAAGCTCTCATAGATGTCCTTGTGTTAGATGCATGCCAAAGTATGGTTCAACCGTCAATATGATGCATGTAACAACTGCTCCCGTCCTTTCCTCTCGTTATAGAAAGAGGCGAAAGGGCGATGGCCCTCATCCCTACGTTCCCACTCTTCGCCGGCGACACAGTGGGTGCCCTCTCCCTACGTCTGCTGCTCCGGCGGTAGGGGGGGGGGCGGGGACTCCGGTTTTGCGCCATAGCGCTGTAGATAGGGTAGTTAGGGTTATAGTTTCTAGCGGCGGCGCTACGGTGGTTGCGGTGGCGGCTCAGAGAATAATCTTTCCCCGACACCAGCACCACTACGTCGGCGTACTTAGTGACGGCGACGAGGAGTTTGTGGGAGGCGTCTTCCCCTGCTCCGGTGGGGTGGGGGATCTTGTGTTCCTTTGTTTCGTGCAAGAGTTCTGGTTCCTGGGCTTGACTGGCAAGACGGCGTTGGCGGTTAGGTAGCGGGATTTTGTCTTAGGTCCTCTTCGCTGCTTCGTTGGCGTTTACTCCAACGCCATCGATGAAGACTCCGGGGATTTGTGTAGGAGCGGCTTCAGTTCCGTGAAGTTCTTGCCAGCGGCGGCTGACAAGAGGTTGAAGTTGGGCTTGGCGAAGATGGGTGACTTCCCGGCTGTGGAGGGGCTGCTCTAGAAAAAAAGCTTGAAGAGGAGCGGTGGCAGCGGCGTACCACCATCTCGTCTTGGTTGCCGGCATAGTCAGGATCCAGAGGGATGTCTTTGTGATTTTCTTTGTGTCCTGGGTCTCCTTATCATTTTTTTCCCGTTAAAAAATGTTTTAACGCTGTACGTGATAGAATTTTCATACCCGTACACGCGATGGACTGACGCAAATTTGCTTCTGGATTATATCTCGCTCTTACTCCCTCCGTATCGAAATGGATGTTAGAATTTTTTTTAAATTTGAATGTATCTATATGAATTTTTTTTAAATCTGGATGTATCTATATAGTACTACCTCCAATCTATATTAGTTGACTTAGATTTATCTAGATATAGGTATATCTAACACTAAAAATGTGTCTAGATACATTATTATCTAGACAATCTGAGTCAATTAATATGAGTTGAAGGGAGTACTAAATAGTGTCTAGATATATCCTTATTTAGACATATTTTCGATAGTTTTTTATTAGTTTTCTCTCTATCTCTGTAAACGACGCAAAAGAATAGAGCAGCTATCCAAATTTATATGCAAGCGGAAATGTGGACTAGAAGCAGGGGCCAAAATAATAGAAAAGCGTGGAGATGTGGACCAGAAGCAAGGGCCTCATCACATCGAGACACACACGCGCAAGCCCCTGGTCGCTCATCTTCCTCAAGTCCATCGGCTTCTCGATCCCCCATCGCGCGCCCGCCATGGTGCCTGCGAAGCACACTCAGGTTTGACCTTTTTCCTCCATGCTCTCGCGCGGTTCAGGAAATCGTTGGCCTGTGCGCCGTCCGGTCTAGGCGGTTTTGCGCGCCTCCCGTTGCCCTCCTCTGAGGTGCCTTCCACCGCCGTCGCCAGGGCTCTCGGCCCGCCCCACCACTCCAAACACCACGTTGTGCGCCGTCGGCGCCTCCCTTTGCCCCTCCGCCGCCGTCGCCAGGGCTCTCGGCCCCACCCACTCCCACCTCCTCCTCTTCGCGGTTCAGAGATCGTTGGCCACGCTGTGCGCCATCCATCTAGGCGGTTTACGCTTGATTTTAAGAGATCAATTAACGGGGCGGTACTGCTTATCTGTTTGTCGAACGGCTTGCTGGTTTCACGCACATTAAAAACGTATATGAACTGGTGGGATTCACTGCAAAGGAGCGAGGTGGGACTATCTCTAATCGATGTCTAGAGTCGTGATTTTTTGTTTTCCAAAAGGAGCGGACACGTATCTGTTTGTCAGCCCAGTTAAAAGGAACCGACACATATATAAAAGGAACCGACACATATTTGTTTGCCGGCCCAGTTAATGCTTCGGCTCGGGAGTAGCCACTGTAAGGGTAATTAGTAGCCACTGTAAGGATAATTTTGTCTAAAAAAGTATTGGACCGGAAGAAACAATACATTCTTTATTATTAGGTACTAGTAAAATACCCGCGCGTTTGCGGCAGAAGGGAAAACTATATGCTTATATACCTTCTCTGGGCAGACATATATCCGTCAGGAGCCACGTGGAGCTCAAACCAGGCGGAAGACCAAGCTCGTACTCGATGTATCTACTTTTCACGTCGTCTACAGCCTTTCGATGACCTTTGGATGTTATTCCCCCGTGGTTGCTCCAGCGGTGGCAGAGCAAAGAAAATACAAAGTAATTTATTTGTTATCTAAGTACAATAGATGATATGGCAATTTTAGTACTCTGGTTAAAAAAACTAATTATCATTAAAGAAATTAGAGAACGACATGGCTCTTTTAAAAAAAGGTACAATGCAAAGCTAGCACCTTAAGTGATTGATGATGGAAAAAGTTTCATACAAAGTGTACGCTTGAAAATAAGATAGAACCAGCTTCACCTCACATGATCAAACCTGCACACGCCAAGGAGGCATCGGCATCATCTGGACCCATGCACGCAGCAACGCACACCCAGCGGCCCACGCACGGTCACGACCCTGACACGACGTGCACAACTCACGCACGCACGCGAAAACAGCGCCAACTGCCCGATCGACCACACCCCATCGTCTACCTCCGACCCGCGCCCTCATCTCCTCGATGCCCTGCCGTCGGACGCGCCGCCCAGCGTGATCCCCTCCTCCCGAGGCCCTCATCCTCGCCGGCCCGCGCCCGAGCACCATCCCCGTAGCCCGGTGCCTCCTCTGCCGCGTTTCCTCCGTCCCACGCCGAGCCTAGGATCCCATCGTCGACGCCTCCTTCTACCTCCGGCCGGCAGCCGCCATGGCCTCAAGCCCCGTCGCCTCTTCCCGAGCTCCGCCGCCGACCTACATGGCGTACGCCCCTTCCCCTTGACCCCGAGCCATGGCACGCTGCCTCTCTCCGCAGGCAGAGTTTCACCGCTCCTCGTCTGCAGCGCCGCCACCCGGCCTCTCCAGCTCGTGACCTCGCCAGCCGCCGCCTCCTCTTCGTTCTCGATACACCCTCGACCTCGCCCCGAGCGCCGCCGCCCTCTCCATCAACCTCTTCCCCCTCCCACTCGATCCCGAGCCGCCGCTGACCAGGGCCCCTCCGTAGCCAGGCCCTGGCGCCTCTCGCGGGCTTACACCACTGCTATTCGCGCAAACCGCATCTGCCGCTCGACGTCGAGCGCCTCCTTACCTCTGCTCCGGCTCTGCGCCTCCTGAGCCCATCGTCCTCGACCACTAGGGGGAGGGCTCTGTATCGCACCCTGCCCAAACGACGAAATAGGAAACCGATATTTTGAATAAAACAGACGACGGACAGAAAAAATAAATAATACTGAGATTTCATTTATCATCCGCATTGGGATGTGCGCTTCCGATTGCAGCCCCTAGTGATCACCCATCCTCCTATACATATCTTAATTTAGGCTATGGTGGACTGATCCATCATTTTCTTTTGTCTTTCAACTTTCTTTTCTTAAGCAGTTCTATGGGTCCAGACTACGCCACGTTGCACATTGTCTTAGTTTTGGTGTGGTAAGCATCGATGATCATGTCAAACGATCGATTATACATTAAATAATAAGGTGATTTGAGAAAATAATATTCAGAATGGATGATCTTCTTTGCAACTATCAGGGATGATGTGCAAATTTAGAGTGTACTGACCCCAATATATTTTTCACTTCTGTAGAGTGTGCCAACGCATGTCTTCTGGTGCATTCGATTGGGCCGTACGTGGCCTGGGAGTACTGCTACTTGCTTTTTTACTAATGGTTGGGACAGCCTTCACTCGCCGCTATCACCAATTTCCAGCGCGTCCAACCTCCAAAGGGAATCTCACACACAACCAGGACCGACAGGAGGCGCCTCCGTCTTCCCCCACAACGACCAAGGCACGTTGACCTTCTCGATTGGCCCGCATTGGACGCCACTGGTCGCACGGAGCCGTCCACCAGCTGGGCTGTGCTCCGCCTCACCAGAAACCTTCATCTCCTTCCCGGCGGCCACCATCCCGCTAGTTAGCCTGCAACACCAATCTCTCCCATTGAATTAGGCAACCCCACTTATTTAGTTAGAGCACACAGATCTTGATTGATTATAAGCCCACAATCCTTTCTTCTAATTGATGCTCGTGTGATTCCCGAGTACGTGCTGAGGCGCAAAAGGACCGTATATGAACTGGTAAGGCTCATCCTCGCGCAGCAGGGTGGTACTAAACTCATGAGTTGTACCAAATTTGATTTGATTCAAGGTCAAAGCAACCAGGCCCTATCTGCCGCCCCAGTCCTGGGCGTGCATGTGGTCCGGCCCATCGCGCTGGTGAGGTTTCTAACCGATGTACGATCCAGACAAGCTACTCGGATCGAGTAAAAGAACCTTTTTTTCTGGTGGTACCGGTGGTAATATGTGATTTGGTGGGAGGGCAATAACCGATGTACGATCCGGACAAGCTACTCGGATCGAGTAAAAGAACCGTTTTTTTTTCTGGTGGTACCGGTGGTAATACGTGATTTGGTGGGAGGACAAAAGAGTCTAAAAAGGTGTTGGACCAGAAGAAACACTTTTATTATTAGGTATATAGATATAGATATAGATATAGATAGGACCTAGCGTCATAGAGCCAAACCTCGTGTCCATTTTTCAGCTACACTTGTCAAACTTTGGCATGCCATACCGTGGCCGGGAACGGACCCTGGATTCCGAGATGGCTACGGTGCTTTCCCGTGAAACTACAGAGAAAGGGAGAGGAAAAACAGTGTACCCCGCCCACATCGAGCCCAAAGCCCAGTTTGGACGAGACACACGGACGCATCACACATGGCGACGCCCATGGAAGAGGACCTGCCGGAGGCGGGGGCGCCGCCGCCCACGGCCGTCGCCGGAGGAGGCGCCGAAGACGGAGATAAGCCCGCCGACAGGCCGCCTTGGGACTCCGACTCGGACTCGTCGGACTCCGACGACGGAGGGGACGGCGGCGACGAGCTCCGCATCCAGACCCTGGAGCGCACCCTCCAGGAGCAGCCTCTGGACTACGACTCCCACGTGCAGGTACCCCGCCTGCCGCATCCCTCTCTCGCGCCGCCATGCCTAGTCTCGCTGACTGACTAGGGCTTTGAGCGGGTTTTGTGACGCCTACGGGTTGATTCGAGCTCCACGGCGGTGTCTACCTCCACTCTAGGTTTTTGATTCAGGGCGTTACGCATGTGTACTGTGGCGCTGGTTTTTTCCATTGGAACGACGGTTTCGGTGTGTCTGGGCTCATTTTGTTAGAAATATTAAGTATGCTCTTAATTTCTATGTCCATCTGTAAGTCGTGCAGTAAATTGGCGTCTTTCTTATGCCAGTAGCTGAATTTTGGTCGCCGTAGGCGGAGATTGATACGATCATCATATGACTAGCTCGATATTTGATTGATGTTTGCTGTTTTGCTTATGTAATTTGATGGTTGCTTTCTGTTTACTGGTTTGCTTAATAGTTGGAATGCTTTGGCTGCCTTAGATAAAGTGGGTAGTGTTGACTGATAGTGAGTGTCCTATGACCAGATTAATGTTGATGAGTATTTTGCTGTTTCCTGTTGTGTTTTGGCAGCTCATACAACTCTTGATAAAATCTGGGAATATCGAGAAGCTTCGTGCTGCAAGGGAGGAAATGAACAAGTACTTCCCTCTCACACCAAAGATGTGGCAGGATTGGGCGAAGGATGAGATTTCATTGAGCTCTGGGTTTGTGATTCTCTTCTCTAGAAGTGATTTCCTCAAGTATTTATGTTATCAGCACTAAACCTTCTCTACTGTCTTTGTTATTACAGTCGTGGATCTTTCGATGACATTGAAAAGCTATATGAATGTGGAGTGCAAGAGTATCTGGTATGTCAAACTGGTTTTGTGGAATTGAGTTAGAATGTTGAGCGTGTGGAGTGCTAACTTTCTTGTTGATCATGGTATTGCAGAGCATAAAGTTATGGCGGGATTACCTTGATTATGTTGAGGAGCATGATCAGTCAGTGTCACAATGTACACAATCTGGTCTCTCAAAAATGAGGGATTTGTACGAGCGTGCGATCACTGCAGGGGGTCTACATGTGACTGAAGGCAGCAAACTCTGGGAAGCCTACAGGGAATATGAGATGGCTATCTTGACCATGAGTGATGGCAATGATGAGGAGAAGGCAAAGCAGATTCAACGCATACGCGTGCTCTTCCACCGCCAGCTATCTGTGCCTTTGGCTGACATCGACTCAACACTTGCTGAGTATAAGAGCTGGGAAGCTGAAGAAGGCAGTGGAAAGGACCAAGATTCCCAGTTTAACGATGTTCCCCCAAATGTACTGTCTGCTTACAAAAAGGCCAGTGAGATGTACAATGCACGGAAGCAGTACGATGATCAACTAAGTGACACGACTGAATCCGAAACTAATAAACTACAAGTGTTTCTGGTATGGCAAAGTTTTTCTTTACCAAATATTTGTTTTCAGTAAACTCATTGTTTTGGTTTTTTTTGGGGATGAAACAGAAATACATCAAATTTGAGGAGTCTTCTGGTGACCCTGCTCGTGTCCAAGTTCTGTATGAGCGGGCCGTTTCTGAGCTTCCTGTTTCAAGTGATCTATGGATGGGATACACGAGTTACCTGGACAGAACACTGAAGGTTTTCTCTGAAACCGCGATGCCGTAATACATCTAGATCTGTAGATCAAATGATGATGTTTTCTTCTAAATGTTAATAATTTCTTAATTTCTAATTTTTTTGCAGGTGCCTGCTATACTCAAAAGTGTTTACCACAGGGCTACGAGAAACTGTACATGGATTAGTGATCTATGGGTCCGTTACTTGCTGTCTTTGGAGCGCATTCACGCGTCTGAAGACGAGCTGCGACATGTAAGTTCCTTGGGTCTCCATGTTGGTATGTAGTTGTTGTTTTTTCTATAATTTAGAAGCTCAAAATCGTAGTTGTAAGCAAAGGAAATGACATGATTCAGTGTACAAAGTATGGATCCACTGTTCGTAGTTCAGTTTATCATATGTTTACTGTGTTTTGTCTTATATTTTAGGAACTCAAAATTGTAAGTGTATGGAAAAAACTGGCATGATTCAGTGTCCTAAGTCTGGCGCCACTGTCCAGTACTCCATCTTTAAAAATGACCAGAGGGCCTATCTGCCTATTTTTAAGCTTCCATTACTTTTGAATAACTAAGGGTTTCCAAAATGTGTTCACGTCTCTTGGCAGTTAAGTACCCTTCACGTAAGCACATGCCGCCAATATGAAGTAATTACAATAAAATGATTGTGTATTTAGGTAGAGAAATGGAGATCTGCTGCTATTTTATACTGAGAACCCCATAATAAGGTGGATGAAAGTTCATTTTAATATAGTGTTTGCTAGGATGTTAGGAGATTTAATTTGTGTATCTTTCTTAGCTCGTAGTATGTTATGTAATAGTGTTCCAGTAAAAATATGGGTTATTATTTAAATATGAAAAGAGCTATTTATATAGGAAAGAGATAAGACTAGAGATCGAGTCCGTATCTGTATCCTTTGGATTGTTTCACAGGGTTAGGCCTTCCTATGTAAGGAACAGTATATTTATCAATTATCATTCAAGCAATAAGAGACTAATAAATCTATTATCTCCCTTGTTCGTCCCCCTAAACCATGTCCTACTCCCCAACCTGCCATGGCAGTGTTACCTAGTTTGTCCCATAGTAACTTGATAATATCCTAAAGCAACAAGCAATTCCTGAGAATACTGTATGTCATGTAATGTTTGATGTGTTCACATTAATATATGTATGTGTATCTTGTTTTCAGGTCTTTGATCAGGCGATTCGATGTTCTTTTCCAAGCATGAAAGAGGTGATTTATCTGCACTTGTAACCTCTCTCACCCACACTCACACCCCCACAATCACTCGTGCGCGAGCATGTGGGCACAGCACATTTTGTTGCATCTTGGAAGTCACTATTATCGGGATAGTAATTGTAAAATATAGTAGATCTGCTTGCTTTTTTAAAAATAGCTGTGTTTTCCTGGACAAACTAACACTTTCTTTTGAGAACTCTTGACTAATGGCCTGTAATTACCTGTCAACTGATCTAGTAAGTCCTAATTTACCTTTCATTTGGATGATTGCATTTTGCAGTATCTCGACATTTATCTTACTCGAGTTGATAGTTTAAGACGAAGGATGCCAGCTGGTTTGGATTTCGAACTGATTAGGCAGACATTTGTGGTACATTCTCTATGAACTTAATTTGCACATACATTTTATTTTATGTTTATCAGACTTAATTATCATTATCTTGTTTGGAAGGAGAGTTAACTATGGGTATATAATATCAGGCTGCTGCTGAGTTTCTCTCACCACAACTAGGAACCGAGGAGTTATTGCTCTTGCATGCATACTGGGCCAAATTGGAGTGTAATATTGGCAAAGATCTGGCTGCAGCACGTGGAGTTTGGGAAAATACTATCAAGAAAAGGTTATATTATTATTTTGTGCTGAGTTCATACAATTTTCTCATTACTGGCGCTCAGTTGAATCTGTTATTCTTCCAGTGGGTCTGTTTTGGAGGTCTGGCAGCACTATATTTCAATGGAGACAGAAATGGGACATATTCATGAGGCACGATCACTTTATAAGCGTTGTTATAGCAAAAAATTTGCCGGGTCTGGATCAGAGGTAAGCTCTTGAGCAACTACAAGAATGTTTCCTTCCTTCCTGTTTGGTTTGTAAACCAACTGCCAGTGATATTTCCTGTGCACTGTGCTGACTGATCTAGCCTGTACAAATGATAGAATATTACGAGATGTTATATACTCCCTCCGTCCCAAAATAAGTGACGTGAGTTTGTCTAGATTCGGATGTATCTAGACACGTTTTAGTATATAGGTACATGCGAATCTAGACAAACTCAAGTCACTTATTTTGGGACGGAGGGAGTATATCCAAAAGCATATCAGGCCTATCCATGGTAATTAAGTATTAGAGCTGAATTAGTAGCACACCTATTTAATTTGGGTTATCTTCAAGTAGATAAACTAATTTCTAATTATAATGTGCAACAGTTGCAACCAAATTGTTAAGGGAAACGGGAGGCTAGCATTTATGTCAAATTTAGGAGGTACTGTAGCTGTCCAGACGTCGTATGACATGAGAACTCTTCTGTTGTTGTAAGGTTCTTATCCAGCCTACAATTAAGTCATTCAGGTGGACTTGAACTGTACACCAAAGATGAGCACCATGATATGATCTCCAAATATGGTTTTCCTTGCTTGTTGAACCTAACTCTTAATAGTAGCTGTAGCTGAACACCCAAATGAACTTTCTTTGTATTTCATGATAATTGTATTGCAAAAGGAATCTTGACTCATAGTTTCTCCAAATGAACTGCATTATTTGAAACAGATATCTTCATTGCCATAGTGCATTCTATTTGCATCGTGCTTTATGTTTTATCTTGACAAAATAATGGACACTGATGACTGCAACTTGCTAGGCCATATGCCATGCATGGATAAGATTCGAAAGGGAGCATGGCTCCTTGGATGATTATGACCTTGCTATAAAAAAGGTATGCCGCTGAACAAATTCTTTTTGGGCTTTATCATTTTCCTTTGATTGAATTTAAGCCACACCAGCTATTACGGTGAGCATGAGGTCTGCTAGTTTTCTTTAGTGCTTAAGTATTGTCTTTTTTGAATGGAGAGTTATCAGGTTGGACATTTAGTTGTGTGACTCTATTAGTTCGTCATGAATCTGGTTTTGTCTTAATACATTGGAGGGATAATTGTCTAACGGTGACTAATGTTTGACAAGTACAACATTTTTTTCACTGTTCCATTAAACTGGATCTTTCTGGTGAAAAATGTTTAATTGGCCTGATGCATCTTTCATATCCCTCTAAACACTATACCTGTGTGTATGTGAGCGAATGATACTTGGATTGGTTCTAAATATGCTTATAAGCATGAAACATTCCTTTGATGCACTCTGTCCTATAGAGCAACTCATAAGATCTGCTATTCTGCTTGATTATTCTCCATAACATGATAATGCCATGAGTTAATGTTCCTGGTCCCGTTTGCATAATGTTTGATCATATGCTACAATACCATAAAGGCTTACATGGAAGACTAGTCCTCTGTCCAAATCATGATTTGTTAAATCTTTTGTATTTGTAGTTTTGAAATGGGTTACCATATCCCACATGTCATGTTAAACCTGCTTTGCAATTTAACTTTGTGTCTTAGATTAGTGTACAGTAGGTTATCGTGTAAACTATAGTCGATTAACTTATCATCATGCTATTTTACCAGGTCACCCCTCGTTTAAAGGAGCTTATGATGTTCAAGGCTCAGGAGGAGGCTAAATCTAACCCATCTTCAGCTCCCAAAGAAACATCGTATGCAAATGATTCCTCCCAGAAAAGAAAACCAAGTAAAATGACCAGCAAAGTGCAGCCTCCTGCTAAGAAAAGGAAAGATAATCCACCTAAAAGGACTCTGCCATCAGATGATCACGGATCAAAGGAACAAGACACAAACAGTCATCTTCAAGAAGCTGGTGAGATCAGCAAGGGGAAGGCCGAGGCATCTATGGAAATGAAAGTTGAAGGTGTCAGCCAAGGAGGAAATACAAGTTCAACTCAACCGAAGCCATACTTCTACAGTGACAAATGCACTGCTTATATGTCAAATATAGACTTGACAGTACGCCACTTTTTGTTTCTTATATGCACTTAAGGTACGAACTTCAGTAAACTAAGTGTCTACTCTCTGTATAGGCTACTGAGATGCACATCCGCCGTTTCTTTGCTGACATTGGTGGTGTGGCAGACATAAGGTTGCTGAGGGACAGATTCACCAAAAAATCGAGGGTACATGTCGAGTCCTTAGCATTGGATGTTTGTATATTTCAGCATTCTTGTATCAATGTATCATTTTTTAGAATCCCAAGCTGTAATTATGTCATAGTTATCTTCTAATGGTTCTTGTGCTTAGCATGTTTGCAAAGTTAAGCGAAACGGTTCTATCATCCTGCTGCTTTTCACATTATGCTTAATTTTTAAAATTGCGAGAATTCTTAGTCTTAAAGTTTATGGAGTGCATGCTCAGAACATTTAATCTTCTGTGTTGATATGTTTTCCGATTGTTTTTTTAGGGACTGGCGTATGTGGACTTTTTAGACAAAGAACATCTTGAAGCAGCCATTAGAAAGAACAAGCAGAAGCTGCTCAGTAAGAAAGTAAGTATTGCCTATTCAGATCCAAGCAAGAGTAAGAAGAACCGTGAAGCAGGCAGTACCTCCAAAGGCCAGGGTATGCTCTTTTGACTGAGACCACACTTCTCTGGTTAATAGTAGAATCGTGATGTTTCCACATTTCCAAATTATATAAACCCAAAGCATATACCTACTGTGTATACCAGTAAGGAATAGAAACTTTAGAGCTGGCAGACATTTCTCCATCATCAACTTTTTGCTATGTACTTTTAGTCGGATACCACGGAACAAGCAAACTGGTAGTGAATTTGCTATGCTATTTTATAGTTGAGCAGCGCAAAAGTCTCAGTTCAGTAAATATCTACATTGTTTTTTTGGTTCCTTACTGAATTCTTTACAGTCAAAGAGGCACTTGTGAGTTTTCACTGGCTTCTGAGAACCTGCTGGCATTGAGCATGTACTTTTAGGCTTATACTCCTCGCTATTGTCATAGTAGGATTGTATCTCCTATGCATGTCTGCACTGACGCATAGGTGGTTACTTTATAATCTTATTCTTGAGATGCTGTACAACTTTTATGAATTCTATTTCCTCTTTTTTTTTTCCTTGAGGACATGTGATTTAATGCATTTTCGCGAAATAGATTGATATGTCTTATATGAGCATAAAAGTGAAAATAATAAAATCCACTGGTCCTTTTCTAGGCACCTTAACTGCCACAATTATGACATAGCCTACATCATTGTAGCTTCAGATTCTGACCAATCTGACTTACCCGAACTCGTTTCTACAGATAAATTGCCTTCTGGAGGTGATCATGATGAAAAAGCGCCAGCTGACGGTACTTCAGAGAAGGAAGCGCCAAAAGGCGACGCGAAAATCACAGGAAAGAGCACGCTGTTTGCGCCGAGGTCTTTGATCAAACCACTTGGTTGGAACAAGAGTGAGAAGCCGGACGTTGCTGCGGAAGAGCTAAAATCAAATGATGATTTCAGAAATCTGTTGCTTAAGAAGTGATGCTGGTAGGCAGGTTAGTTCTTTGGTATCTTCATGTCCACTATATGCCAGGACTTGTACCTTGTACTACTTGTTGAATGGAACCTCCCCGCGAGATCTCTTTTGAATACAAGGAATTGTTAATCTGACCTTTGACCGACCCCTACTGTCAGTGTGTTCTCCTTTTGGCACAACAAATCTTGGTTGCAACATTGGTACTCCAAACAAAGGTCACTGAATCCAGCCATTTTTCTTGTCTGTCACGTAGTGCATTTTTTTTAGAACTTGTCATGTGAACTTTGAGCCAAACAAGGTGCTGGGAGAACCGATAGTAAAGAGCGGCTGTCATGGCCAGAGGTTGCGGGCAAAATCCAAGAGAGCTATGTCAGCGGAAACAGATGTCCATGACGAGGTGCACGGCTGCGAAGTTTAGCTCGAAGTCGGTGACTGCGGTGTTAGCAATGAGCCCGCTTAGACTCAACGATTTTCTTAGTCTCGAACGAGAAATGCAACTTAACTTACTCCCTCCTTCCGATCTCAGATTTGTCTAGATTTGAATGTATCTAGTCATATTTTGGTGCTAGACACGTCTGAATTTAGACAAACCAAAGAACATTAATTTGGATCAGAGTGAGTAGTTAAAAGTGGTAATAATTGATCAAGACTTGCATAAAATAGAGACATACCAAAACATGAGTCTTTCCAGAAGAGCGTACTAAGAAATGTGTTTCAAAACAAAAATGCCAAAGCTCTAATGATGTTTCCTAAAACTGCACACTTGCAAGCCTTAATATACCACACACTATACAACAAACATAGCCGAGCAAATTGTTGCCACACGATTAGCTAGCTGTTCCGTCTGCCGTGACCTCCCCGCCATTCTGTTTTGCAACCGTGTGATTCTCCTCGCTCTTCCTTCACTCGTCCTCTTCTCCTCGCCGGACAATGATTTTTCCGTGTGTCTTCTCTACGTCTCTTTGCGGCAACATAGCGCGGTATTAGCGAGGTCGAGGGAGTGGTCGATGTCCTTGATGACGATGATGGACTTTCCCGTGGTCTCGGTGAATAGCTTGCGGAGGTCGTTGTGGTCCAGGGATGATACGGCCCGACCTATGGTCGTTGCCATATCAAGCACTTCCACTTATACCAAGTCGTATGTACATCAAAGGTGAACCCATTCCTCTACGTTTGTCGACTTCCTACCCTCTTGAATGGTATACTACTTCATACTCCGTCCTAGGACCATGATAGGTTTACACCGACAAGTATGGAGACAAGGGAGGAAGCCTGAAGCCTCAAGCCCGACAAGGCAGAGGTTTGGAAGAGGAGGAGAAAGAAGCAGCTGACGCAACACTAGAGTCTCCTGCCCTTCCAGCCTGGAGTCTCCGCCGCACCCAGAGTCTCCGCCCCTGTCGCGCGCGGAGTCTCCGCCCTCACCTTGACCAGCCATCGCCTGCAAGGTACTAGAGCCCGCTCGGAGTCTCCGCCCTACACTAGAGTCTCTAGCCCCACTACCCCAGAGTCTCCATCCTAAGTGATGGGCATGCGTGCCAACAACTGGGCCCTTGACTCATGTATCCCCTAGTTCGTCCAGAACTTACCCTTTATCCCCAAACTACCCTTATTTATGTGGTTGACCTATAAATAACCCCACCCCTCCATTGTAAACTCTAGGCATAGATGATAGACTAGAAACCCCGTATATGGATAATTTCTAGTTTGCCTCAACCCCTTATGAGGGGACCGACTATCGTCATCAACCTCGTTGGACTATGCATGGTGCATCCATCGTTGTACACGGACTTCATCTTACGAGTGCATGAGTGAAGTTGTCAAGACCCTCTCCAAGGTGTTCTACCCTTTCTACTTGAGATTGATAGGAGCACGTTGACCGATCTCTCCTTGTGAGGATTCTATCAGACCGGTGACCGCCATCGGGAGTAATATGCCTTATATCGTGTTGTTTTTGCGTGTGTTCATCATGTTCTTCATGAGGTGTGTGTTCTCTTCCGCTACCTTCCCCCTTTCCCCTCGCTTCCCCATCGATTTGACCACGAGATCCGTGAAGATCGGGCCACCCTTGAGGTTAACCCCTATCATATGACATCACAGCCCAAGTTTCTCACGGCTCTTCTCCACCAATTTTTTCTTGAAAATCCACAAAAATAGCCACAAATTTGAGTAGATCTCTTGATACCACTATCATATGGTATCAGAAGCTTTTGGTTGCCACGGATTTCTCATCGATTTGGTCTTTTCCCCATAAATTCGAAAATTCAACAAAAAAGTCCAAATTTGTGTTTTGGATCGATCTGTGATTTGAGTGAGATTTGGTAGGTTTTAATCCATGGATTACTTGCTAAACTTGTTGATCTACCATCCTCTGTGTTACCATAGCCTAATTCCTTGATTCCCCCCATCAATTTGATGTTTTGGTGCAAGTTTTTCCGCCCAAATCAAGTCTCGGTCGTGTTCTTGAAGTTCTAGAACCCCTAGGGCCGGAGTCTCCGCCCCTGAGACAGAGTCTCTACCATAAGTGACTACAGGACGGAGTCCCCACCCCTCCATAGGCTGGAGTCTCCGCCCCTGTACCAGGGACTCGCACGAGAATTCCAGCAGAAAATTATTTCAGCTTCCTCACGGTTTTGAGCATAACTTTTGCATTCAAACTCAGATTTTGGTGATCTTTAGCTCGTTTCTAAGAGGAAAAAAGGATCTCTACATCATCATCCAAGTTATTCATGATATATACTCCATCCAAATTTCATGAGCAAGGAAAAATCCAACAATAAAGGGTGAAGATCGACGATGAAAGGTATAAACATTCTATGACTTCTCTCCACTTATATTCTTTTGTGAACTACACTATCTTTGTGACCAACAAACATTATTGAGACTAGTTTCTCATATGATTTCTAGGGCTTTGCACATTTGGTACCTTGTAAAAGTTCGAGCAATCGTTGTATGCGCTATCTCATATAGTATCTTGTATAGTTGTTCGCACAAGGAAGAGGCAAGTGAAAAAGAAAAAGAAAAAAGCAAGAAAAAGAGTGAAAAAAGAGATAACAATATAAAAAGGAAAAGAAAAAGAAAGAAACAAGTGCCTCATAGTATAGGAAGCTCAAGCTCGATGAACATCTTGTAGGTGTGGTACTTATTGTGCAAATCTTGTAGCCCACCAATCATATACAATCGAACTAGCGTTTCTCCTAACACTTGTGCGACATGAGCTTATAGTCTTTGCTAGGTCCTTATTTGGTTTTTAGATCACTTTTCCTGTCACATTGTTTTCTTGAACATAATTCTTGTTTCTTGTGGATTGACTTGTTTGGTTTGTGATCATCGTGGTTCTTTACTTGCCATTACAATATCTTGACTTCGGATTGTTTTCTTGACATGCCACTTTCCATACCTATCCATTATAAGCCTTTTGTGTGTGTGTTGGGTAGTTGGTTGGGTTTTTGTCACCTCACTTTGCTTGGTTTTTATTACTCTTAAGTGTGGCCACTTGCACGACACTATCTTCCAAGGTAAAGTAAGGTTTGGTGTTGTTTCCCTAACACCCACTACCACTTCCATATACATAACTTGGTCTTGTGAATCATGTCTAGGGACCCCGGAACCAATGAGGATCTATATGAAGAATCCATGATGAGCCACCATGACTATGGCTCTACATGCATGGAAGACATGGAGCACGACATCGACAATGGCTCCTCATGCATGGCGGACATGGAGCACTACACCAGAATGGCTCCACATGCTTGGGAGATATGGAGTACTACAACAACAATGACTCCCCAAGCATGGATGATTTCAAGAACGACAATGACCAGCTCCTCAAGTCGCATCGACCATGAAGGAGCCTCAACCACGAGAGCACCAAGATCCACCACCAAATGGACAAGTTGGATAACACCCTCACCAAGTTCGAGAATGACATGGATGACAACTTCGGTAAGCTCAAGAACATCATGGACGACAACCTCGCCAAGACCATGAGCCTACTAGCCAAAGTTAAGAATTCAAGCTCAAGAAGGTGCCACAATCACAAGAAGAGTGCCAAGGAAAATGATCATCATCGTGAGAGTCATGTGGATGACAAAGTGCTTCACCAACATAAATCTTCGGCAAGGCACGCCAATGATCTCCGTTGACACAATCACCATAAGGCACCTTGCACTAATAGTGCCACCTCAAAAATGGCACCAAGAGCAAGCCTTCTTCCATGCCATAAAGCTTCAATGCCAAAACTTGAAGTCCAAGATGAAGTATACTACTTCATGAACGTCGACAACACATCTTCTTCACGAAAATTGTCATACAAGGAGAAGTAAGACCTCAACTTCGCCAAGTTGGACGGGTATGTCAAAAATATAACTCCACACGATATAGAAGAGTGTGGGTTGCTTTCCAAGCAATTGGATGAGATAGGGAAGATGGCGTCAAGGACCAATGCTTCATCTACGAGTGCCACCACCACAATGGCACCCAAAGTACTTTGAAGACGGTGAAAAGGTTGATGATGATGCACATGAGACTTCCCTTCACCAAAGGAGGCGCATGTAGTTGGGAAAACTAAGCCTATCCTTATATGCTTGAGTGACGATGTGGTACCAATCCCATGTGAGTATGCGAGCCACTTATCCCACTTGAGTGTGAACAAGAGTGAGATGAGTGACTCTACCATATGTGAGATTGAGTGCTTCCACTTTGAAGGCATGAGTGATACACCGAGTGAGTTGAGAGTGGTAGTTGATAGGTCAAGTGAGGCCATTTCAATGTCTAACGACTTATCCTCTACCCCTAGTGTGTTCTCTTATGTTGTGATAGGTTCTATGAACGAAGAAGCGCTAAGCTTGGACATGATGATGCCTCATATCAATAAGATGTACATGGTGTATGAAGACGATGCCATCCTCATAGATGATGAAGAAGTCGGCCACATGGAGGCCACTACTACCATAACATCCACTTCATATGAGAGGTATACAAAAGGTAACAATAAGGGTATTGATGATGCCATGAACCTACTAGTGGACATGATGAATTGTGATGATTGGAATGCTGTGGATGATACTTGTAATATTGCATATGACTCGTTGATATTTCCATGTGATACTTTGACTTTGTATAATGTTCAGAATGTGAAATTATTTGATTGTAATGATGTTTTCATAGACATGCCATGCTATAAATTTGTTGCGACAAACTTGATAAACAATTTCTCTTTCCCTATGTTTGTTGGCAACCATGTTATTGCTTCAGATATGCTTTATCATGATGTTACTCCTTTTCTCCCATTGCTTGCAATAAGTTGAACAATTGCTCTTCCAAATGACTTGCTTGCAACAATACTTATCACATAAGTTAAAGTTTATTGACACTAATGGTGATGTGCACAAGAAAAGATACATCATGATGGATGATGTGTTTATCTACCATGCACACACGTTCTTCATTTTATCTATTGTGTGTGTAGGTACCCGCACTATAATGTCAACCTTGGTTGAGCACGAGTTGATAAAAAAGTTCTTGAGAGTATTCCCCATGTGAGTTCAAGACCAAACCCGACTCTAATACCTTTTGCATGCTTTGCTTCTTGCATGTTAACAAATTGCTCTTTTCTATGGTTTGCTTGCAAGCATGTTGATGGTATTCTTTCACCTTGTCACGATCATGTTTCTTTTCTATTGAATATTGATGCTTTGTGTGTTGCAACAAAAATGTTGAACAATTTCTATTTCCGACGTTTTGTGTGCAACCATAATGCCATTTGGAGCATGTATTGTCATAAGAGTTTTCACATCCCTCATACCATTGTTGCAATATTGATGTCAAAAACTTGCTCTCTCAAATGTTTTGTTTGCACAAATGATGTTGTATTGGATATCCTTTCTCATGTATTTTTGCCGAATTCTCCTATTCTTGCATCAAAAATGTTGATCAAAATTGCAGTCCAATGCTTTGAGTGCTATACTAAGATGTTGTATGGAGTTTCTGAGTTTCCACATTTGGATGATGTTCAAACAAATTCCTTGCACGTTAACCTTGCATATGCATTCCATTTGTTATAATTGTATTGTGCTAATGGTGTTGTGAACAAGAATGGACATGCCACGAATGACATGCTCCTCTATCACACAACAAAAATATCTGGCTTGGTCTTTGTTGCATGAAGAAAAAATAAAGAGTTTTCATAACAAGCTTCTCAAGGATGACAACATGGCGAACCCCAAGATCAAGAATGTCTCTCAACCTCCTCTACATGGTGATGAGCGTATAGAGTCGATGTCGACTCATTTTGAAGGGGGAGATGATACAGCCCGACCTACGGTCGTTGCCATATCAAACACTTCCACTTATTCCAAGTCATCATGTACATCAAAGGTGAATCCATTCCTCTACACGTGTTGACTTCCTACCCTCTTGAATGGTATACTACTTCATACTCCGTCCTATGACCATGATAGGTTTACACCGACAAGTACGGACATAAGGGAGGAAGCCCAAAGCCTCACGTCCAATAAGACGAAGGGTTGGAAGAGGAGGAGGAAGAATCAGCTGACGCGACACCGGAGTCTCTGGCCCTTCTAGCTTGGAGTGTCCGCCCCTGTCGCGCGCGGAGTCTCCACCCTCACCTCGACGAGCCAACACCTACAAGGTACTGGAGCCCGCTCGGAGTTTCCGCCCTACACCGGAGTCTCCGGCCTATGTGATGGGCCTGTGTGCCAACAACTGGGCCATTGGTCTATGTATCCCCAATCCGTCCAGAACTAACCCTTTACCCCTAAACTACCCTTGACATGGGTATGATTATTTGGGTCCCTATGATTTGCTACCTAGGGCCTACGAGAAAGCTTACAGCCCATGAAGAGTCAAGATGAAGATCTAAAGGAGCAACCGACAGAGATAATAGTTGTATTAGGAAAGAGGAACTGAGACCGACATCGAGTTGGTATTGTAATCATGTAACCTATCCGCATATAGCTTTGAGACCCGACCTATTATATATAGGGCGGGAGAAGCCTAGGAAGAGTACCGAACAATCCCCAAGCGATTTGTAACAAAGCAATCCCTCGTAATAGTTAGGCAACTTTGATCACATTGTTTCCCGACTTCCAACAAAATCCCCAACCTTCTCTTTTCCGCAAAACCCTAAGTCCTTCTTCATGGACATTGCCGAGATCACCACTCGTCAATTGGCATCGTCTGTGGGAAACTTGAGCACTAGAACCATGGATTCGGCAGATCCTTTCACCAAACAGCAACCCCAGAAAAGCAGATCCACGCCCACCCACCCCTATGACAGTACCTGCCGATTTCAATGGCGGATCTGATCTAATCATCAGAAGCTTCCACTTCCAAGTTGAAAACCCTCAAGAGCATAGACCTTCGGCCCTGATTGCATCAGAACCATCGGCAGGGAAAACTACGCTTAAAAATATTCCAGCATCATCTATCGGATCCTCCATGGATGCCACGGTGGAAATCGAAGCACCCTACGAAAACAAGCAAGATGAGACGGATCTGGGGGACCTTGATGGTCTCTATGACAATCTCTCCTTAGGATCATATTCTCCGTTAACTCCACCATGCGGAACAAGACTAGCAAACTACAAACATGAGGAAAGCAGCGAAAGGATCGACTTTGGAATAAGGATGGCAGCAATCTACCCAGAGCAGAAATTTACGGACTTCACTGATCCATCCGACAACACCAAGTATGCATGATCATCAGCGACGCATCGACTCAGCAAGACTCCAATGGTAACCCTATTTTTAACCCTAACGACATCCTATCAAGCGACAGTGCAGGAAACCACGGAAGCGAAGGAAATCATGGAAACGGGGAAGACCCAGCAAACAAACGCGCTACCCTAGGAGGAGGAGAACCACACGAAGGTGAGAGGCAAACTCTTCGGCTGCCAGCCGAAGCATGGGAAAACGCAAGAGCGACAATTTTGGCTGCAGTCCCCATGACAGCCAAAGCCGCGCGTGAAGATCTACCAGCGTACCAATACTTGCTGCATCATAAAAAAGAGACCTACTAAGGATGTAGAGGCAGCTCGACAAACGAAAAAGGCTTACCGACGAATCCAACCTACGACAGGCACAATTAAGTTCCACCCGAGCATCAGGAAGCGTAACAGGAGGAGCACCGACAAGAAGGGGAACATCTCGACTACACAACATCCCCGAAGTAGAAAGAAGTGAACTGATTCGAGATTTGGATATGTCTTTCATGTCAATAGATCAAGCAAGAAATATAAAGGCAGAACGGCTCAAGCAGCAATTGTGGCCACACAAACATACCTGATCACCACTCAACCTACACCCGATGATCCTCGTGTAGCTCTCCACCGCTCCGCCCCTGATGAACCTCGGCATGGTGGGAGCATCTCTTGTGCAGGCAGAGCAGAGAACCATGTGGCAACCCGACAGAACCCCACGCCATCACAGTAGCCCTCCGGAAATAGGCCACACCCGCGATCACGATCGCCACATCGGGTCCACTTCTCGAGATTAGAGCCGCGGGATGATTCAAGAAACGATATCACACAACAAAGAATTGATCGATCCAGGGAAGAGCGCAGCAACCGAAGATATTATGACGGTGAAAGCGAGGAAGAGAAAGAACTATGCAGAGCCAGTTGCTTTGCCTGACGGGTTCACAAGACTCAAGTACCAAAAGATTTCAAACTACCTCACGATCGTCAGAAATATGATGGCCTCCAAGAGCCCAGAGCTTGGTTGACAGATTATCTGGCCACAGTCAAACTACAAGGTGACTCCAAGGCCACCGCGATGCAAAGCTTGCAACTACATTTAACCGGCGTGACTCGCTCTTGGTTAAGACAATTACCCAAAGACTCTATCAGTAGCTGGAGCGACCTGGAGGACAAGTTTATCAGAAATTTCAATTCTACCTTCAAGCAACCCGCATCTCTAGAACAACTACGAGCATGTAAACAAAAGCCAGGAGAATCAATACGAGCTTTCATCCAATGCTGGAGCATTGTCAAAAACTTGGCTGAGACGATATCCGATGAAAGAGCAATTGATGCTTTCAATGACGGACTTCATCGACGAGAGTTCATTGAAGAACTAGTGACATGGGTATGATTACTCGGGTCCTTATGATTTTCTACCTAGGACCTGCAGAGAAGGTTACGGACCATGAAGAGTCAAGATGAAGATCCAAAAGAGCAACCTGGCAAAGATTATAATAGGAAAGAGGAACAAAGATCAACCTAGAGTTGGTATTGTAATTATGTAACCTCTACGCATACAGCTTCGAGACCCGGCCTATTATATATATGATGGGAGAAGCATAGGCGAGCGCACCGAATAATCCCTAAGCGATTTGTAGCCAAGCAAGCTCTCGTAATATTTAGGTGACTTTGATCCCATTGTTTCCTGACTTCTGACGAAATCCCCATCATTCTCTTTTCTTCAAAACCCTAAGTCCTTCTTTATGGACATTGCCGAGATCTCCCCTCATCAATTGGCATCGTCTATGGGAAGCTTGAATGCTGGAAGAATGGATTCAGCCAAATTTTCTTCGCCAAGCACCAACCCAACAAAAGCAGATCCATGCCCGCCCACCCCTGTGATAGTACCCGCCGATTTCAACTGCGAATCTGATCTGATCATCGGAAGTTTCCACTTCCAAGTCTAAAACCCTCAAGAACCATGCCCTTCGGCCCTGATTGCATTAGAACCGTCGGCAGGGCAAACTACATTTACAACGATTCCAGCATCATCTGTCGGATCTTCCATGGACGCCACGGTAGAAATTGGAGCATCCGATGAAAACAAGCAAGACGAGGCGGATCTGGGGGACCTTGATGGTCTTTACAACAATCTCTCCTTCGGATCAGATTCCTCACCAACTCCACCACGCAAGTCCAGCAAACTCCGAAGCCGAATAAAGAAACGAAAGCATCGATTTTGGAATAAGGAAGGCAAAAATATACCCGGAGCAGAAATTTATGGACTTCGCTGATCCACTCGAGAGTGCTCCCCCAATTTGGATGACGATGCCACAAGTCGGTATACTACCCAGCACAAAGTATGCGTGATCATCGGCGACGCATCGACCCAATAAGATTCCAACGGTAATCCTATTTTTAACCCTGATGATATCCTATCAAGCAACAATGTAGGAAATCACGAAAACGAAGGAAATTGCGGAAACGGGGAAGACCCAACAAACAACCGCGTAACCCCAGGAGGAGGAGAACCACGTGGAGGCGAGAGGAAAACCCTCCAACTGCCAGCCGAAGCATGGGAAAAAGCAAGATCAACAATTTTGGGTGCAATTCCCATGACCGCCGATGCCACACGCAAGAATCTACTAGCATACCAATATTTTCTCCATCACAAGAAGTGACCTTCTAAGGATGCAGAGGCAGCTCGACGAAAGAAAGAGGCTTTCTGATGAATCCAGCCTACGACGGGCCCGACTAAGCTCTACCCGAGGATCAGGGAGCGTGACAGGAGGAGCACCGTCAAGAAGGGGAATATATCGACTAAAGAACATCCCCGAAGGATACAGAAGCAAACTGATCCGAGATCTGGATCTATCTTTCATGACAATAGATCAAGCAGGAAATATCAAGGCAAAAACAGCTCAGGCAGCAATCATGGCCACATAAACATATCTAATAACAACTCAACCTGCACCCGATGATCCTCGTGCAGCCCTCCACTGCTCCGCCCTTATGAACCTCGGCATGGTGGGAGCATCTCTCACATAGGCAGAACATGGAACCACACGACAACCTGACAGATCTCCATGCCATCGCAGTAGCCCTCAGCAAATAAGTCATACCCGACAATCACGATCGCCACATCGGGTCCACTTCACGGGATCAGAGCCACGTAATGATGCAAGAAACGATATTGTACAACGAAGGGTCGATCGAGCCAGGGAAGAGCGTAGCAGCCGAAGGAATTACGACAGTGAGAGCGATGAAGAGCAAGAGCTATGCGGAGCCAGTTGCTTTACTCGACTGGTTCGCAGGACTCCAGTACCAAAAGATTTCAAACTACCTCACGATCGTTAGAAATACGACGGCCTCCGAGAGCCCGAAGCTTGGTTGACGGATTATCTGGCCACAGTTAAACTACAAGGTGGCTCCAAGGCCATTGCGATGCAAAGCTTTCAATTGCATTTAACTGGCGTGGCTCGCTCTTGGCTAAGACAATTACCCAAAGATTCCATCAGCAGCTGGAATGACCTAGAGGACAAGTTTATTAGAAATTTCAAATCTACCTTCAAGAGACCCGCATATTTGGAACAATTGCATGCCTGTAAACAAAGACCAGGTAAGTCAATACGAACTTTCGTTCAATGCTGGAGCATTATCAAAAACTCGACTGAGACGATATCTGATGAAAGAGCAATTGGCGCTTTCAACGACGGGCTTCGGTGACAGGAGTTCATTGAAGAACTAGGACTAACCAAACCAAAGACAATTTCATAGCTGATGGAAATAGCCAATCGCTGGGCCGATGGAGAAGATGCATTACATAACAAAAGAGCCCATTCACCTGAAGAATAT
This sequence comes from Avena eriantha, assembly GCA_910589775.1. NCBI lineage: Eukaryota > Viridiplantae > Streptophyta > Magnoliopsida > Poales > Poaceae > Avena > Avena eriantha. Next base: position 175,273,974 of record OU342746.1, read on the forward strand.
AGGGAGCGGCGCAATAATGACAGAAGGTGACGAAACAACGATGGGTATAGCACACCAAGTTATGTGGCAGCCGATTTTTCTAGAGGAGACAACCAACAAAGCGATGACTACAATAGAGGGTACCATAGTAATAGGGACGACATCGGAGGAAGCCAACCACATCAATGGTACCAGCTAGCAAATCGAGACCCACCTATGTCAGCAGGACAAATGTTGGAAGGGCCATGAAATATGCACTTTTACATAGACTCAACAGGGAAGAGGCGATCCAATCACCTCCTAAAGGATTTCTGAACATTCTTAAAAATGTAGGAGCTATGCAATGCAAGAGCAACCGAAGCAGTAAACAGAGGCTACGATACTACACCTGGCGCTTTTGCTACCGGTGCACCACCACCACCACCGGGGCATCCGCCAGGAAGACAATCACGAAACACAGCAAGCCAAGAAGATGAGTACCCCAGGTCAAAAGAAGCTATGTCGATGATCCAAAAGGGGTGGCCATCCAATATAACATAGAAGCTAATCACTAGATAAGTAAATATGGCGGAAACAATGCCACCCCATACACTGGAGTATCTTCATTGGTCAGAACAAGAAATAACCTTCAACAGAGCTGACCACCCTCTACGGGTCCTGCGAACTGGTCAATAAGCACTAATAGTGGAGGCACAAATTGGCGGTTTCGACATGAACAATGTTTTCTTTGATGCAGGAAGCAGTATCAACCTCATATACGCCAAAACTCTACGGGCAATGAATTGGTCCCTGATGAATCTAGCACCAACAAATACAACTTTCCACGGAATGGTACCAGGCAAAGCTGAAACTCCTTTGGGCAAAGTATACCTCGATGTAGTCTTCGGGTCAAGAAGCAACTTCAGGCGCGAAAAACTAGAGTTCAAAGTCATGGATTGGCCATCATAGTACCACGCAATCCTAGGATGACCAGCCTTCTCTCGGTTCATGGCAGTACCCCACTATGCATACCTGGTACTAAAAATGCCAGCACCCAATGGGGTCATAACAATAAAAGGAAGCTTCAGCCGCTCGGATAACTTCGATCGCGAGTTCAACAAAATATCAGAATCATTCAGGATGGAGACGCAATTTGGCCAGCTAAAAATAGCGGATGAAGGACTACTACACGACAAATACAGCGAGCAAAATCCAGAAAATCAAGAGCACCGCGCATCCGAAAAAGCTACCTACTCGACCTCCACCTCCGGTCCCATGTAGGAACAATCACTCGTCAGCTCTCCCAAGTACAAGCAACCCAGAAGGTCAACTACTTTTCTCTCTGGTCAGTCGTACATACACGACGCCTCCAGTCAAAAAACTATACTTACCGCGAAGAAGCATGATGGAGCACCTTAAGGAAGAAGCCACAATTTTTAGAAAAATTAGTCGTTCTCATATACAATAAAGCCCATGGCCAGGCGATTACGCCTATGCAATGCATCCATTTACAATCATCAATGAATAAATGAAGTACCTCTCGACAATTTTTTTCTTACAAACGCATATAGGTAGTTATGCAAGGAGACACTAGTTCTTCAGGTCATCAACCAAGGAATACAATATACAATCAAAGTCTTGTGTAAACATACGGACTTTTTGATAAAGTATAAAGAAGTTTTATACAATATTAGTACAAAAGTTACACAACAAAGGCAGAAATAGTCAGATAGCAAAGTTGATAAAAAAACTCTTCATCTACCTCAAATTCAGCGTCGGATGATGTACATGCACCCAAGACAACGCAAGCTTGGCACCCGCCACAAGCTGAAGCTTCACAAAATGATGAATCCACTCACCTTAACAAAACTTTGCCATCAAATCAGCCAAAGTATGAGGCTAGGGATCACCAGGAAACATGGTGTTATAAACCATGGCCAGAGATCTACGGCGTCATTCGACAAATTTCTCCACTTCGGATACACGGTCCTGAAGTAAGGCCACGAAATAAGCGCGACAATGATCAAACCAAAAATCCATCCCATAATTTTGTGAAGCATCCATAGGAGCTTGCATTCAGTCACGCAAACATTGTGTTTCTTCTTTCTCGCACAATAGAATGCCTACCAAGGAAAAGGAAAAAGAGAGATAAATGGGCATCCTGCAAAAAGAGGAGCAGCATGAAGCAAAAACTTAAGGAATTACACATCATCTTCTCACTAGCACCAGAAATCTCGTCCAAGAAGTATGCTTCACGATCGAGAGCCTAGCACGTTTTTGACTGGGCAACATCCATCATTGATTGAACAACCCAAAGTTTCCCCTCGCGTTTCTTCACCTGTTCAATTTTTTCAGCATATAATGGCGGGTCCATTGTACGGCCAATAATAGTCTTGTTTGCACCTGTCCCAGATATGGACGGGGTGGCATCAGACATTTGCGCGATCACAAGAGAAACTGCAGAATCATGCAAAATCTGGCAAAGCACACGAAAGAGGGAAAAAATTCAGCAAAAGAAAAGAGTCACTCATATACGTATATGCTCTTCTCAACAAAAGGAGGCACAACATGGACGTGATAATTCAACACTCATTACAGGAGCAACAGAAGAAATATGAAAATCTACACAACTAAGCTACGCAACTGTTTTCTCCAAAGATAAAGTAGCGCTGGCAGAAAGGGCACTAGCTATGGGCGGAGCAGCAGCCGAAGAAGGAGCACCTACCAAGGAAGGGGCTGTTGATCCCTTTGGGTTTGATTTTATACCCAGAATCAGCCAAGAAAATTTCTTGGCCCGCTTAACGAAAGGTTTCATATCAACAGGCTAGCCTTTGGAGTTGACTGGGACATAGGTGCTAACCTTCTCCCAGTCGACCTTCTCGCCATGCGCCATTGCTAATGCCATTGCAGTCTCTACACCGCTCTTCGACTTGGTCATGCTATATCCAGTAAGCAGACTTGGATCAGCACCGAAGATAACGACAAGGTCGTTGAGATCAGCAGACACTTCCTTTGACGGGAAAACTTTGGCATACAAACCCTTGAAGGCGCGGCGTGATCGGACAAGGAGGTTGCGCACATGAACACTATTAGCCTCTAAGGTGCTAACAACATCCGATAATGGGTCAACCTTCTTGTCTTCGTCAAGCTGCAAGTTTTCGCCTGATAGCTCTGCACATACCAAAAAAAGAGGGACGATTAGAACACAAAAGCAATGACGACTAAAATTTCCCCTGGCAAATAGAAAACTTACGAGTCAAAGTAGCATTAAGAGTCTCCAAGCGCTTCCGAAGATTTTCATCTCGGATGGCGGCTTGCTTGGCTATTACTTCGACATCAGCACTGGCTTTCCGTTTGACCTCCTTCAAAGCTTCTTCAGCGATCCAAAGTCGGGCCTCTAAATCATCAGCACGCTGCAATGCCTCGTCCCAGATAACCTAGACTCCTTGGCAGCGGCTAAATAAAAAAAAGGAGAAAACAAGAAGTTAGGGACATAAGAAGCACATAAATTACGACACGATGGAAACATACCTTTCAGATCTTCGGCTTCGTTTTGGATCTTAATGAAGTGGGCGGCCATGCCAACCATCTCACACATCACATGCTGCAAGGAAGTACATTAGGAAGGCAAATCAAGGAGAATCAACGATTAAATTAAAGGCCACAAATGCACTTACGTCATGCATATCCACCTCGACATGGTGCTCGAATATCACCACTCCTTTGCCAGCCGGTTTTCTTATTTTCGACGAGGAGGGTTTTGATATAGCAGCAACATCTTTGTGGCTAATTGGATCCGTAGAAGATGCAAGCAAATCTTTTGGTTGCTTGGCAGAAGGAGCAATAGAAGTATTAGGAGGAGAAAAAGGCGGGTCCTCCACGTCATCACCACTACAAGAGCAAAGACAAATAATAAGGAAGCATTAGAAACTGAGTCATCTGACAAAAGAGTAAAGAGAAAATAAATACTTAAGAAGATACGTCTTGTGCAAAGCGGAAAAGGTTCTTCTGGGTATGAGCCGACGATAATGGTGAAGGAGTTATACCCTGGAGGCAAATAATAAAGTGTATTATTTGATATATCTCCTATATGTTCATAATACGTTTCATACTGTGCTATAACTATGTTAATACGAAACGTTAATACACGTGTGGTATGTAAACAAACCGTGTCTCTAGTTACCTCTAGCGAACTAGTTCATTGGTCATGAGGATGATCTGGGTTTCAAGATCATGGGCATTTCTGCCGATTGACAATGGGGTTATGTTATTAGTTGAATAACATTATAGACAAACATCCGACCGTTATATATTGAATGATATCTAGTTACAAAGTTCACCATTGATGATAAAACACAGAGAACCTCGCAACCTGATCCTTTGGCTGTGAGGTAATGCAAATCACCATTCCGGAGGAAGCTTAGATGGTTATCAAGAATCATCTCGTAAAAGGGTGATCAAAAAGGTGCCACTCAGGTTTTCCGAAGGAATGTGTAGAGGAGTACATATCAAGACTAGGATTTGTCTAGTCCATGTAACTGACAAATACATGTGGCCATCTCGGTGACATTGCATTAATCAAGCTTGCAAGCATGTGACTTGGTCACAGAATGCAACGACATGAGAACGAGTAAACAAGTTCATTGGTAATGAGACCGAACTAAGGTATGGGGATACTGAAGATCAAGTCTCGAATGAATTAGGTATCATATGACAAAGGGAACGGGAAATGACTATCTCACGGTTCGAGCGATTGTATTCGTGAAACGCACGGGGGTCACATGGCCATCCAGGTCCCTCTGTTGATCATTGATGTGAGAGTAGTCTCGATCATGTCCGGAGTGTTTCCGAACAGAAGGATGTCACGCTTAAGGGTAGTGACGCTTAGGGTAGATGAGGTATCGTAGGAGAAATAGATAAAGAGAAACCGGAATAGTTCCGGGTAACATCCAATGGAGATCGGAAGGGGTCCGAAAGGTGTTCCGAAGTGAAAGGAATAATACAATATGTATATTTGAATGTTAATTGGAGAATTAATATTAAATATATATTTTATTTTATTATTAAAGGCATCATAATGCTAATGGGTGATGACCCACAAGTATAGGGGGTGTATCGCAGTATTTTCGATAAGTAAGAGTATGGAACCCAACGAGGAGCAGGAGGTGCTGGCTAGTGGTATGGATCAGGAATTCTCTGCAAATACTTAGCAGCCGGATTTTTAGGGGTTTTCGATAAAGCAAGTAACAAAGTACGAGTAAATAAAAGACAGTAGGAATAAATGCAGCAAGTGGCCCGATCCTTTATGCAGCAAAGGGCAAGCCGGTTATATTACTTAAGATGACCAAACGTTCTCGAGGACACATGGGAAGACTGTCAAGTGCTTTCGCTTCATATAGTCGATTAATCTTCTTTAGCTTGCTAAGTGTTGTGTGGGTGAACCTGTGCTAATGTACCGCCCCATCCAAGACTAATGCATACTTGTGATTATACCCCTTGCAAACATCCGTAAGTACAAGAAAGTAATTAAGGTATAAACCTAACCACAACTTTAAACTCTAAGACCCTTACATCCCTTGTGCAATGGTTTCCTAACGGGGCTTCAGGTTTCTGTCACTCCGACAACCCCTACGATTAGTAGCCAAATACACAATGCATTCCCCTAGGCCCTTATAGGTGAAGTGTCATGTAGTCGACGTTCACATGACACCACTAGAAGAAATACACCACAACTTAAATATCAAACCCTTGAATCTTTCTCAACACAATTCCACTACTAACAACAAGACTTCTCCCATGTCCTCAAGAACAAAACAAACTACTCACAAGACATCATATGGATCATGATCAGAGATGGAATAATGATGTATAACAATCTGAACATAAACAATAATTCAATGGTTCACTCAATAGCATCAACTACAAATAGTAATCAACACCGGGAAAGTTTCCCCTATGAACTATAGCAAGATTCAACCAATTGTTACAGCAATATGGAGATGGTGATGAGGGTGCTGATGGTGATGATGGTGGTGGTGGTGATGATGATGATGATCCCGATGAAGTCCAGCTTGATGGTGGTGTTGATGGCGACGATCTCCCCTCTCCGGGAAGGAATTCCCCTGGCAGAAATCTGTCTGCCGGAGAGATCTTTCTCTCTCGGTGTTTTTCGCCCCACAGAGGCGGTGAAATCTTTCTGTGGTCGCTCCCCGAGTCTTAGGGTTTCGTGGGGATGATATACGCCAGAGGAGAGAGGCTGGAGTGGGCCATGGCGGCCACACCACCTCCAAGCGTGGCCTAGGCCTGCCCGCGCCATGGGATGGTGTGGGCCCCCTGTGGCCCACCTCCACTTCATCTTCTGGCATCCTTAGTCTTCTGGAAAAATAGGATTTTCCATATATTTTCCCGGATTTTCTGATCTTCGCGAATTTTGCCTCCTAACATCACATTTTCCATCAGAATCTTGACTGCAGCGGTCCATGCTCCAAAAGTCATCGACCATGCAAAAATAGATGAAATAACATAAGTATCACCTCTCAATATGAAATATATCAATGAATAATAGTGAATTAAGACATAGAATAGTGATGCAAAATGGACGTATCAACTCCCCCCAAGCTTAGACTTCGCTTGTCCCCAAGCGAAACTGAGCTCAATAAACATGGCCTCAGGTTTATGGAGTGAAGAGTCAATAAAAGAATACGGACAAGAAGCATCACATTCATCAAAAGCATAGATCATAATAGAAGACAACTCACTATTATATAACTCAACTTGTAATAAGTGAAACACAATAAAGATACATAAAGTGAATCATAATTGGTAATGGCAAACTTAGCTCTTGGTCGAAGAATAGTTGATAATTTGCTAGAGTTCACAAATAGCTGGATTTTTTCAATGAAAGCTTTCAAAGTAGTAAACATCAAGATAAGAGCAACGTGCAAAACAAGGAACATAAGAAACATGATTGAATAAATCATCATATGAATGAATGAAACACATCAACTCAAAATACTTGCTGAGATAGAAGGGAATAGGTTTACTGACTCAACTACAAAGTAAAAGAAAGGGCCCTTCGCATAGGGAAGCAGGGATTGCACGTATCATAAAGAGCTCCCAAAAATTATGATACTTACTAGCTTTCAGCTCTCATTACCCCTATCATAGGCATCTTTTGGTGGTTAAGGTTAAAGTGACACAACTAAGAGGATATGCTTGACAAGTTATAAGTTGAAATATCATGCCCCTTACTTATGAGTACCGATCCTCATGCTACTCAACTTCAGTCACGAGCAAGCTCTTGTCATTGTAAATATATGCGTATCATTGAGAACCGCCAATGGGATACCCCTTGCACATGACACAGGAGCTATCCCATAATCAAAATGACAAGGCAAGCAGACAGTGAGCATCTCAGCGATCTTTTTATTTGCTATTTGCATAGGTTTTTATTGAGGATGCTTCATAGAATGCTCACTATAGTTATGCTACAAGTTTCCACCATGATTAGGCATGGCTTAGGCTAGCGGCTGAGGCATTTCTCTAACACACATATAAACTCCATGATCTTACAAGTTCCACTTTTATTTCACACCGCTGGGATCCATAAACAAAATAACATGATATCAACTAGGTACAACTACCAATGAAGTGTTGAAAGCGGTCCCCATGATACATGGTTCGGCTAACTTCAACTCATAAAGCGCAAGCATATACGCAACAAAGAAGGACCCAATGGTTCAAGTTTATTAAATGCGAGAAAGTAAAGTGTGCCATCAAGTTCATGAGAGCTTTAATCACTAATTTTCACATAACAAGTTCAATTTGGGAGGTAGATAAAACAGGAATTTACTTGGAATAGCAATAATGCTACTAGGTAGGTATGGTGGACTCAAATGGCAAAGGTTTTGGTTTAAAGGAGTGGATGCACGAGAAGAATACCCTCTCAGTACAGGTTTTTGGCTAGCAAGGTTGGGTAGCAAGTATAAGAGTTGAAGGAAACAAACAAACATACAAGTGATAAAAGAAACATGCAATCTTCCTTGGAAGCACAAAAGATCTTAACTAGAGAATACTAGACTTATGAGCAAATCAAGAAAGAAAGATGATGAAATTATTTTTCTCTTTAGAGTACTTCTATCTTTTTGTTTTCAACTCTCAAAAAGATGTTGCTACTGACCGAGCCAGGTTTTCCAAAACCAACTAAATTAACTCAATGATCGGGGGTGTATCGCAGTATTTTCGATAAGTAAGAGTGTGGAACCCAACGAGGAGCAGAAGGTGCTGGCTAGTGGTATGGATCAGGAATTCTCTGCAAATACTTAACAAACGGATTTTTAGGGGTTTTCGATAAAGCAAGTAAACAAAGTACGAGTAAATAAAAGACAGTAGGAATAAATGCAGCAAGTGGCCCAATCCTTTATGCAGCAAAGGACAAGCCGGTTGTATTACTTAAGATGACCAAACATTCTCGAGGACACATGGGAAGACTGCCAAGTGTTTCGCTTCATATAGTCGATTAATCTTCTTTAGCTTGCTAAGTGTTGTGTGGGTGAACCTGTGCTAATGTACCACCCCATCCAAGACTAATACATACTTGTGATTATACCCCTTGCAAACATCCGTAAGTACAAGAAAGTAATTAAGGTAGAAACCTAACCACAACTTTAAACTCTAAGACCCTTACGTCCCTTGTGCAATGGTTTCCTAACGGGGGCTCAGGTTTCTGTCACTCCGGCAACCCCTACGATTAGTATCCAAATACACAATGCATTCCCCTAGGCCCTTATAGGTGAAGTGTCATGTAGTCGACGTTCACATGACACCACTAGAAGAAGTACACCACAACTTAAATAACAATCTATTGAATCTTTCTCAACACAACTCACTACTAACAACAAGACTTCTCCCATGTCCTCAAGAACGAAACGAACTACTCACAAGACATCATATGGATCATGATCAGAGATGGAATAATGATGTATAACAATCTGAACATAAACAATAATTCAATGGTTCACTCAATAGCATCAACTACAAATAGTAATCAACATCGAGAAAGTTTCCCCTATGAACTATAGCAAGATTCAACCAATTGTTACAGCAATACAGAGATGGTGATGAGGGTGCTGATGGTGATGATGGTGGTGATGATGATGATGATGATCCCGATGAAGTCCAGCTTGATGGTGGTGTTGATGGCGACGATCTCCCCTCTCAGGAAAGGAATTCCCCCGGCAGAAATCTGTCTGCTGGAGAGATCTTTCTCTCTCGGTGTTTTCCGCCCTGTAGAGGCGGCGGAATCTTTCTGTGGTTGCTCCCCGAGTCTTAGGGTTTCGTGGGGATGATATACGCCAGAGGGGAGAGGCTGGAGTGGGCCAGGGCGGCCACACCACCTCCAGGCACGGCCTAGGCCTGCCCGCGCCATGGGGTGGTGTGGGCCCCCTGTGGCCCACCTCCACTTCATCTTCTGGCATCCTTAGTCTTCTAAAAAATATGATTTTCCGTATATTTTCCGGATTTTCTGATCTTCGCGAATTTTGCCTCCAAACAGCACATTTTCCATCAGAATCCTGACTGCGGCGGTCCATGCTCCAAAAGTCATGAACCATGCAAAAATAGATGAAATAACATAAGTATCACCTCTCAATATGAAATATATCAATGAATAATAGTGAATTAAGACATAGAATAGTGATGCAAAATGGATGTATCAATGGGCCTCACTCGAAGGGAGGCCTAATAGGGAATACAGACAAGAATACGGACCAGGATCTTGTCCGCATAAGGCGTGCCTCGGACTTCAAAGGTATGAATACCATATCACTTATCCGTTACTTATGTCTACATAGTATAGATCCTGGTATTAGTGTTCGTTTAGATAGATTTTTTTGTTTTCTGCTACGGAACCCTTCAGTGGTATCAGAGCGGGTCTATGGGTAGACATGTCGTACGGATAGAACACATAGCAATATGTGGGCATTGATTCTCTAGTTTCTACCCTCTTTTAATGTTCTTGTTCATATCACGACACTATTTGATGAAGTGGCCCCCAATCGACCTTACGTGGTGATTCACGAGACTGGTCCACGAATCGAAGTGGCTTAGGGGTGTTTGTCTCTCTACAATAGTTGATATGGCATCGATATTGGAGGGCCCTGAAAAGGGAAGAAGAACGGCAATCATTGAATCCGTGTTGTGGCTCCACGTTCGTAGGTGGGAAGGGGTTCTACTACGAAAGCCCTAAAGCCACGTGAAACTTGCAATAGATAATATAGAAGCGTGTATTTTTATTGCATAGGAGCTTGTATTATAACGTGGCAATGACAAGTTTATGAAACTTTCATTGGAGCCATTGATGATGATCAAAATGCTATAACCATGTCATAACACTTTACTCTTTGAAGTATTACTTATTGTGCTGGTATATTTATATTCGACGGTAGCATAATAAGATAATCCCTCTCAGTATTCCAGTTATCGTATTCCCCTTGTGTGTGAACCATGAAGAAAGTTCTTCGTTATGAGGCTGACCGTGATGATCGGGGGTCAGACATATCTACGTTTGCATATAGTGGGTGCAAGCCATGTTGCACTGTGAATACACACAAGTTAGAACTGGCGAGCCTAGCATGTTACAGAGACGTGGCCTCGAAATACAGGACACCGAAAGGTCGAGCATGAATCACATGGTTGATGTGATCGACATTAGGGAATGTCCACCCTTGATACTGCACTGATGGCCGTGATGATCGAGGGAGGTGCAGGGGATTGGGATCATGTGATCACTAAACTTGTAGAGGGATGTTCGTTTAAGTGGGAGTTCTTTTGTTTTAAGTTCGAAAACATAATTAAATCTTGAACTCATTATTATGAACATGGTCTAAATACTTTGCAAATCCATTGTAGATGTCTCGCCCACCCACCTGCAACCTTAGCACTTTCCTCGAGAAGGACAAGCTAAAAACTGATGGAACTGACTTCACCGCATGGTTCCGCAATCTTAGGATCCTCCTAGTCCCCTACAAGTTGACTTATGTCATCGAGGCTGAGCTTCCGGCTAAGCCTGCAGATTCTGCCTCCCAGGACGAAAAGAATGTCTGGCAGTCCAAGGAGGACGATTTCTCCCTCATATAGAGTGGAATGCTCTATGCCATGGAGCCAGAGCTTCAAAAGAGTTTTGAGAAGATGAATGCTTTTGAGATCATTGAGGATCTCAGGGCCGTCTTTGCTCCACAAGCCTGTGTAGAGAGGTATGATGCTTCCGAGCTCTTCTTCTCTGCTAAAATGGAAGAGCACAACAATATTAGTGAGCACGTGGTCAAAATGTCTGGCTATGTTAAGCTTTTAAACGCCCTGGATTGCAAAATCCCGGAGGAGCTCGCAATTTATAGGGTGCTGCACTCGCTGCCCCTAGCTACAAGAGCTTTGTGATGAACTACAACATGCAAGGGATGACTAAGACCCTTGCTGAGGTGTTCGCCATGCTCAAAACTGCTGAGGTTGAAATCAAGAAGGAGCACACGGTGTTGATGGTCAATAAGACCACCAACTTCAAGAAGCCAGGGCAAAAGGGAAAAGGCAAGGGCAAGAAGTCCAAGAGGGATGGCAAGATCGTTGCCAGTACCTCAAAGACTGCGAAACCTGGCCCTAAGCCCGACACTACGTGCTACTACTGCAAAGGGGATGGGCACTGGAAACGCAACTGCCCCAAGTACCTTGAAGACAAGCGAGCTGACAAGATAGCCACCAAGGACAAATGTATATATGGTATACATGTTATTGATGTATTCCTTACAAGCTCCAGGAGTAACACCTATGTATCTGATACCGGATCTGTTGCTCACATTTGTAACTCTTAGCAGGATGTATAGAGTAGGAGGCGCCTGGGGAAGTACGAGGTGACGATGCGCGTCGCCAATGGTTCGAGAGTCAAAGTGATGGCCGTCGGCACCCTGCATCTTCGTCTACTGTCAGGATTACTTCTGATTTTGAATAAATGCTACTATGTACCCGCATTGGGTATGAATATTGTGAGTGGGTCTTGCTTGTTGCAAGACCGTTATTCATTTAAATAAGGAACAAATGGTTGTTCAATTTATATGAATGATATTTTCTATTTTCATGCTCCTGTGTGTGATGGTTCATTCTTACTTGATCTTGACTGTAATACACACATCCATAGTGTTGATGCTAAACGGTGTAAGCATAATGATGATAATTCCATGTTTATGTGGCATTGCCGTCTTGGTCACATTGGCATAAAACGCATGAAGAAGCTTCATTTAGAAGGGCTTCTTGGATCATTGGATTTCGAATCCCTTGGTACATGTGAGCCATGCCTAATGGGCAAGATGACTAGGACACCATTCTCCGGGACAGTGGAGAGAGTTGTAGACCTACTGGGAATCATACATACGGATGTATGTGGACCAATGAGCGTCTCAACACGCAATGGTTATCATTACTTTTTTACCTTTACTGATGACTTAAGCAGATATGGATATACCTACTTAATGAAGCACAAGTCTGAAACTTTTGAAAAGTTCAAGGAATTTCAGAAAGAAGTAGAGAATCAACTTAACAAGAGATTCAAGCATCTTCGATCAGATCGAGGAGGCGAGTATTTGAGTTATTAGTTTAACATGCACTTGAAGGACTGTGGGATTATCCCACAACTTACGCCAGCCGGAACACCACAACATAATGGTGTGTCGGAACGTCGTAACCGAACCCTATTAGATAGCGTGTGGTCCATGATGTCTTTAACTGATTTGTCTGTGTCTTTTTGGGGATACGCGTTAGAAACCGCTACTTTTATTTTAAACCGAGCACCATCCAAATCCGTGGAGACAACCCCATATGAGATATGGTGTGGACAAAAAGCCAAAGTTGTCATTTCTAAAAGTTTGGGGTTGTGAGGCTTACGTTAAGAAACTGCAGCCTAACAAACTCGAACCCAAATTGGAAAAATGTATCTTTGTGGGATATCCAAGGGAAACCGTTGGGTATACTTTCTACAACCAAGCCGAGGCAAAATGCTTGTCGCAAAAACCGGCACTTTTCTTGAGAAAGAGTTTCTTGCCAAAGGAGTTAGTGAAAGGAAAATTGAGTTAGATGAAGTTGTTGACCCTTCTCTCCAAATTCTGAGGAGCGCAACGGAAGCTGTTCCGAAACTGCTCTCCAACATGAAGGAAGAGACCAATGATGATGATCAAAACAACGACATCGATACTCCCGAGGTTCGCAGGTCTACAAGAGTTCGTGCCACTCCTGATTGGTACAGTAGCCTTGTAATGTCTGTCATCCTAGATGAACAGGAAGAACCTGCAAACTACAAAGAAGATATGGATAGTGCTGACTCCGAGAAATGGCTGGAAGCCATAAAATCCAAAATAGGATCCATGCATGAGAACCAAGTTTGAACCTTGGTAGATCTCCTAGAAGGCCGCAAGACCATGGAAAATAAATGGATCTTTAAGAAAAAACTGATGTGAATGGTAATGTGACCGTTCACAAAGCTCGACTTGTCGCAAAGGGGTTTCGACAAATTCAAGGAGTTGATTACGACGAGACTTACTCTCCCGTAGTGATGCTTAAGGCTGTCTGAATTTTAATATCAATTGCTGCACATTTCGACTATGAAATTTGGCAGATGGATGTCAAGACCGCATTCCTCAATGGTCACATTGATGAAGAGTTGTATATGATGCAACTAGAAGGTGTTGTTGATCCTAAGGATGCTGGAAAGGTATGCAAGCTTCAACGGTCCATTTATGGATTGAAGCAAGCATCTCGGAGCTAGAACCAACATTTTGATCAAGTGATCAAGAGTTTTGGATTTGTCCAAAATCAACAAGAGTTCTGTGTTTACAAGAAAGCGAGTGGGAGCTCAGTTGTTTTCTTAGTAGTATATGTGGATGACATATTACTCATTGGAAACAATGTGGATTTTATGAGAAGCGTGAAAGCATATTTGAGTAACCAATTTTCCATGAAGGATCTAGGTGAAGCTGCATACATATTAAGAATCAAAATCTATAGAGATAGATCAAGGCACTTAATTGCATTAAGTCAAAGTACATACATCGAAAAGATTTTGAAGATGTTCAAAATGGGAAATACCAAAAGAGGCTTGGTACCAATGATGAAGAATTGCAAAATGAGTATGACTCAATGTCCGGTAACGGATGATGATAGAGAAAAGATGTCTTACATACCCTATGCCTCAGCCATAGGATCTATCATGTATGAAATGTTAAGTACGCGACCTGATGTGGCATTGGCTCTTAGTTTGACGAGCCGATACCAAAGTAATCCAGGACCGGATCACTGGACAGCTGTAAAGAATATCCTAAAGTATCTGAGAAGAATAAAGGATATGTTCCTAATCTATGGAGGAAGTGATGAAGCTCTAAATGTAACAAGTTACGTGGATGCGAGCTGGAACTCATATCATGATGACTCGAAGTCTCAAACAGGATTTGTTTTCCTAGTGAATGGTAGGGTGGTAAGCTGGAAGAGTAAGAAGCAGCCGATGGTGGCGCAATATTCGATGGAGTCTGAATACATTGTTGTGGCTGATGCAGCAAATGAAGCTATTTGGCTAAGGAATTTCATCATCGAACTAGGAGTTTTTCCAAATGCGCAAGACCCCGTGACGATCTATTGTGATAACACGGGAGCTATTGCAAACACAAAGGAACCAAGGACTCATTCCGCAGCCAAACACATCAATCTTAGATTTCACGTCATCCGACAGAACGTTGACGAATGTGAAGTCAATATTTGCAAAGTAGATACGGAACTGAATATGGCAGATCCTTTGACTAAAGCTCTACATCAGGAAAAGCACGAACAACACGAAGATTCCATTGGTGTTAGGTTCCTGCCTATTGTAAACTAGTTTTATTTGTACTCTAGTGCAAGTGGGAGACTGAAGGAGTTATGCCCTAGAGGCAAATAATAAAGTGTATTATTTGATATATCTCCTATATGTTCATAATACGTTCCATACTGTGCTATAACTGTGTTAATACGAAATGTTAATACACGTGTGGTATGTAAACAAACTGTGTCTCTAGTTACCCCTAGTGAACTAGTTCATTGGTCATGAGGATGATCTCGGTTTCAAGATCATGGGCATTTATGCCGATTGACAATGGGGTTATGTTATTAGTTGAATAACATGATAGACAAACATCCGACCTTTATATCTTGAATGAGATCTAGTTACAAAGTTCACCATTGATGATAAAACAAAGAGAACCTCGCAACCTGATCCTTTGACTATGAGGTAATGCAAATCACTATTCCGGAGGAAGCTTAGATGGTTATCAAGAATCATCTCGTAAAAGGGTGATCAAAAAGGTGCCACTCAGGTTTTCCGAAGGGATGTGTAGTGGAGTACATATCAAGACCAAGATTTGTCTAGTCCATGTAACTGACAGATACATGTGGCCATCTCGGTGACGTTGCATTAATGAAGCTTGCAAGCATCTGACTTGGTCACAGAATGCAACGACATGAGAACGAGTAAACAAGTTCATTGGTAACGAGACCGAACTAAGGTATGGGGATACCGAAGATCAAGTCTCGAATGAATTAGGTATCATATGACAAAGGGAACGGGAAATGACTATCTCACGGTTCGAGCGGTTGTATTCGTGAAACGCATGGGGGTCACATGGCCATCCAGGTCCCTCTATTGATCATTGATATGAGAGTAGTCTCGATCATGTCCAGAGTATTTCTGAACCGAAGGATGTCACGATTAAGGGTAGGGACACTTAGGGTAGATGAGGTATCGTAGGAGAAATAGAGAAAGAGAAACCGGAATAGTTCTAGGTAACATCCGATGGAGATCAGATGGGGTCCGGAAGGTGTTCCGGAGTGAAAGGAATAATACAATATGTACATTTGAATGTTAATTGGAGAATTAATATAAAATATATATTTTATTTTATTATTAAAGGCATCATAATGATAATGGGCCTCACCCGAAGGGAGGCCCAATAGGGCATGGCGCCTAGGCAGAGGGGGCCAGCCGGCCTAGGCTTGGTGGACCGCCCCAATGGGGTCCACCTAGGGCTGTCGGCTGCCCTTAGGTGGCCAGAGGGTGTGGGGGTTAGTCCCACACCTCCTGGCCCTAGGGTGGTGCGCCCCCTCCCACTATATATAGGGGTCTCCCTTCCCCTTTGGAATCATACCATTCCCTCTCATTCTCTCTCTCATCCATTGAGGACTTCTCCATATTATTGGGGAGGACCTCGTGGGTGAGTTCTCCACCTTCACACCACCGTCGTGTGATCTACGATCCAGCATCTACTTCTTCCGGTGCTCGGCTGGATCGGAGTCCGGTTAACGTCTCCTACACCAGACGTGGGACGAACTTCGGAGGCACCACACTTGGGGTGCTGCTCGTCTTCATCAATATACACCTTCTTGCATAAGGTGTGCCTCAGTCTTCAAAGGTATGAATACCGTATCACTTATCCGTTACTTATGTCTACATAGTATAGATCCTGGTATTATTGTTCGAGCAGATAGAATTTTTTTGTTTTCTGCTACGAAACCCTTCAAATGGTACGACACCCAAAGGTTTCGAGGCCGTAGAATCATCTGAATCTTCAATGGTTTCCGCAGCATCCAGACATTTCCGTTTCTCGCTAACAGGCATGATACGTCCAAAACGTATCTACTTTCCCGAACACTTTTGCTATTGTTTCTTCTCTAATTTGTGTGATTTGGATACAACTAATGCGGACTAATGCTGTTTTCAGCAGAATTGCTTTGGTGTCTCGTTTTTTGTGCAGGAAATCAACTTTTAGGAAAAATCCCGGAAAATATCGCAAAACTCCTATTTTACCAGAAGACCTAGAGAGCCAGAAGACAAGACGAAGAAGTGCCACGAGGGGCCCACACCACATGGCCGCGCGGGCCAGGCCAGGCCACACCAGGGGTGGTGTGGCCGCCTCGGACTCTGCCTCGACCCCTCCATTTGCCTATATAAGCCCTCTGACCTAAAACAGACGAGGGGTTCGACGTTTTTCCAGATAGAGTTCTGTTGCGCTGCCACCACCAGAAACCGCGATTTAGAACCAGAAACTCCGTTCTGGCACCCTACCGGGACGAGGAATTGGAGGAGATCATCGCCATCATCATCACCATTGCTTCTCCATCAACCATCCATGATTCCCCCATCCATGAGTGAGTAATCCCCCGCAGTAGGCTATGGGGATGGTAGGGATTGGATAAGATCGTTCATGTAATTGGATCAGATTGTTAGGGCATGGTGCCTAGTATCTATTGTTAGTGCTTTTTGACATTGTTGCAACTTTTTATGCTTAATGCTTGTCACTAGGTCCCGAGTACCATGATTTCAGATCTGAACATGTTATTGATTCATGAGGATATTATTGTTTATGATCTTACCTGCAAGTTGTATACACATATCATTGTCCGGAACCAAAGGCCCTGAAGTGACAAGAATCAGGATAACCGGAGGGAATGACTGTGATATGAGGATCACGTATGTTCATGGAGGTTTAATGCTTTGCTCTGGTGCTCTATTAAAAGGAGCACCTTAATTGCCAGTAGTTTCCCTAGAGGCCCCGCTGCAACGGGCTGGCAGGACAAAAGATGTTGTGCAAGTTCTCATTACGAGCATGTATGACTATATATGGAACACATGCCTATGATTATTTAGTACTTGGATGCTTTACCTTCTTTATCTGCAAATGCCCTATGTCTTGATTGTTATATGAATTTTCTTTTCCATGCAACGCCCATCCATCCATTCCTATGCCTACCGCGCTTTAATCCTACTGTTTAATGCAAATTTTTACTATTGTCTTTACTTTTACTACTGCTATCACTTTGCTATTGCTACTACAAAATTGTTGCTACTGATAAACTACTGTGAGCAAGATTGTTTCCAAGTGCAGATGAATTAACAACTCAGTTGTTAAGGCTTATAAATATTCTTTGGCTCCCCTTGTGTCGAATCAATAAATTGGGTTTTACTTCCCTCGAAGACTGTTGCGATCCCCTATACTTGTGGGTCAGCAAGACTATTTTCTGGCGCCGTTGTCGGGGAGCATAGCTCTATTTGTCAAGTTCACTTGGAATCACTATTGTTCGCTGCCATCCATTCATCATTGGTAAATCTCGTGATGGAAAGTTTCCTATATTACCATCCACTACAAGGAGAGGTACGGTTCTGAACACCTCTGTTGCTCTTGATTCACCATCTATGATAAGTAAGCTGCTTACACCAGCACCACATACACATGCTACACATACTGCTACTTCTGCTGAATCTGAAACTTATGATGCTGCTTCTACTGTGCTTGATAAGAGTGGTTCATTATGTCCTTTCCTAGATGCTACGATTGCTAGAACTATAGCTGGAAATACTGAAACTCCTAATGAAGACACTACTACACCTATCAGTTCACTTGAGTCTAGAGAGAGCTATGATATTGAAAACGGATATATAGAAATGACTGATGAATTTATTAAAGAATGCCAAAACACTCATGGTAGGAGTGCTATTAAGAGTCTTCTTGAGAAACATATTGTTAGACCTAAATTATCTCCTAATGCTAAGTTTGCTACATCTCCCATAAAATGAAAGATAAAGATTATGATTTCTCTCTTGATTTATCTTACATAACCATTGTTGAGAAAGAACCTTTTTGTGGTACTAAAAATCAAAGTGCTGTAGCACATATGACTGAGCTTTATGCCATGAGTGGCCTATTTTCTGATGATATTAAGATGCGCACCTACTTTGTTGCTATTTTTTTCCCTTTTTCACTG
The DNA here is from genome assembly GCA_910589775.1 of Avena eriantha. Classification (NCBI taxonomy): domain Eukaryota; kingdom Viridiplantae; phylum Streptophyta; class Magnoliopsida; order Poales; family Poaceae; genus Avena; species Avena eriantha. The sequence continues at coordinate 175,292,754 of OU342746.1, forward strand.
AAAGGAGAAGCTAAAGCTTGGTTTAATAATTTACCTCCTGGATCTATTGATAGCCTGATTGCTTGATTGATACTTTCTTTCAGAAATATGTCCCTCCTAGTGCTAGACATGCCAATTTGCAGGAACTTTTTGATTTTAAACAAGGAGAAAAGGAGATATTGCCTGAATCATGGGCAAGGTTTTGTGATTTGATTCATGCACAACCTATGTGTCCATTACCTAAAAATGAACTTCTTGATATATATTATAATGGACTAACTGATGAATCTAGGACATATCTGGATAGTTGTGCTGATTGTGTTTTCAGGAAGAGAACTCCCAAAGAAGCTGAGGAATTAATGGCTAAAATAAGCAAGAATTACGATGATTGGACTTCACCTGAGCCAACTACACCTGAGTCATCTACGCCTGAGTTATCTGTGCCCGAGCCAACACCAACACCATTGAAGAGGGGAGTTATTTCACTAAATGATGAAGTGATAAAGGAAGCTAAGAAATGTCTTAAGGAGAAGGGTATTAAAGCCGAAGAAGTGAAGAATCTACCTCCTATAGAAGAATTATGTAAGCCAATCTCCCACTCATCCACTATTGAGGTACACTCTCACCAACATTTTGATGAAGATGATATTCTTTATTCTAAACCTCCTGATCAATGCTTAGAAGAATTTGATATCTTTGTTGTTAAGCAAGATAATTTTAATAAAAGAGTGCATAATCATTTGATGGGAAACTCTAGAGCTATTATTGAGTTGAGGGATATTGTGGAAAGAACCACCAATGATGTTAAAATGATTGTTAAACATTTCTAAATGGTTCATACTCAAATTGATCAGCTTATTGAAGTACAAAAAGATTTGCTAGTTAATGCTTCTAAAGAAAAACATGCTTATGAAATTACAACTAGAAGTGGTGCTGCCACCTAGGATCCTCTATATCCTGAGGGGCATCCCAAAAGAATTGAGCAGGATTCCCAACAAATTGAAAATAGCGGTACTTCTTCTAAGAGAAAGAAAAAGAAACATAAAACAGTTGTAGAATCTTCTGAAACTACTAAAGATCCTAATAGTATATTTGTCTGTGATGCTGAAACTAAGAGTGGTAATGAGAAAAACGATGCTCCTGATAAAGAAGAAATTGAAGAGGAACCTGAAAGGCACACTAAGAATACTAAGTACACTAAGGAAGATTTTGTTACTGAAAAACATGGTAGTGAAAGAGAGCCCTGGGTTCAAAAACCAATGCCCTTCCCTGATAAGAAACACAAGTCAAAGGAAGACAAACACTATAATAAGTTTTGTGAGTGGATGAAACCTTTATTTTTGCAAATTAATTTAACTGATGCTCTTAAATTGCCTCCTTATTCAAAGTATATGAAGGATATTGTCTCTAATAAAAGGAAGATCCCTAATGAGGAAATTTCTACTTTGCCTGCTAATTATTCCTTTAATGGTAAGGTTCCGAAGAAACTTGGAGACCCAGGGATTCCAACTATTCCATGTTCTATTAAAAATAGCTATGTTAGAACTGCTTTGTGTGATTTGGGAGCAGGAGTTAGTGTTATGCCTTTTTCTCTCTACAAGAGACTTCAATTGGAGAAACTAATACCAATTGATATATCTTTACAAATGGCTGATAAATCTACCACTATTCCTGTTGGTATATGTGAGGATGTTCCTGTTCAAGTGGATCATAATCGCTTGATATTAACTAACTTTGTTGTGCTTGAAATGCCTGAAGATGATAATATGTCTATTATTCTTGGGAGACCTTTTCTAAATACTGTAGGTGCTGTCATTAATTGTAATCAAGGAAAGGTAACTTTTAATGTTAATGACAAGGAGCATACTATCTATTTCCTCAAGAAGATTGATAGGACTTATTGCTTAAATTCAATTGAAAATATTGAGGGCATCCAAGTTGGGGAAATATATTGTCCCATACCACGAGAAAAATATGAAACTATTATGATTGGAACTATTGCTATGAGAGTTGAGGTAACATATTCATTTAGTGGAATGCAAAGTTCTGTTTCATATAAAATTGTTTAGGTAACAAGACCTGATCAACCTTGTTAACAAAGGGATTTTAATGAACAAAACAATGTTTTCACCATGATTATCCTTGCTTACTTTTATTTTATCCTTTTTAATTTTTGCTTTCACTTAGTTTACTTTTCTATTTTGTAAGTTGCTTGCATATTAGAGTGTCTTAGAACTTCTGAAGTTTTAGTTTTGTTTTGTTATTGCATCATTCCAATATTATCTTTCTGTCAGAAAATCATTCATCAATACCTGAAAATTGCTAAAAAATAAAGTGTCTCAAAAAATTCTAGAAAATTCATATTAAATTTTTACGAGAAAAAAGGGGCAGCGAAGTACCTGGAGTGACTCAGGGGGCCCCACTAGGCAGGCACACCGCCTGGTGGCGCAGCCACACTAGGGGCGCGCCTGGCTATGGTGTGGGCCACCCCTGGCCCTCCACTTATTCTCCCTCCTGCCACTCCTTTCTCTCTCCCGAGAAAACACCAGTTCATTGCTCAAACCCGTGTTCTTGCTGTTCCTGCTCGTGATTTTTGATCTCCTTGCTCAGCGCATCTTTGCTGCTAAGATTTGGAGCATTTCATCTCCGGTATGTGACTCCTCCGCTTGTCCAAGTAGATTTATGATTAGTGGATTAGATTTGTGATTAGTGGATTATATCTTGAGTATTTTGCTACTGTAGGTGACAGGTTATGTGAGCTTGCATGCTTGTTCAATGCTTAGAGAAATTGTTTTGATGCATGTTTAGGCCTCTTACAAGTCCCTATAAGTAGTTCCTTTAATTATGTAATCACTTTGCAATCACTTGTATGATGGTTGTCTAAAATTTTAGAAAAGGAGAAGAATGAACACCAACTCAACCAAGATGAATTAAGGGTGCCCGAGGTTATGAAGGTTCACCATGAGGACGAAGTTTTCCCTTCTATTTATCCATGCCCCGAGTTCATGAAGGATGTAGGGATTTCTCAAGATTTCAATACTTTAATTTCTAATACATGATTGGAGCATTTTGTGGGAGATGAATCTTACCAATATGTGAAACTAACTATGTCTGTGATGCAGGATTTTCGATTTTGTTGGTCCTTGCCTAACCCCATGGTTCATTACAAAATTTACAATATAGCTGTCGATCTCCCTTTTGATGATTTTTGTGCAGATATTAAAGTACCACAATGGGGTTTGTGTGAAAGGATTAGAGAGCGGCCTACACCACTCATGGACTTGTATGCAGAGATTTGCCAAGGGAGCAGCTTCTCAAAGGAGAGTGGTAAAATTCATAATATTCATCTGCCGTCTATTTGATACTTTGCCTATTTTATTGCCAAGTGCGTTCTCGCTAGGAAAACTTCTAGTAAATTATCCTCATATGATCTAGCCTTCATCTCAGCTGCGTTAAAAGGAGACATGACTTATAATTTGGGTGCTTTGATAGCTTTCCGTCTTGCTGCTAACCGTGAGAAAGGTGGAATTTGTGGAGGCCTCATCGACTCTCGTTTATTAGCTTTGCATGGTGTAGCGCCTCATCATTCAGACCTACAGTTTCCCATAGAGAGGCTTGACCTTAATTCCATGATACAACATAAATTCGTTTCTTCTTGGGCTAATTTGAGTGATTTATCTTATGAAATAACCTTTCTCCAGGCTGGTTGGAGAAGGGGTAAGTCCGAGCGTGTTGTTCTTTTGCCTGCGCCTGTTTTGTTTAACCTTGATACCAGGGTAGGATGGTCACTCACTAAGGAAGAGGTCAATACATATCTGGGGGAGCTCTCCCAGCAAGAGCATGATACTGGAAGGGAGGTTATAGATGATTCGGTCCAGCCCTCAAATGAGGGGGAGTCTTCGTACCAGCAGCCTGCCTATGATTGGGGAGTTTCTTCTTCTTTGCAAGGGCCTAACTACGATCATTCTTATGATGACCCACCGACTTGGAGTTCCTACCCGCGTTGGGGTTCATACCCACTTAGGCCAAAAGCCTAAGCTTGGGGGGAGGTATACCACCATCACACTCATCTACATATCATGTTCAGTCGGTACCTTGCATATCCATGTTTCGCTTTCTTTTTAGTTTTTGTTCTTGCTTTATTTCTGCTTTCCAAAACACAAAAAGACCAAAAATACTTTCGTTATTTCTCTTTGTTTGCTTCTTTGTCTTTTAGCCTTGATTTGCTTCATCCTTTTTAGCTTTGTTTTGATTATTCGAAAAACCCAAAAAGATTTCACTTTGATTGCTTTTCCCTTCGGTTCTTGCCTTTAAAAATCGAAAACCCAAAAATATGTGTTGTTCTTCTCTAGTTTTGTAAAGTTTGTTGCAGGGTTCAGCGGTCCTCAGTGATTCCTTGGAGTTTGGTCTTATCTTATTATTCGAGTCACACAAGTGAAAGGCAATGATGATTTGTGACAACTCGAGGTGTGGTAAGAGGCTGCTATGAACTCTATTTGTTTTCATTTTTGTACATATACTCATCATTGTGAACATGCTTAGTCTGTTGATTAAGGTATGTGCTATTTAATGGATACTTAGTAGTCCTTGCCTTCTTATGATCAGTTCCAATCCATTATAGTTCATAACATGTCATATAAATGTTTGTTTGCATTGTTCTATTCATAACTTGGTATGACATTGTGGTGTCCTCCTCTGAATGTTCTATTTGAATCGACTTGGTACATGCTCACACATGCATATGACTAAACAAAAAGTCAGTTAAGCCTTGATGATTTATTCTGCCTTAGAGTTCTTGTGTCACTTTTATGCCACTATTAATTTTGTTTTGTCGCAAGCATGATTATGACAGTTACTGCTCTCTCGATTGTCGCTCCCTTTCTATTGCTATCCTTCACTTGTGCTGAGTACTTTACTTGTGCATCCAACTCCCTAAAACCAAAGTTGTCAAAAAGAGTCAACCATATCTACCTATCAGCTTTATTGCTATTTCTTGCATATTTATTATGCTTTGTTTTCTTCCAATAAAAAACATTTGCTTGTTATGTGAAAATTAGTTAGTAAAGCTCTCACGAACTTGATGGCACACTTTACTTTCTTCCACTTAGTAAACTTGAACCATTGTGCCCATCTATGTTGCGTATATGCTTGCGCTTTGTAAGCTATGAATTAGTAGAACCATGTTATCATGGGGAACGCTTTCAACATTGCACTTATTTAATTGATATCATGTTCTTTTGCTTATGGATCCCGGTGGTGTGAAATGAAAGGGGAGCTTGTAAGGCTCATGGAGTTCGTATATATGTTAGAGAAATGCCTGAGCTGCTGGTCTAAGCCATGCCTAATCATGGTGGAAACCTGCAGCATAACCATAGTGAGCAATCTGTGAAGCATCCTCAATAAAAAAAGAAAAAAAACCTACGAAGTAGCAAAGAAAAAAAAGAAGCCTATGCAAATAGGAAATAAAAGGATCGCTGAGATGCTCATTGTCTGCTTGCCTTGTCATTTTGATATGGGAAAGTTTCCGTATCATCGGGCAAGGGGTACCCCGTTGGCGGTTCTCTATGATACACATGTACTTACAATGACAAGAACTTACTTGTGACTAAAGTTGATTAGCATGAGGAACGGTACTCGTAAGTAAGGGGCATGAGATTTTCAGCTTATAACTTGTCAAGCATATCCTCATATTTGTTCACTTTAACCTTAATCACTTAAAGATGCTTATGATAGGGCAATGAGAGATCAAAGCTAATGAGTACCATACTTTCAACATTTGGAAGCCTTTCAAACTTTTCAAATATTTTCTTTCACTTTTATGTTGAGTCACCATTTATTCTTTGAGAACCTTCTCGAGAGCATAGCTGTCATTCTTAGTGTAATGTGCTTGTCCCAAAACATGGTTAATTATGGCATAACTTTGACACTTGAATCTTTGATGTTTTTATTTCTAGTCTTCACTTAAACTTCAGAGGTGCCCTGGCATTTATAATTTGCTCCAAAGAAAGGCAAGCGAGACACCACTTTATCATATCTTCTTATGAGCATTAAAATCATGCATATGCTTATGTGTCATGTTGCTTATTATTAATGGGGTGGAATCTCTTCATAGCTTCATGACTACTAGGTAAACTTATTTGCATACTCTTTATTATGAATTGCCGAAGTATTTGATCATATGCTGGGAATATATACATCTTATGAAGCAAATGTGTTTGTGAAAGTTTCTTTTATCGCACTCAGTTTTCAACTGAATTGCTTAAGGACAAGCAATAATCTAAGCTTGGGGGGAGTTGATACGTCCAAAACGTATCTACTTTCCCGAACACTTTTGCTATTGTTTCTTCTCTAATTTGTGTGATTTGGATACAACTAATGCGGACTAATGTTCTTTTCAGCAGAATTGCTTTGGTGTCTCATTTTTGTGCAGGAAATCAACTTTTAGGAAAAATCCCGGAAAATATCACAAAACTCCTATTTTACCAGAAGACTCACGGAGCCAGAAGACGAGACGAAAAAGAGCCACGAGGGGCCCACACCACCTGGCCGTGCGGGCCAGGCCAGGCCGGGCCAGGGGGTGGTGTGGCCGCCTCGGACTCCACCTCAACCCCTCCTTTCGCCTATATAAGCTCTCTAACCTAAACATATGGGGGGGGGTCGACGTTTTTCCAGATAGAGTTCCGCTATGCCGCCACCACCATAAACCGCGATTTGGAACCAGAAACTCTGTTCTGGCACCCTGCTAGGACGGGGAATTGGAGGAGATCATCGCCATCATCATCACCATCGCTTCACCATCAACCATCCATGATTCCCCCATCCATGAGTGAGTAATACCCCACAGAAGGCTATGGGGATGGTAGGGATTGGATGATATCGTTCATGTAATTGCATTAGATTGTTAGGGCATGGTGCCTAGTTTCTATTGTTAGTGCTTTTTGACATTGTGCAACTTGTTATGCTTAATGCTTGTCACTAGGGCCCGAGTGTCATTATTTCAGATCTGAACATGTTATTGATTTATGAGGATATTATTGTTTATGATCTTACCTGCAAGTTGTATACACATATCATTGTCCGGAACCAAAAGCCCCGAAGTGACAAGAATCGGGATAACTGGAGGGAATGGCTGTGATATGAGGATCACGTGTGTTCACGGAGTGTTAATGCTTTGCTCCGGTACTCTATTAAAAGGAGCACCATAATTGCTAGTAGTTTCCCTAGAGGCCCCGCTGCAATGGGCTGGCAGGACAAAAGATGTTGTGCAAGTTCTCAGTACGAGCACGTATGACTATATATGGAACACATGCCTATGATTATTTAGTACTTGGATGCTTTACCTTATTTATATGCAAATGCCCTATGTCTTGATTGTTATATGAACTGTCTTGTCCATGCAACGCCCATCCATCCATCCCTATGCCTACCGCGCTTTAATCCTACTGTTTACTGCAATTGTTACTACTATCTTTACTTTTACTAATGCTGTCACTTTGCTATTGCTACTACAAAAATGTTGCTACTGATAAACTAATGCGAGCAAGATTGTTTCCAAGTGCAGATGAATTAACAACTCAGTTGTTAAGGCTTATAAATATTCTTTGGCTCCCCTTGTGTCGAATCAATAAATTGGGTTTTACTTCCCTCGAAGACTGTTGTGATCCCCTATAGTTGTGGGTCATCAAGGCGCAACATGGAAATCTTCTGAACAAGCTGATGGAAGCAATGGCATCCTTGACGAAGATTTTGCGGCAGAGGTCTCCATCTCCTCATCAGCTATAGTCCCAGTCAAGGGAAGATCGTCGGAAGCAGAAGGACTTGCGGGGAGCTCACCGCTCTCAGGAAGAGGAGGAAGCGAAGACAAATGATCATGATCCTATATCACAATAGAAGAAATAACCAGAGATGGAAGTTACAGATACAGAATGAAACGTATCCACGAATACTACTAAAGAGAAAGATGGTTGAAGGTGGAAACTTACTTTGGGAAGGCGATTCTTTTTGCCATAGGGCTCTACACGACAAGTGGAGGGAACTGGGCTCTTCTTGTTCAACGTAGTGAAGTTCTGAACGCTTTTCTCATACTGCTTGAGGGGAAGGTCTTCCGTTGAAATCATCATCGAGTCCTTCTTGCTGGTATATGCCCACATACCAGAGATACGAGCCTGCAGGGGCTACACACGAATCCGCAAGAAATACGCTAGAATCTAAAGACCAGATAATTCCTTGCCAACCCCATGCCGTAGTTTTGATATACGGTCCAGATGGGGTTGGATCTCCGCCATTTCTTCGGCAGAAGGACGCTGATCCCAGGAGTCAAGTTTGCGGAAAACTTTATTCAGTTCAAAGGGGGCTAACCCAAAAAGACTGGCCATCAACCATTTGGTCTTTGATATAAAACCACTCAGTTTTCCATCCTTGAATGGAGTTAGTGATTTTAAAATCAATGTAATCGACATCTGAGCAAACAGAAAAGATGGCACCGCCAACATTATGAACAAGGGTATTGGAAGCATTCCGAAGAATATAGAAAAAGTATATCCAAAGGCCCCAATGGGGATGAATTCCAAGGAAACACTCGCAAAGAGTAACAAAGCAGGCAACATGAAGGATAGAATTGGGCGTGAGCTGGTACAGCTGCACGCCATAGACAAAGAGGAGACCACGGAGGAACTCATAGGAATTGGAGAGAGAGGCAAAGGAAGGCACAGACGCTAGGAAGAAGATGAAAGCCAGCAGAGGAGAGGTGGAAAATAGTAAAAAAGATTCCTCCCCTTTATAAAGAACTATGGTATGAAGCTAAAACCGTTCGATGTAAAATCCAACGATCACAAGGGCACACGATGGCGACGTGTGTCAACAAGATCGTGTAAAAGAAATTAACTTGGGAAGTTATTGCCGTAGTAAAAACGGGGATACAATGCACGCCGCCTCGATCTCCGCGCAAAAGAGGGGACGTGCGGTCAGGAAACTATGCTGAATACGCCACCATGCGTCATCATTACTACAGCACGAGCCCACGCTCGACATGTCTCGTCATGAGCATATGTTTCGAGAATAAAAAGTGTGGAATTCATCATCAATGACGTCACACTAAAAACGGTTCAGTGGAAAGGGTACACACCCGAAGAAGGGTAAGGAGTCGAAGCAAATTCCTCCATGAAGATGATTGAGACTACAGTTGAAAACAAAAGTTTCGCTATAGCCTCGGGGGCTGATACGTCATGAACGTATCCATAATTTTTGATGCTCCATGCTTGTTTGTATCAACTTTCAACTATATCCTCGGGGGCATGAGATTTTCAACTTATAACTTGTCAAGCATATCCTCATATTTGTGTCACTTTAACTCTAATCACCTCAAGATGCTTATGATAGGGGCAATGAGAGCTGAAAGCTAATAAGGCCATAATTTTTGGAAGCTCTTTATGTAACTTGAAATTCCTGCTTCCCTCTGTGAAGGGCCTTTCTTTTTTACTTTTATGTTGAGTATCCATCTTCTATCTTTATGCACCAATTGAGAGAGCATAGTGGTTATTCTTAGTTTATTGTGCACTGTCCCAAAACTTGTTGATTGATTCATAACTTTGATATTGCTTGTTCTTAAATTATTTGTATCTAGTCACACTTATGAACTTTGAAGGTGTCCTATGCATTTATGTTTTCCTATACCATGAGGGACAAGCTAAATACCACTCTTATTATGTTTTCTATATGTGAAACAAACAAGCGTCTTTCAATGCATTATTATTCATGATCTTTTGTTTGTACCTTTTCATGTTACAACATAGTTGCTATGTCTTATTGTTAGAACTCTATCTTTCATGCTCATGTTTAGAGTACTTTGGTCCCAGCTATCAATGCTTTACAAATACCTTGATCAAGATTGTGATGGTGCATGTCACCTCAAAAATTATTCTTTTTATCACTTACCTACTCGAGGACGAGCAGGAGTTAAGCTTGGGGATTCTTGATACGTCATAAACGTATCCATAATTTTTTATGCTCCATGCTTGTTTTGTATCAACTTTCTTATGTTTTGTTTACACTTTGAGGTATTTTTATACATTTTCTGGAACTAACCTATTAACAAGATGCCACAGTGCCAGTTGCTTGTTTTCTGCTGTTTTTGGTTTCAGAAAATCTAGTAAGGAAATATTCTCGGAATTGGGCAGGACAAAAGCTAAAGTCAATATTTTACCAAAAGGAACATGGAGTCTAAAGGGCAGCCGAAGTGGGGCCACGAGGTGGCCACACCTAGGGCTGGCGCGGCCACCCCCTAGGGCGCGCCGCCCCATGGTGTGGGCCCCTCGGGCGCCCACCAAACTTTCCCTTTCGCCTATAAAAGTACCCCGATACAAAAACCCTAAGGGCCCGATCAAAAATCCACGAAAGAGTCTGTAGCTGCCGCCATCTCCATTCCAAGATTGGGGGATCCGAAGCTCTTCCTGCACCCTGCCGGAGGGGAGAGATCATCCCAGAGGCCTTCTTCATCACCATGCCAGCCTCCGGAGTGATGCGTGAGTAGTTCACCCCTGGACTATGGGTCCATACAGTAGCTAGATGGTTGGTTCTCCTCCTTTGTGCTTTCATGTTTAGATTTTGTGAGCTTCGTTCATGATCAAGATCATCTATTTGTAATCCTATATGTTGTGTTTGCAGGGATCCAATGGGTATTGAGATACTATGTCATATTGATTATTGATTTTATCACGTCTATGTTAGTTGTGATCTTGCATGCTCTCCGTTGCTAGTAGCTATCTTGGCCAAGTAGATGCTTGTGACTCCAAGAGGGAGTATTTATGCTCGATAGTAGGTTCATGCCTCTAGTAATCTGGGGAAGTGATAGAAATCTCTAAGGTTATAGATGTGTTGTTGCTACTAGGGAGAAAACAACAATCCTTTGTCCATGGGGCAATTGTATTATTTACTTTACACACTTTGCTTAATGCAATTATCTGTTGCTTGGAACTTAATACTGGAAGGGGTTCAGATGATAACCTGAAGGTGAATTATTAGTCATAGATGCAGTTGGATTACGTTCTATGTATTATGTTGTAATGCCCAATCAAATCTCGTAAGAGTCAAGATGTCTAGTATATGCATTGTTATGCTTTCTCAATCTATCAATTTCCTCACTGTAATTTGTTCACCCAACATGCTATTTATCTTAAGGAGAAACACCTCTAGTGAACTATGGACCCCAGTCTTGTAACACCCTCGCCTGATAAGGCTGAGTTCCTGTGTATAGTTCCAATCCCTAGAGCGGTTCACTGGCACACACAGTGCAGAAGAATACCAAAGAATATAGCAGTGCATCATTATTACATCGAATGATCCAGAATTTGTAATTATTACATAGTGCTTAGCTCAAGGGCTAGCTCAAATAATAAAGTAGCATACAGAAGCATAAACAGATAGTAGGCTCCATCTTCAATTGTGCCACAGGCAAACAACTGTTGAGTGGAGTACCGCGACCTATTCGATCACTCAGAATCAGTATAACCTGCAACATGAAACGTAACAGCCCCGAAGGGTCAATACATGGAATGTATGGCAAGTAGCGCTAAGGTAAAATGGACATTGCACCTAGCATCTACATGCTTATTTGGCTAGTGGAGCTTTGGCTAGCTTGCACTTTTCAAACACATTGATCCTAATTTCATAAACCATTTGATTCACAGCAACCCATTAGGTTCACCCATCAAGTTTTTGGAAATAAGGATGAGTGAGAATATGTCATTGTCTCAATATCAAGCAACTCAATCGTCTGTAACCGGGAACACGGCTAAGTACTTAGTTTTACACCCTGCAGGGGTTTGTACACTTTACCCATATGACCTGGCCAACCCAGCTCATATCACCACACTCATATTGTGTGATGATAGGGAGAAGTCCAAGATGAGACCTTTCGGGAAGTAGATCTCCAAACCACACTGCGCACCAGTCCCAACCTACCATTCACTACATCTCTGGCTACGCTAGGTTCGGATCACCACAACCTACTAAGTCCAACCAGCCACCCATTTCTTACTGGCACATGGTTGCACACGTAAGCTACTTTAACAAATAGAACCAATCCTTCTCAGTACCCTGGGCGACATTCCCCACCATTATTCACACTCTGTTGACAATCCAACCACTCCGCCCAGGTAGTTCATTAACATTATGTTGTTTTTGGTTTGAGCAAACATATACTTCACCATAATGTGATCCCTTTCCCCCGTCTTCACATCAGGTCTAAGCACATCTACTGAACGGGGCTCAACTACAAGGAATTCCTACCACAAATATATAGGATATAGCATAGTATAGTAATTTCTACACAATATCTACAGAAATACACTACACATGCATAAGAGAAAATAGTAGGACAAGGTATGAACAAAATAGCATCTACTTGCCTTGATAGTTTTTGGAGTTGTTCAGACACTCGTTGCAATCACAAACATTGCACTCCTCGCAATCTATCGATCAAACAATTGCAATATATAAACAACCATACACAATCATAAGCAAATGCACAAATTCATGCATGACAATTTAATAAAAGTTTCAGTAGTGTATTTAGGTTCTCTGATCATTATTACTACTGAATGGATTCATGGAAAACCCTTTGTGCATTAAAACCGAAACATGCAATTTGTTGTTCCAATTAATAGGCCTTTAAACAAAAATACTATGCCACGTCTGTAACTGTGTTTTAAAACCTGGACAAAAATACTATTGTATGGACAATACAAAATAAAGCCAGGGGCAATTGGAATCACGCAAAAAGGTGTTACAGATCTTTTTCTGCAATTTTTATAGTGAAATGAGCCTTTAATTAAACTCAAACATATAATTACAGTAAACTTGCAATTTTAATTCGTAAACAGGTTCTACACTTTCTTGTGATTCCATAGACACCTTATTTGCAATTTTCTGATTAGTAGTTATTTTCTTATGAATTTAATACTCCAAAAAAGCCATTAAACCATTTAATTAATCACGACAAATATTTATAGTAAATGTCTGATACAATTACAGATTAATATTCTACACAAAATTACGAATCCAACGGTATCTTATTTGCATTTTTACAATGAGTAGATCTTTTTATATGATTTTTACAAATTTTAATCATTTTCTGCTATTTTTATTCAATTTCAAATTACAGGGGAATATTCCCTGGGAATATTCTGCGCTGACGCAGCTGCTGACTCAGCGTGCAGCGCTGATGGTGCGTGATGTGGCGGAACGGGAGTGGGTGATACCCCTTCGCGTCGGGTTCTAATCTGAACCGTTGGCGGATGATCTGACGGCCAGGAGAGAAAGCTTCCGAGGCTCACCGTCGATGACATCGACGATGGCGAGCGGCGGCTCAGGCGGCGGCTGATGTAGGCGATCGGGTGGTGGTCTTTGATGTCGGACTAGACAACGAGGTGAGTTGGAGAGTGGCAGTCACCACGGTGGTCTTGGCGTGCAGCTTCGCTTCCTCGGGCGTCGACGGTGGTCAGCTGGAGTGTTGTGGCGGGGGTGATGCTCCAGCGGCGCCTCCTGCATGTTCTAGGGCTCCTGCAGGCAGAAGAGGGGCATGAGGAGAAGTGGTACAGCGAGGGGAGTCGAGTAGGAGAATAAGGAGGCGCGGGGTGCTAGGGAACCTCCTGTTCGTGCTCGTCTGAGGCGGCGGCTCCGGCGAGATCGGGTTGTGCTCCCGTGGCGGCTAGGGTTCACAAAACTCGAAACAAAATGACAAGGAGAGATTCGGGAGAATTTATAGCTAGGCTATGCTTCACGGATAGCATGAAAAATGGAACGAGGCGCGCGGAATCGGCGGAATTTCGCTTCGGATCGAAGCCGTGTTGCGCGAGGACTCCGGCTGGAGGTTGAAGAGGACTGACAGGTGGGCCAAGGTTGTCAGCGGCTCAGGGGAGGCGAGCTGCACGGCTGGGCTGCTGCTGGGCCTGCTGGGCTGGCTGCTGCGCTTCGGGCTGCGCGGGGAGCGGGGGCGGTAAATAGTGCAGGGGTTAGGTGGGCTGGGCTGGCTGGCTGGGGCTGGCCGGCTCCGAGTAGTTTAGGTTTTTTTTCCATTTGTTTTTATTCTTTTTCATTTCTTATTTCTTTAATATCTTTTGCACACAACCTTCGAATGAGATGATTTTTATTTCTGAATTTTTCTAAAATCCTGTAGATCTACATAGGATCATTTTTGGCACTAATATGCCTACTTAAAATAGTGATTTCACAAATCCATGTGTATTCCTTCTGTAGATGCATTTTAGTAATCCAATTTAGGATTTAAAACTAGTGTTTGCAATTCAAATTTTTCATGAATGTAGTGATGCCATGTCAATGCAAAAATATTTTTTTCTAGTCCCAAATTTCTAAAAATTTGGGATGTGACAGACTAACCCCCTTAAGATGAATCTCGTCCCAAGATTCGAAATGGCGAGCAAGGTTTGGGTGGTGTTCTCAAGGCTAACCCCCTTAAGAGAATTATAGTTGGCATCTTCAAATCTAATTGTTTGACTACATCTGATTCTTCTTTCCTTTTGGCATATCAATCTATTAAAACTTGATTCTTAACCTTCCAACCCATGCTAGAGTTGCATCTAAGTCAGGTGAATCCAATATAATCTTGCTGGTGGGAAATTTGTTTGCTACCAATCTCCAGGAATTACTTGTGGCATCATGTACTAGCTATCAATCCTTCTCCAAAGAGTTATCTTTAACAGATCCTATAAGTAACTCCATATGTAGCTATTCTTATCCATGAATGCCTTGATATGAATGAAAACGGTGCAACAATACTGAAAATTACGAGTGCGATGTATGAATTAGCTAGGAACTTACTAGTCATGAAGACTGGGTTGTTGATTTCTTTCTTGGCATGCACATGGTTTGTAGTTGCCTTTGGGGTTGAATCTGGCTTGGCTCCAGCTTCAATCTTCCTCTCTGGGCAGTTATCAGCATAGTGTCCCTTCTGGTTACACTTGAAACATTCCATGTTGCTGAGATCTCGATTTCCATTGCGGTGATGGCCATTGCCTCAATTGTGGTTGTGTCCATTGCCTCCATCATAAGAAGTGCGAGCACGGTGGTTGGATCCTGAGGAGTGATGGCTATTCTTCCTCTTGCGTCTCTCCACCTGCTGCTGTTTCCCTTCCAGAATCCTGGCCTTGTCCATCAGTTCCTCAAATGTTGGGCAATAAACCATAGATAGCTGAAGTGAAAGCTCATCACTGAGACCATCCAGGAACCTCTCCCTCCTCTTGGTATTAGTGTCCACATCCTCAGGGGCATAGCGGGACAAGTTGTTGAATTCCTCTATGTAGTCCGACACAGTGCGGTTGGTTTGGCACAGGTTGCGGAATTCCTTCCTCTCCAGGCTCATGGTCCCGGCAGAGACGTGGTTGGTTCTGAACCCTTCCTCAAACATGGCCCAAGTAACTGTGTCCAGCGGGTGGGTGATCTGGAAAGCATCCCACCAAGAAGCAGCTGATCCTTCCAGCAAGGAGCAGCAAACCTCACCTTTTCAGCATCAGTGCAACCAACGGTCACCAAGTCCTTATTCACAGAACAGAGCCAGTCGAGAGCAACCATGGGCTCAGGTGCAGAGGAGAACTTAGCTGGCCTCAGTCTCAGAAACCTGGTAAGAGCATCTCCCTGTGGTTGATTATTCCTGTTATTGTTATTGTTATTGTTGTTCTGATTTGCCATGAATTGTGTTATCACTTGGGTCAACTGTTCCTGCGCTGCAATAAGCTGAGCGATCTCATCGGGCTGGCGACGGGGAGGCATCTGTTGGGATAGCATAGACGAGTTATAGATAGAAAGACTAGAGAACTATTACTACACATAACTATATGAAGCAAACAATCATCACAAACAACACTCAAGCCAAAATAATTTTGTTTATGTTCCAGAAGTTTTGTTTTAGTGGCATATCATCCACAAAATAGTTTACAATTGATTAAAATTCGTTTGGGGTGAATCTACAATCTTAAAAGCAATGGACAGAATCTGTCCAGAAACTACATCAGTGTTCACGAATTTTTATGGGCATCTAAAACTCATCACGAATTTTAGCCAATTTTTTTTCTCATACTACAGAAAATTACGAACCATATCCTCAAATATGAGCGCAAACCGAGCTATCAGTAAGAAATGAAAAATCGCGCGGTATAACAAGTCAGACAGAAAACTCCAGCGAAATTATCACGAATTTTTAATCAAAACCTTCATTAAGATATTATGAAAACCATCAAAAATATTCTAGAACTTTTGGGTAACAATTAGCACAACCTAAACACAATAAACCAATAAGCATTTGCAATGAACGATTGCTAGATCTAAATGAATTCATATCAAAACTATATGGTAGTCATCATCTAACTATTCTTTATTCTCGCGCTTCCTCACACAAGTGTTCAACTACAAGTTTTGAACAAGATGAGATTAGAAAAGAAGGATCAAGGATTACAAGAATCTAATTAGTACAAAATTATAAGTTCATTCATATGGAGAGTCTCCCTTCTATGTTTTCAAAAGAGAAGAGTATGGAAGTTGAAGTGATAAGAAGATATTAGAAAGAATTGTAAAATGAGAAATAGATAGAATGAAATAGGATTTATATTCATATGGCTTTTCTATTCCAATCCCAGGTCACGATCCTACAGTCAACACACTGCTCTGATACCATCCTGTAACACCCTCGCCTGATAAGGCTGAGTTCCTGTGTATAGTGCCAATCCCTGGATCGGTTCACTGGCACACATAGTACAGTTGAATACCAAAGAATATAACAGTGCATCATTATTACATCGAATGATCCAAAATTTGTAATTATTATATAGTGCTTAGCTCAAAGGCTAGCTCAAATAACAAAGTAGCATAAACAGATAGTAGGCTCCATCTTCAATTGTGCCAAAGGCGAACAACTGTTGAGTGGAATACCGCGACCTATTCGACACACCGAATCGGTATAAGCTACAACATGAAACGTAACAGCTCCGAAGGGTCAATACATGGAATGTATGGCAATTAGCGCTAAGGTAAAAGAGACATTGCACCTATCATCTACATGCTTATTTGGCTAGTGGAGCTTTGGCTAGCTTGCACTTTTCAAACACATTTATCCTACTTTCGTAAACCATTTGATTCACAGTAACCCACTAGGTTTACCCATCAAGTTTTAGTAATTAGAAAATAAGGATGAGTGAGAATATATCATAGTCTCAAAATCAAGCAACTCAATCGTCCGTAATCGGGGACACGGCTAAGTACTTAGTTTTACACCCTGCAGGGGTTTGTAAACTTTACCCATATGACCTGACCAACCCAGCCCGTATCACCACACTCATATTGTGTGATGATAGGGAGAAGTCCAAGATGAGACCTTTCGGGAAGTAGATCTCCAAACCCCACTGTGCACCGGTCCCAACCTACCATTCACTACATATCTGGCTACGCTAGGTTTGGATCACCACGACCTACTAAGTCAAACCAACCACCCATTTCTTACTGGCACATGGTTGCACACGTAAGCTACTTTAACAAAGAGAACCAATCCTTCTCAGTACACTGGGCGCCATTCCCCACCATTATTCACTCTGTTGACAATCCAGCCACTCCGCCCAGGTAGTTTATTAACATTATGTTGTTTTTAGTTTGAACAAGCATATACTTCACCATAATGTGATCCCTTTCCCCTATCTCTTCACAGCAGGTATAAACACATCTACTGAACGGGGCTCAACTACAAGGAATTCCTACCACAAATATATAGGATATAGCATAGCATAGTAATTCCTACACAATATCTATAGAAATACACTACACATGCATAAGATAAAATAGTAGGACAAGGTATGAACAAAATAGCATCTACTTGCATTGATAGTTGTTGGAGTTGTTCAGACACTCGTTGCAATCACATACGTTGCGCTCCTCGCAATCTATCGATCAAACAATTGCAATATATAAACAACCATACACAATCATAAGAAAATGCACAAATGCATGCATGACAATTTAATAAAAGTTTCAGTAGTGTATTTAGGTTCTCTAATCATTATTACTACTGAATGCATTCATGGAAAACCTTTTGTGCATTAAAACCAAAACATGCAATTTGTTGTTCCAATTAATAGGCCTTTAAACAAAATACTAAGCCACGTCCGTAAACTGTGCTGTAAAACTTGGACAAAAATACTACTGTATGGACAATCCAAAATAAAGCTAGGGGCAATTGGAATCACGCAAAAAGGTGTTACAGATCTTTTTCTGCAATTTTTATAGTGAAATGAGCCTTTAATTAAACTCAAACATATCAGTATAGTAAACTTGCAATTTTAATTCAGAAACAGGTTCTACACTTTCTTGTGATTCCATAGAAACCTTATTTGCAATTTTCTGATTAGTAGTTATTTTCTTATGAATTTAATACTCCAAAAGGCCATTAAACCATTTAAGTAATCACGACAAATACTTACAGTAAATGTCTGATACAGTTTAATGTTCTACACAAAATTGTGAATCCAACGGTATCTTATTTGCATTTTTACAATGAGTAGATCTTTTTATATGATTTACAAATTTTAATCATTTTCTGCTATTTTTATTCAATTTCAAATTACAGGGGAATATTCCATGGGAATATTCTGCGCTGACGCAGCTGCTGACTCAGCATGCAGCGCTGACGGTGCACGATGTGGCGGAACGGGAGTGGGCGATACCCCTTTGCATCGGGTTCTAATCTGAACCGTTGGCGGATGATCTGACGGCCAGGAGAGAAAGCTTCCGAGGCTCACCGTCGATGACATCGACGACGGCGGGCGGCGGCTCGGGCGGCGGTGGTTGCAGGCGATTGGGTGGTGGTCTTCGACGTCGGACTAGACAACGACGTGAGTTGGAGAGTGGCAATCACCGCGGTGGTCTTGGCGTGCAGCTTCGCTTCCTCTGGCGTCGCCGGTGGTTAACTGGAGTGTTGCGGTGGCGGTGATGCTCCGGTGGCGCCTCCTGCGTGTTCTAGGGCTCCTGCGGGCAGAAGAGGGGCATGAGGAGAAGTGGTGCCGCGAGGGGAGTCGATTAGGAGAATAAGGAGGGAGTAGGGCGCTAGGGAACCTCCTGTTTGTGCTCGTCCGAGGCGGCGGCTCCGGCGAGATCGGGTCGTGCTCCCGCGGCGACTAGGGTTCACAAAGCTCGAAAAAAAACGACAAGGAGAGATTCGAGAGAATTTATAGCTAGGCTATGCTTCACAGATAGCATGAAAAACGGAACGAGGCGCGCGGAATCAGAGGAATTTCGCTTCGGTTCGAGGCCGTGTCGCGCGAGGACTCTGGCTAGAGGTTGAAGAGGACTGACAGGTGGGCCAGGGTTGTCAGCGGCTCAGGGGAGGCGGGCTGCACGGCCAAGCTGCTGCTAGGCCTGCTGGGCTGGCTGGCGGGGGCTGGCCGGCTCCGAGTAGGTTATGTTTTTTTTTCTTTTGTTTTTATTCTTTTTCATTTCTTATTTCTTTAATATCTTTTGCATACAACCTCCGAATGAGATGATTTTTATTTCTGAATTTTTCTAAAATCCTATAGATCAACATAGGATCATTTTTGGCACTAATATGCCTACTTAAAAATAGTGATTTCACAAATCCATGTGTTTCCTTTTGTAGATGCATTTTAGTAATCCAATTTAGGGTTTAAAACTAGTGTTTGCAATTCAAATTTTTCATGAATGCAGTGATGCCTTGTCAATGCAATGCAAATGCATTTTTTTCTAGTCCCAAATTTCTATTTTTTTTGGATGTGACAAGTCCACTTATTTTACCATTGATATACCATCTATTGTTTACCGTTTACTGTTTACTTTCTGCAAGCAATTACTATCTTCCACAGTATACGTTTAATCCTTTGTTTTCAGCAAAACCAGTGAGATTGACAACCTCACTGTAAGTTGGGGCAAAGTTCTGTGGTTGTGTTGTGCAGGATTCCAAGTTGCTAGCAACACCTTGGAGTTGTTTCCTTACTCCTACGGGTTCGATAACCTTGGTTTCATAACTGAGGGAAACTTGCTGCTGTGCTCATCATACCTTCCTCTTGGGGTTCCCAACGAGCTCTATATATCTTGAGCTATCAGGGGCTACATCTATCAGGAGCGTTGGCCGCGCACCTGATAAAAACTTGAAGACACATGGATATCATAGTAAAACAATAAACTTTGAGCCTATGTCCGGATGCATACATCTGAACATAGCCTTGGGGGCTATTCCTACCAGGAGCGCTTACGCACACCTGACAAAGGAAGGACAAAATACCTCCTATCGGGAGGGTATATCTGAAGCAAACAATCAAACAGCTGACAAAATATATAAATCTTGGATCGCAGCTAAATGCGACAAAACTCTGAATGCCTTGTTCAGAAACATGAAGGTAAGACCCCGGGATTCGTCCTGTGTGGCCTGGTAACCGCACAAGAATGCGCTCTGCTAGTATTATATCCGTATATATGATGCAATGAAAAATCCCAAGGGACACGTTGGGTACCCAATAAAATAAAACTGGAACTCAGTATTCAGTAAGACCTCAGCGGCCCTAACTGAGTTATACCAGTAATAAATCCCGAGTTCAGGCCTGGGGACATGAATTTGATGTAGGAAAACCTTGTTTTTTCCCAGGAGAAATTAACTGATGCTCGATTCGTCGGAAGCATCAGGCTCATTGTACCAAATCCCTATAAAAGTTTAAAAGTAATAAAAACAAAGGATTAAACATTTTTCTAAGACTCAATCCAAATCAACAATTCAGGTTGAGTCTCAGGGGTTACTAACATGGGTATGATTACTCGAGTCCTTATGATTTGCTACCTAGACCTGCTGAGAAGGTTACAGCCCATGAAGAGTCGAGATGAAGATCCAAAAGAGCAACCGACAAAGATTATAATAGGAAAGAGGAACAAAGACCGACCTGAAGTTGGTGTTGTAATTATATAACCTATCCGCATACAACTTCGAGACACGGCCTATTATATATAGGACGTGAGAAGCATAGGAGAGGGCACCGAACAATCCCCAAGCAATTTGTAGCCAATCAATCTCTCGTAATATTTAGGCGACTTTGATCCCATTGTTTCCCGACTTCCGACAAAATCCCCAGCTGCTCTCTTTTCCACAAATACCTCAGTCCTTCTTTATGGACATTGACGAGATCTCCCCTCGTCAATTAGGAATCAAACCAAAGACAATTTTGCAGCTGATGGAAATAGGTAATCGTTGGGCCGACGGAGAAGATGCATTACACAGCAAAAGAGCCTGCTCACCTGAAGAAGATAGGGATCGGCGCAACAACGACAGAAGGCGACGAATCAACGATGGGTATAACACACCAAGTTATGTGGTAGCCGATTTGTCTGGAGGGGACAACCGACAAAGCAATGACTACAATAGCGGGTACCACAATAGCAGGGATGGTGCTGGAGGAAGCCATCCGTAGCAATGGTACCAGCCAACAAATCGAGACCCACCTATGTCAGCAGGACAAATGTTGGAAGGGCCATGCAATATGCACTTCTACGTAGACTCACCAGGGAAAAGACGATCCAATCACCTCCTAAAGGATTGCCGAACATTCTTAAAAATGTAGGAGCTATGCAATGCAAGGGCAACCGAAGTAGAAAATTGAGGCTACATCACTACACCTAGCGCTTTTTCTATCTCTACACCACCACCACCACCGGGGCATCCACCAGCAGAACAACCGCAAAACACAACAAACCAAGAAGGTGAGTACCCTAGGTCGAAGGGAGCTATGTCGATGATTCAGAAGGGTCAACCATCTAATAGAACACATAAACTGATCACTAGACAAGTAAACATGGCAGAAACAACGCCACCCCTGCACTGGAGTATCTTCATTGGTCAGAGCAATAAATAACCTTCAACAGAGTTAACCACCCACTTCGTGTCCCACGACCTGGTTAATCAGTACTCGTAGTGGAGGCACAAATCGGTGGGTTCGACATGAGCAAGGTTTTCTTGGACGCAGGGAGCAGCATCAACCTCATCTACAACAAAACTCTACGAGCAATGAACTGGTCCCTGACAAATCTAGCACCAACTGATACAACTTTCCACGGAATAGTTCTAGGCAAAGTCGAAGCTACTCTGGGCAAAGTATACCTCGGCGTAGTCTTCGGTTCAAGAAGCAACTTTAGGCGCAAAAAATTGGAGTTTGAAGTCATGGATTGGCCATCACAATACCATGCGATCCTGGGATGACCAGCCTTCGCTCGATTCATGGCAGTACCCCACTACGCATACCTGGTACTGAAAATGCCAGCACCTAATGGGGTCATAACAGTAAAAGGAAGTTTCAGCCGCTTGAATAGCTGTGATCACGAATTCAACAAAATATCAGAATCTTTCGGGATGGAGACACAATTTGGCTAGCTAAAAATAGCGGATGAAGAACTACTACACGACAAATGCAGCGAGCAAAATCCAGAAACTCAAGAGAAACGCGCACCTGCAAAAGCTACCTATTCGGCCTCCACCTCTAGTATCGTGTAGGAACAAGCACTCGTCAGCTCTCCCAAGTACAAGCAACCCGGAAAATCAACTACTTTTCTCTCTGGTCCGCGTACAGACACGACGTCTCTAGTCATAAACCTATACTTACCGCGAAGAAGCATGATGGAGCACCTCAAGGAAGAAGCCACAGTTTTTAAGCAAATTGGTTACTTTTATATCCAATAAGGCCAATGGCCAGGCGATTACGCCTATGCAATGTATCCGTTTATATTCGTCAATGAATAAAGAAATCACTTCTCAACATAGAAATTTCTAAAACACATACAGGCAGTTGTGCAAAGCAACATCAGTTCATCGGGTCCTCAACAAAAATAATACAATGTACAATGAAAATCTCGTATAAAGCATACTACCTTTTTGACAAGTATAAAATAATACCTATACAGTATCTATCCTACAAAAGTACAAAGCTACACAATAGAAGGAGAAACGATCAGATAGCAAAATTCATAAAAAACTCCTTGTCTACCTCTAGGCACTTTTGAACAATTCTAATTGCAAGTCTACGGGCGACAACATAATGAGGCACCATGTTGATAAGACCACCATCAGCAGGAGAAGGTAGCCCAGATGATATGACGTCCAAATATAGCATTGGATGATGCACATGCACCTAAGACAATGCAAGCTTGGCACCCGCCACAAGTTGAAGCTTCAAAAAATGGTGAATTCGTTCACCCTGCCAAAATTTTGCCATCAAATCAACCAAAGTGTGATGCTGGGGATCCCGAGGAAACATGGAATTATAAATAATGGCCAGCAATCTGCGACAGCACTAGACAAACTGCTCCACCTCGCATACACTATCCTGAAGCAAGGCCACGGCATAAGCGCGATGATGATCAATCTAGAAATCCGTCCTGGAATTTTGAGAGGCAGACACTAAAAGAACATTTCATGGTTCCCTGTGTTTTGTGTGTTAGATAACAATACCATGGAGTTTCTAATGTGCACTAAGTGTTGCAGGAAAGAGTTTTGGATGTTTGGGGGCTAGATTATCTGCCCCATCAAGGGCCGGATAATCCGGCCTGAACATCTTGGCCAGGGCTAGCCGCGCACAAGCTTCTATTTGGGGGCGGATTTTCCCCCGGACAGTCCGGTGCTTGGGCGGATTTTCTCCCCGGACCGGATAATCCGGCCTTCCTTTAGGGTCGGATAATCTGGCCCCAGGGGAATCGCCCAAGGGAGCGTCTGCGCGAGCTTCTATCTGGGGGCGGTTTTCCCCCGGACATTCCGTGGTTGGGGCGGATTTTTTCCCCAGCTGGATAATCTGGCCCTCCTCTAGGGCCAGATAATCTGGTCCACAGGGAGAAGATGCCAAGGACCGCCCTGCACGAGCTTCTGTTCGACGGCGGATTATTTGCCGAATAATCCGAGTATGGGGCGGAGTTTTCCCCAGGCCAGATAATCTGGCCCTCACTTGGGCCAGATAATCTAGCCCCCAAAGGCTCCAATGGCTCAGTTGGGTCAGGGGGTATAAAATCCCCATCATCTCCTTTGGTCAGAACTCTTCGTTCATTCGAAAAAGATCAGACCAGTTGCAAAAGCTCTCTCTCTCTCTAGATCTCCCACTTCAACCACCCGAAGGCTTCAATCGTTGGGGGAATTGAAGGAGGAGACATCATACATTGTCATCACGAATCAAGTGCATCAAGTCCTCTCCATTCACTTGGAGAAATCCCCAATCTAGTATTCTCGTTAATATCTAGATCTTGTGTTTTGTTATTGATAACTATTGTTCTTGTGGTAGCTTGTTGTCATTACGGGAGCCTCCAATTTGGTTGTGGAGTTGTGTCCCGCTAGTTGTGTAAAGGCACCGGTTACCGCCTCGAAGGGTTCCTATAGTGGAAAGGTGGATCAGGCCTTTGGTGGCGGGATCCATCGGAGAACAGGGTGAGGCCTATTGTGACGTGGTGGTCTTAGTACCGCCCACCCCTCCAATGCATATGTACTTCCCTTAACAAGGAAGGAACTGCGGTAAAACAAATCCTGTGTGTCTACGTGCTCCACTACGGTTTACTCGTTCCTCTATCTCACTTGCCTTTACTCGCTAGTAGTTAGGTTTGCATATAGGGAAATTCTACATTATAGTATATCTAGAGAATTTACCTTTTGTGTCAAGCCTAAAATGTAAAAAGCACTAAAATTTGAAGTAGCACCTATTCACCCCCCCCCCTCTAGGTGCCCATATGATCTATTTCAATTGGTATCATAGCCCCGACTCTTAATTTGGGCTTAACCGCCTAAGAGAAGTATGGGTACTAAGGAAAATGGGAATGAGGATGTGGACGAGGTCACAATGGATGACCTCAAGACGTTGGAAACAACCTTGTTGAAATCCTTTGAGACCAAGATGGAAGAGATGCATCAAATGATTGCTCACCTCACATCATCAACAACCCCATCCCCATCTTCCTCTGAGGCCACCACTCCTCTATCTAAGGATAAGGATCACGCTGGATCTAAGGAAGATGAAGTGGTAGGTGAAAAACATAATGGTTCTTCCTCCAAGAAGGGAAGTGGTAAGGAGGACTATAGTGAGGTTCCTCATCTATATTCTCTCGACCCACCTATCCCTCATCCTCATATAAATAATAGGGGTGATCCACCCAATCTTACTGCATCTTCATTTAATCAATGGCAATTCTTAATGAAATCTCATGTATGCAGTTCGTCTATTGAGCTTTGGAGGATTATCGAAGATGGTCTTCATATTGGAGACCCCACCAACTTGACTAGGAGAGAAGTTGTGGATAGTCAACTGAATGCAACAACTCTCCACATGATTCAGCTCGGAGTGGGTCCCAAGGACATGCCCCACATTAAGCACTTCAAAACCTCCAAAGAAGCTTGGGATGCTCTCACCGACCTATTTATTGGAAATGAAAGCATGAGAAGAAATAGGTATGATGCCCTTAGCAATGAAGCTGAAGGATTTTACATGTTGGATGGTGAAGACCATGAAGATATGTATAGAAGGCTCAAGGGCATTGCAACAACATTTAGAAAGCATGGAGCCACTCACATTGATGATGCTTGGATAAAAAGGAAATATGTGAGTGCTCTAATGCCATTTGAGCCAACGGTCTTGAAGAGTTTGCAAGGTAGACACAACTACCATCAAATGACTTCCAATGAAGTCATGCAAGAAATGGCATCATTCAAGGTTGCAGCTAAGAACGCTGAAGATGCTCGTGCCCGGGCCATTGGAATGCAAAAGGGGGTCAATGTTGCTCTAAAGGCAAATGTTGTTGAACAAGATGAGGATGAAAGAGGGTACGAGGGTGTCTCCATGGGCTGTCCCGAGGAAGTCAAGCGTGCTCATGGTGAGTACATGGCTTTCTATCCAAGGAATTTTTGGAAGGATCCAGCCAAGTCCAAGTCAGAACTCGAGCGCAAGAATGGGTCAATGGAAGAAGAGAGAATGGCCCAAAACGGAGAACATGCTACAATTGTGGAGATAGGTTACACTTTGTGGCTGAATGTCCTTATCAAAGTAGAGAAGACAATGGTGGCAGGCTCATCCTTAAAGAAAAGTCCAAGGCACCTCGAAAGAAGCCATTTATCAAGAAGAATGGTCCTTACAAGAAGCAACCCAAGATTGTCTTGGTGGCACAAGAATAATATTCCTCTACAAGTGAAGACGAAGAGGATGAAGATAGTTCTCGTGAGGTGGCTGCTATAGCCACCACATCTACCCTGTCATCACTCTTCGACTCTCCAAATGAAAATGTCATCAACAACAATGTCACTTGCCTTATAGCAAGAGGGTCCGAGGTATCATCTTCTATTTCTTCATTTCCTAAGACTAACATAAATATGGATATGGATGATCATACTAGTCTTAACATAAAAGAAGAAGTTATTGATTTGGACAATTTCTTCACTAACTTTCAAGGTGAGCACAAACTTCACTTTGATGCTCTTATGAGTCAACTTGCTCATTTCGAAGCTCTTCTAGAAGAAAAGGGTAGAATTGAAAGAGAAGACGCCTTGGAGATAGCCTCCTTAAAGAATGCCTTAGAAGAAGAAGAGGAAGCTCGAGTATCCTTAGAGGAGAAACTCGAGTCAATTGAGGAATCCCATGAAGAGATTGTTGCCCAGCTCATGAAAGAACGTGACAATGCTCTTGCTAAGGTAAAGAAAGAAAATGTTGAATTTGGGGCGGCTCATGCTAGACTCTTAGAGAAGTTTGAGAAACTTGACATTGCTCACAAGGCATTGGAGAGTGAACATTCTACTCTAAATGAGTCTCGTGATCAGCTCCAAACTCAATTGGACAAGTATGATATGCCCAGCACCTCCACTCTATCTTGTGGAGATGAAGACATTGTTGAGGAAAATGCAAGGCTAAAAGAAGAACTTGTAAAGGGATATCAACATAAAGGTAAGTAAGTCCTAGATGAGGTGCTTAGCAAGCAAAGGACAAACAATGGGAAAGAAGGTCTTGGTTATGTCCCCAAAGAAAAAGAAGAAGAAGAATAACAAGAAGAAGAAGAGCAAAACTTCTCAACCAAAGACAAGCACCGCCTCTAATGACAAGACTAACTATGATGGTTTTGTAGGGGCTAATAATCCTAATCATGAGTTATTTGTGATTATTATGGTGATGTATATGCTAGCTATGGAGGTCCTTATGATAGTTACATTTCTTGGTCTATTTGGGCTCCCAAGACCCTTGTCACTAACATGAGAGGACACATTGAAAAATGGGTACTGATGGCCCAAAATATATCAAGCTCGTTGGGGAACCCCAAGAGGAAGGTATGATGAGCACAGCAGCAAGTTTTCCCTCAGTACGAAACCAAGGTTATGAATCCAGTAGGAGCAAGGAAACCAAGGTGATCAAAGTATTTGTAAAACATTCAAAGCTGGGATCATAGTACTTCAATCATAACATGAAAGACAAAGTTTTAGCAATAAGACAAAGCAACTATGTTGCAACATGAAAAGGCACAAACAAAAGATTCATCAATAACAATGCTTTACAAGATGTTTGTTTGTTTCACATAAAGAAAACATAGCATAGTAGCATTCAACTTGTCCCTCGTAGAGTAGCAAGACATAAATGCATAGGACACCTTCAAAGTTTACAAGAGTGACTAGATACAAATAGTTTAAAACAAGCAATATCAAGTTATGCATCAATCAACTAGTCTTGGGACAATGCACATAGAACTATGAATGGCCACTATGCTCTCAAAGTAGGTGCATAAAGATAGAAGGCGGAGACTCAATATAATGGTGGAAGAAAGGCCTTCATAGAAGGAAGTAGGGATTCAAGTCCCATAAAGAGCTTCCAAAAATTATGGTACTTGTTAGCTTTCAGCTCTCATTGCCCCTATCATAAGCATATTGAAGGTGATTAAGGTTAAAGTGACACAACTAAGAGGATATGCTTGACAAGTTATAAACCGAAATCTCATGCCCCTTACTTACGAAGACCGAACCTCATGCTACTCAACTTTAGTCACGAGTAAGCTCTTGTCATTGTAAGTACATGTGTATCATAAAGAACTGCCAATGGGGTACCCCTTGCACATGATACATGAGCTATCCCATAATCAAAATGACAAGGCAAGCAGACCATGAGCATCTCAGCGATCTTTTTATTTGCTATTTGCATAGGTTTTTATTGAGGATGCTTCATAGAGTGCTCATTATGGTGATGCAGCAAGTTTCTACCATGATTAGGCATGGCTTAGGATAGCGGACCAGGCGTTTCTCTAACACTCATACAAACTCCATGATCTTACAAGTTCCACTTTTATTTGACACCACCGGGATCCATAAGCAAAAGAACATGATATCAAACGGGTACAAAGTACAAGTGCAATGTTGAAAGCGTTCCCCATGATACATGGTGTCGTCGGATTGAGGACAAGTACACCATGAGGGGGTCCACGAGGCGTGCGGAAGAGAGGGGTGTGAGACGTATGGTATTCCGGGACGGTGAGCACACAAGTTTACACAGGTTCGAATCCGCCGGCTTTGGACGGATCCTGCTCATGCTAGCAATCCAGTAATACGGCAGAGCTGGAATATGGGTTACAAGGGTTTCGCCTATGCGAGTTGAGATTGTAGACTATTGTGTTGTCTAGAGTGTTGCCCTAAAGGCTCTCCCTAGGACGGCTTATATAGATATCCGGCCTAGGGTTTACAGGAGAGATCAATCCGGCTACGACTAAGAGTTGGTTACAGAGTACATCTTGAACTACAAGTAACATTATGGGCCTAAGTCGGTAAGTCTTCTGGGCCTTCCTATAGCCGGATTGGACTCTGTCTTCTCCCCTGACTGGGCCGCCCATGAAGCAAAGCTCCGAAGTGGGCCACCCTGGTCAGTGAGGAACTGTGAGGATACCCGGAAAGTATATCCCCAACAGCATCCCTCGGAGGCCTCCAAGATCCAAAGTCGGATTTTATCATCGTCTAGCTTGATCTTCGGCTTGCAGAATCTTGAAGGGTTCCTGAAACTTCACAATAAAAAATACGATCCGGGTCTCAAAAATAAGTCGGACCTATCAATTAGTTACTCGGATTTTCCAGCTCGATTTTAAACTAAGACGGGACTTGGTTTCTACGCCACCTGACACAAGCATGGTCAAGTCACATCATCTGACAGGCGTGCCATCAGCACGACCGTTGGTGGGTCTGCGGTTCGTGGAACCGAGGCGCCGTTTCAATGCGTGCGTGGAGATCGAGGAGACGCAATCATCGCGTGGGTCCTTCCCAGTTCTTTCCATGACGCGTGGCGGTTACACTGTAGCATTTGCACGAATCTTGGCGCAGTTAGGTGGATATAAGGGGTTTGGATTTCTCCTTCTCCTTTCCACCAGTCTTTGTCGTTTCCTTTCCTCCCAATCCTCCTGCGCGCTCAGAGCTCTCCCGTCCTTCCCCCCACAGAACTCCCAGCGCCGCCACTTTCAGGTCATCTTCTCACCGGAGAAATGGCTTCATCGTCTTCTTCCTCCGGTTTGGCGGTAGCAGCGGCCGCGGCGACGACGGAAGCAGCAGCGGAGAAGGAAAGCTTCCGGGGAATCTGGATCCCCTGCGCCCTCGACGAGGACAACCTCAAGAACATGGAGAAGGAGGGGCTTCTCGCTGCCGGCGACTTGCGGAGCGGCTCCAGCGAAACCGTCCCCAACCCGCAAGACGGCGAGCGGGTCCACTTCGGCACCCATCTCGACCGAGGTCTTTCTTTTCCTCCCTCGGAGTTCTTCTCCGAGTTTATAGATCATTACGGAGTTCAACTCCACAATCTTCCTCCCAACTCTCTCTTAGAGATGAGTGCGTTTGCATCGCTTTGCGAGGGATTTCTCGGCATTAGGCCGAGTTTGCTTCTCTTCTGGTACTATTTCCATGTCCGGAGAAATTCCATCACTGCTGGTGTTCCTTACATCACCGGCACTATTAGCTTTTCACTTAGACGTGACGAGGCATATCCCAAAATTTCTGCCAGTGATTCGGTCAAACAATGGCCAGCCACTTTTTTCTACCATAGGGATATTCCGACTCCTGGCAAAGCTACTGCTTTGTCGGCTTTTGTCGACGGAGCCGCCATGGCCCAGCCTTCCTGGGACGAGGCTGCTCCGGCTCTCACCGACGATCTGATCCTCGCGAAGAGGCGGATCGAATATTTGATCAAGCACATGGGGCTGAAGAGATCCGACTTGGTCCAGTGCTGGTCGGATCCAGCCACTTCAGTACCACGGGAACAGACTAATGCACTCCATCACGTCTTCCAAAAAAGACTCCCTTCGCATCAGCCCCAAATCCTATACCACTCAAGGCTACATCAACGAGATCAAGTGGCTGATCAAGGAGCGGATCGAGAGGAGGATTCGGAGATTTCTCTGGATATGTACACAGCGGAAAACCCTGTGGTGCCAGTAAGCTTCCATCAATACACCTTTTATGTCTTTCAATCTCTAAGTTATATACTGCAATGCTGATATGCTTTCTTGTTTTCAGCTTGCTGACCTCCCCAATTCGGAGCTTGCTCCACTCGAAGGATATCCTCCTGAGTTTTCTCAGGAGACTGAAGTGGTCCAATTTCCGGACCTTGCGCTCAATAAGCGCAAAGCTCCGAAAGTGGATGTTGGCACAAAGGAAGTGCCTATTGTGAAGAGGTAACTTTCATTCACAATTTCCGCCTTTGTACCTTTCTCAAATTTCTTTCTGAGATGTAATGTTTCCGACTTTACTACATTCTCAGAGCAAAGCCTCTCATCAAGGGTAAGGGGAAAGGGATTCCAGCGAAGCCCCTGCAACGGACGAATCTCACCATAGCTTCTCCTGCCGTGGCTCCTCTGACTCCTGCCCCTCAACCTTCTGCAACTCCGGTGATCATTCCTTCTTCGGTGGTTGCAGAAGATTTGGCTCCTCCAATAGAGCCTGTGATCCTTGGGTCACAAACTGATGTCACCGTGGGTGCGTCAGGTCAAGATAAGGGTGAACCCTATTCGGGTAATGATCCCTCGGCTGAAGTCTTCGCCGACAACCTCATCAGCAATTCGGGACTTGCCAAGTTTGGCCTGTCCTGGAAATCTGCAGAGGAAATCCAGCGGCTGGCCAGGCAAGTCCTGGACAAAAGCCATCTATCCCCCGAAGAGGAAGCACAAGAAGCAGAGGACGTCAAGTTCTCCGACCTTCTCGCTCAAGTCCGCCTTCGTGACGAGAGGATTAGGGCTAGCGAGCTTCCAATAGCCCCAGTGATCCCTCTTACTCTTGCCGAGAAGGTGGCAGTTGAAGTGAATGCGGGTTTAGACAAACTCACCCGTGAGCAATATGTAAGTCGGAATTCCAACTCTTGTTTTTTACATTATGTTATATCATATCCTCTAGCCCCCAAGCATGAAGTAGGATATAGAATCCGGGTTTATGCTTTCATTAGGATGCCAAAGAACGAACTAGTGCAGCCCCCAAGGCTCGTGCTGATATTTAGCAAAAAATATTAGCCCGAGTCTTAAGTAGCTTTCTGATTTTGGGTATTCTGACTTATAGAAAGTATGTTCCTATAACCAGGAATTACTGACCAACTCTGCAATAAGAGGAGAGAGATCAAGCAAGTTCGGCTTAAAAATGCCGAACTTAAAGTAGCCAAGGATGAAGCCGAAGGTAAACATTCCGAGATTCAAACCTTGTCCTTTGCTTTTTTCAATGTCAAATTTTTTCTGAACTGTTGTTCTTTTTTGACTTACAGCGCTAGTGAAACAATCCATTGCTATGATTGAAGAGGCCGAGAACCTCAAAACCCTGGTGGTGGAAAACAAGGGACTTCGCCAAGAGCTGGATAAGCTCAAGGCGGATCATGAAAGGAGCATAGCTCAAGTCCTGGAATCCTCCTCCATGGCCACTGAAGAGCACGATCGCAAGATCGCTGCTCAAGATAAAATTATCTCGGACCTCAAGAATGAGCTTGGCAGAGAGAAGGATATCTCCGAAGCGCTCCGGGCTAAACTCCAGAGTCTCCGGGAGGAGAAGACCAAGATTGACGATGTCATTCTTGGTACGTTCCATCTGTCTGACTTATCATTTCTTCGACTTTCATCAATGTCGGATTTTTCTTGACTTGTTTTGTGTATAGGTCCTCTGAACTTGACGGGCTCTTCCTCCTCCGAGCCCCGCACCCACCGGCTTACCCAAGTCGGTGATCTTATGCATGACTTCCGCCAGTCTATTGAGGACACTGGCGAATCTCTCAGGATTCCGGACATGCCAAGCATGTCGGATTTTCAGGTGCGAGACAAGGCCAAGGACATGCCGCAGCTTGTTCGGGACTGGAACATGTCCTACGCACGGACTGCTGCGCAGAACGCTCTCACCATGGTCATGAGCCACCATGGAAACATGGAGATATGGCAAGTGACCAGAGGGTACTACAAGGTAGATGAAGACGGCCAGGAGCAAGATCTTCAAGCCATCATGCACTCCTGCGCCGGATACAGGTGCCACGTAGCTGATCTGATCAGCTACGAGATCCCCTTCTTCACCCGCGTGTCTACTCCACCACCTCCTCTAGAAGAAGCCGAAAAAGTTTCTGAAGATGAACGGACCACCTCGGATCCGGACATCTCGGAACGATATCAAGGCGGAGTAACCAGCGAGCCGACAGCTCCTTCATCTCCTCCTGCATCATAGACTAGAAACTATGTATTATTCCGGAAAGACATGATGCATTTTGTAAATATTAAGTACTATTGACTTTTGCTAGTGCTAAGCTTTTTATCTATTCAGCACTTTTGGCTTTGTTTTTTTTTGTGTGCTTGAAATATTTTCATAAGCACTTGAATTTTTTTGTCTCTACTTATCGTTTATCTGGCTTTCCACCTCGTCCCTTTCGTGAGCCGGCTAAACCTTCAGCCGGAAACTTTGCTGAGCAACGGAGCTCACTTGCTAAACCAGTTTAAACTCGGAAACAAAGCCGGCTTCCAGTACCAACAATTCACTACTCGGAAAATACCGGCATCCAGCAATCAGACAAATAACAAAAGTAAAGACTAGAAATTTTAAAGTTATACCTGAAGGTAGCAGTTTTAGAGTCGGAAATCTAGACCAGAACGAACATGAGCATAAAGTACTTTCAAGCATTCTGGGATTTTCGACTATAACATGATCATTAGGAAATAAGATGGTAAAAACTTCTCAGAAAAACTTGAGGCAACCAAAACTTTTATTTCTCAAAGAACATGTACATATATATGATTACAAAGAAGGATAAACTAAGAATAAAAGGGACATAGCTGAGCAATATTCCACGGTCTATCTAACTCATCCGGATTTGTACTGCCTCCAGCTCTCTTTCTCTTCTTAGTAGCAGGTCTTTCTTTGACTGGCCTCATGTCAGTTAAGTAGTACGATCCATTGTGCAATACTCGACTAACTAAAAAGGGCCCTTCCCATACTGGGGAAAGTTTGTGCTTTCTTTGTTGCACAAGCCGGAGAACCAAATCACCTTTATTGAAAGATCTATTTCGGATTCTCTGGCTATGATACTTGCGTAACTTCTACTGATAGGCTGTAGATCCCATTTCAGCAACGACGTGAACTTCTTCAACTAAGTCGAGATCATTTTGTCGAGAAATCTCGGCATCCTCTTCGATATATGCGGCCACTCTAGGAGAAGTATGAATTAAATTAATAGGGAGAACTGCTTCTGTGCCATAGACCAAGAAAAAAGGTGTGTATCCTGTTGACCTATTCGGAGTTGTTCGTAAACTCCAAATTACAGAGGGTAATTTCTCAGCCCAAGCCCCCGCAGCACGTCGTAGTGGTGCTTTGAGTCTCGGTTTTAGGCCTTGTAAGATTAAACCATTAGCTCTTTCGACTTGTCCGTTAGCCTGTGGATGTGCGACTGACGCAATGTCAATCCGGATATTGTGCTCGTCGCAGAATTCAGCCAACTCTCCCATAGAGAAGTTACTCCCGTTATCCGTGATAATGCTATGCGGATAACCATACCAGATTATAACATCCTCGACAAATCTTTTGGCTATTGCTCCATCACAACTAGTGACAGGTTTAGCCTCAATCCATTTGGTGAATTTATCCACCATCACTAAGAGGTGAGTAAATCCACTTGGAGCTCATTTAAATGGTCCTACCATATCAAGCCCCCAGACCGCAAAGGGCCATGTTATAGGTATTGTTCGCAGCTGATCAGCCGGAACATGAGCTTGCTTGGCGTACTTTTGGCAGCCTTTGCACGTCTTGACTAATCGTTCGGCATCTTCCTGAGCTGTAAGCCAGAAAAATCCGTGTCTAAAAGCTTTTGCCACTAAAGATTTGGCTACAGCGTGGTGACCACACTCGCCTTCGTGGATTTCCCTTAAGATTTCCACTCCTTCTTCCGGAGATACACAGCGTTAAAAGACCCCAGAAAAACTCTGTTTATGGAGCTCACCTTTAAAAATAGTATAGGCTTTTGCTCGTCGGATGATTTGCCGGCTCAGCACCTCGTCTTCGGGTAATTTGCCATCTACCAAATAATCGAGGTAGGGTTGAGTCCAGCTGGGAATTACGGCCAAAACTGTTATCAAAGGTGAGTCGGATTTGGTCGGATATTCCTCTCTACTCCCTTTATCGAGGGGACTTTGAGGTGCTCTAAAAAAGCGCCATCCGGGACCTCTTTCCGCGCAGAGCCTATGCGAGATAGTGCATCTGCTTCCTCATTTTCTTCTCGAGGGATGTGTTGAACTTCAAACCCTTCGAACGATTTAAATAGATCATCCACGACAGCTTTATATGCTTCCATGTGTTTATTTGCATTACAAATATCCGAGACTTGCTGAGCAACAAGATCCGAATCTCCGTAACACATCAAACGTCGGATGCCAATATCCTTAGCAATCTGGATTCCATGCAGCAGAGCTTCATACTCGGTAATGTTGTTTGTCGCTGTGAAGTGGATCTGCAACACGTATAAAAGTTTGTCTCCTTGGGGTGACTTGAGCACCACGCCAGCCCCCGAGCCCCCTCGAGCCTTAGACCCATCAAAAAAGAGGGTCCAATATTCCGACTCAGGGAGGATCATGTTCTCCTTCGTCTCTATCCAATCAGCGACAAAGTCAGCAAGGATCTGGGATTTGATTGCTGTCCGAGGTTTATACTCAATGTAGAAAGCTGAGAGCTCTATTCCCCACTTGGCGACGCGTCCTGTGGCGTCGCTATTGTTCATTATGTCTCTCATGGGAGCTTTGCTCACCACGGTAATTGGATGCTCCTGAAAATAGTGTCGTAACTTACGAGATGCTAGAAAAACACCATAAGCCAACTTTTGATAATGTGGATACCGCTGTTTGGACTCTGTCAAGACCTCGCTGAAAAAGTACGTCGGACGCTGCACCAGGTGTTCCTGATTTTCCTCTGGTCTCTCCACCACCATGACGATACTGACAACCTTATTTGTCGCAGCAATGTAAAGAAACATCGGTTCCTGAGGTTTCGGCGCTGCAAGGATAGGAGCAGATGAGAGTACTCTTTTCAGATCTTGTAGTGCAGCTTCAGCTTCGTCGGTCCAGAAAAAATCCTTGGTCTTTTTCAGGAGTTTATACAATGGTGCGGCTCTTTCACCAAGCTGGCTTACAAATCGACTGACTGCAGCAATGCAACCAGTTAGTCTTTGTACGTCCTTCAGGCGAGTTGGCCTGGAAATGTTGAGTATAGCCTTAATTTTGTCTCGGTTCACCTCTATGCCTCTGAGACACGATGAAACCTAACAATTTTCCGTCTGGTATTCCAAAGAAGCATTTCTTCGGGTTAAGCATGATGTTGTATTTTCGTAGATTGGCGAACGTCTCCTCCAAGTCGGAAATCAACGTTTCCTTCTTTTTGGACATGACCGCGATATCATCCACGTATGCATGTACATTGCGTCCGAGTTGGTCATGGAGGCAATGCTGCATCGTGCGCTGGTACGTAGCTCCTGCGTTCTTCAGTGCAAAGGGCATCGTAACAAAACAGAAGGTTCCGAAAGGGGTTATGAATGAAGTTTTGACTTTGTCAGATTCCTTCATCCGGATTTGGTGATAACCGGAATATGCGTCGAGAAAACAGAGGAGTTCCGAGCCTGCCATAGAATCGATAACTTGATCAATTCTAGGCAGAGCGAACGGATCTTTTGGACAAGCCTTGTTCAAGGCAGTCTAATCAACACACATCCTTAAATCAGTGGTGTCCTTTTTAGGGACCATTGCAGGATTGACCGACCACTCAGTGTGGATGACCTCTTCTATGAATCCGGCTAACTCGAGCCGTGCTAGTTCCTTAGCTATTGCCTTACGCTTTTCATCGGCAAACCGTCGTAAGGACTGTTTGACGGGTTTAGCGTTCGGGTTTACATTTAGAGAGTGCTCGGCAAGTTCCCTAGGTACTCCGGTCATGTCAGATGGCTGCCATGTGAAGATATCTTGATTTGCTTGGAGGAACTTGACGAGTGCGCTTTCCTATGCGCTACTTAGGCCTACACCTATCTGGGCCACCTTGGAGGGGTCATCATCCTTCAACGGCGTCGTCTTCGTCTCTTCGGATTCCTTGAACTCCGGATTTGGCTTTGTCACCTCCTTCTTCGTTGCGGGCATCTCGGACGGATCTATGCTCTTCTTGATCTCCTGGTACTCCTAGGCGTGCAACACGGCTTCAGCAAAGGCGGCATTTCCATCTTCGCACTCTCGCGCTTTCTTCGGGTCTCCCCTGATGGTGATCACGCCGTTGGGACCTAGAATTTTCATCATATTGTAAATGTAACACGGACGAGCCATAAAAGCCCAGTAAGCCGGACGTCCGAATATAGCGTGGTATGCGCTCTTGAACGGTACCACTTAGAAGGAAAGTGCCTCCATCCGATAACTCTTTGGAGTTCCAAAAGTAACATCCAAAGTGATCTCTCCCAGGGAATTAGCTTGTCTTCCTGGGACAACTCCGTGAAAGATCATAGAGCTATGGTTCAGCTGTGTTTCCGAGATCTTCATCCGGCGTAGCATTTCGACATAGAGAATATTGATGCTGCTACCACCGTCCATGAGGGTCTTGGAGAAATCATAACCGTCAATAAGTGGATTGACGATTAAGGCATATTTTCCTCGCTTGTGTAGCTTAGGCGGATGATCAACGCGGTCAAATATGATTGCCACCTCCGACCAGTCCAGATATTGAGGGACAGCCGTAACTGTTGCATTGAGCTCGTGGAGAATTGCTTTCTTGACCTTCGCTGGTTGAGATCCGAGGAAGGTGACGTAAGTGTCCTTCTTGGTGGGAAAAGTCTTCTTCCCTTCCGACTTGGGATTTGAAGCATCAGCTTCCTCCATGTCGGAATCTTCCTTGGTCTCCTTGTCTTTTTCGGGATTTTTCTTTCCCTTCTTCTGCTTAGCTTTGTAGCCCGCGGTATCATCTCTCTTGATGTTGTCATTAAAACGACATTCAGCATTTGTGTGGGACGAGCCCCCATTGGCGTCCAAGTGATGCACACATGGGTTATTGGCAATGTCGGCCCTAGTGTAGGTTTTGCCTGGTTGTTGCTCTCCTCTACCTTGGACCCTTGATGTCCCACGGCCACGGCCACGGCCTCCGCCACGTCCTCCTCGTCCTCCAGACCCGGAAACAGTAGTGACCACTGCTGTCTCCGCGTTGGGTTTTTCTTCCGAGGTGTTTTTGCGCTTCTGAGCTTGTTGCTTTGTCTTTGCTGACTGAGGTACAGCCAGGACATTGAGTAATCCCTCTGCATCGTCGTTAGCATCTGCATACTTGCTCGTTGTTTCTATCATCTCTCCCAAATCAGTGACCTTGTCATACGGTGACGCAGTAGACCAATTGGGAGTCCTGCGATGAAAGCTTCAATCGCAGTTTGATCGTTTACTCCCTCACAGGAGTTCTTGGTGTCGATCCATCATCCGAGGTAACCCTGGCAAGTTTCTCCGGCTTCCTAGGTGCAACGCTGTAGGTCTTCGACCTTACAGGGCCTCCGATATGTGCCTTCGAAATTCCGAAAGAACGCACTTTGCAAGTCATACCAGTTATGGATGGTGTTTGCCGGAAGTTCATTGAGCCATGATCATGCCGTCTTCCGCAGCATAAGTGGGAGATATCGGGTTGCAACCAGGCTGTTTCCACCTTTAGCGATGCAGCAAGCTTGGAAGAAGTCCTGTAACCAGGTGTCTGGCCGAGCAATGCCGTCGTAGGCTTGGATATATCTTGAGATAGCAAATCCTTCCAGGAATTTTGTAGCTCTGATGCGTGGTCCGAAGCACTTTGGGCCCACGTACACGTCATCATTTTCATAGCGCTGAGCCTCTATGTTGGAGTTGATCATGTGCCTTGCGTCGTTCGGGGATAGAGATCGTCCCGAATGTCGGCTGTGGCTGCGGTGCCTTGGAGCCGGACTTCGGCTTCTGCCACCACCTCCTTCGCCATGTCGTCCTCCTTGCCCTCCTTGGGGGTCGTTGTGATAACTGCCTGGTGGAGGGGGTGCGGCAGCTGAATTGTTTCCGGCTGATCGTCGGTCTCCGTCCGGAGCGTCATTATTCCGGTTCCGAGGAGGTTCTTGACTACGACGAGCCCCCTGCCGGCTTGTTCCGGCGTGGTTTCCGTCGTTCCTTCGCCCGTCGTTCCCACCATGGTGAGGCTCAGTCGGACGACTCTCATATCTAGGAGGTGGCATTCTCTGACGATCCTCCTCCCGGCGTTTCTCCTTATCTTCTCCCTTTCGATCGTTGTACTCTCGTCGGGGAGGATTCCTCAGATTCAGTGCAACGATCGCGTCTTTCTCGGCCGCTGGAGCAACATTGCTCCAGTTATGCGTAGCTCTACGATGTTGTCCCGACGATACGGTTCTTGAATAATTGTCTTCCCTGCATTCGGGGTTATGGTACTGCTCCCGAACGTAATGGGATCTTACGTCAGCCCATGCCGGATCTGTGCGACATTGGTCAGAATCCGAGACCAGTTTTTAACTTCCGGACAGGGCGACCTTCTGCTGCTCCAGTCCCTTGTTGAGTAGCTTGATACCCAAACGGATCTCCTCTAGTCCTAGATTAGCCAATAGAATTTCTTGGGCTGCCACGGTATTCTGTACTGGGGTTGGGTATACCCAATCTCCATTGCTGTCTTTCCGTGGCTTCCCCATCTCGTCCCCGAAAAGGATGGCACGGACACGTGGGAATTGGTCATCATTGATGTGACGCTTCCGTGTCTTCTGATGCAACCGAGACATGTATTCCTTGGTTGACATGCGTTTCTTCTCCACCTCGATGTTTTTGGCTTCATCGAGGAGTTGCTGACGACGCTCTTCTAGTGCTTGGGCCCTTTCATCTAGCTCATCTGTAGTAAGTTCTGCAGCTGTAGGGATAGGTGTGGTTAATGCGGCATCGATGAGTTTACGCGCACCTTCTGTGATCACGTGTCCATCCACCGATGCTTCTTTTTTCGGCTCGTCTAGGGTAAGTGCACCATCCGAGTCTTCCTCATATTCCTCGACAATCACCTCCTCTGTCAAAGGGTCTTTTGCCGGGGTCTTATTCTTCTTGTTCTTCTTCTTTGCCTTCTTGGTAGCGCCGGTAGCAAAGACGGCTTTGGGTCCGTTTCCCGGAGTCAAGCTCTGATCGGTACTTTCGGACATCTGGACTTCGGGATTATCTCCGACGTCCATGTCATCCTGCGCTTTGGGAGAGTGTTCCCCGGATCCTTCATCCATGGCTTCTCCTTCTTCTACAGCTTTGGAGTTGTACTCCTCTTCATATTCCGCGGAGAACTTTCGGAAATCTGCCGACGTCATAGATTCATCCGAGGATGCGGGGACGTCGACATTTGTTCCAATTGCCTCCAGCACCGAGTCGGTGTTTTCTCCAGCATCGGCAGAGCCGGATCCGGATCCAACATATCCGATGAAGTGCGACGCATGCTTCCTGAGGTACCTGCGGCTTTCGTGATCAGCCATGTCGAAACTTTTAATGGTTTCGAGGATTGCATCTGCGCTAGCGCCTTGCAGTATCATACGTCTTAGTGTGTACCTGAGGAAAGGCCTGTCTGTCCCGGCATCATCAGAGCCGGAATCAGTTTCGTTGATATGCTCCTCCTGGATTTCGACCTCCACGGGTGGGTCGATCTGGGATCCGGCTTCTCTAGGGAGATCCACTCCAGATTCAACTTGAACCATGAGGTCTTCTTCAGGCTCAGATTTCTCCACTATCTCCGCAACTGGTGCGGGCTGGGTGGGATTGGGGTTTTCTGAGATCCGGAACTCTGCCGCCTCCGCGGACAAAGGGGACCCAGAAGATTCTTCTGCCTCTATCATCACTGCTGGGGTGGGTTGGGCAGGTTCAGCGAAACCGATGTAAACATCGATCTCGCCGAAAGACATGATTGTATAGGCAGTCACGACCTCCTTAGCTGGAATCCAAGTCTCGTCGAGAACGATGAGAGGGACGTCGCTGGCATAGAGGATGCGACCGACGGCGATGGTTTCGCCAATTCCGATTCTTGCAGATTCCGCTCGGAACGCAGATCCGTAGCTCACTTGCCCCATGGTGGGCGCCAACTATCGTCAGATTGAGGACAAGTACGCCATGAGGGGGTCCTCGAGGCGTGTGGAAGAGAGGGGTGTGAGGCGTACTGTATTCCGGGACGGTGAGCGCACAAGTTTACCCATGTTCGAATCTGCCGGCTTTGGACAGATCCTACTCCTACTAGCAATCTAGTAATATGGCAGAGCCGGATTATGGGTTACAAGGGTTTCACCTGTGCGAGTTGAGATTGTAGACTATTGTGTTGTCTAGAGTGTTGCCCTAAAGGCTCTCCCTAGGACGGCTTATATAGATATCCGGCCTAGGGTTTACAGGAGAGATCAATCCGGCTACGACAAAGAGTTGGTTACAGAGTACATCTTGAACTACAAGTAACATTATGGGCCTAAGTCGGTAAGTCTTCTGGGCCTTCCCGTAGCCGGATTGGACTCCGTCTTCTCCCCTGACTGGGCCGCCCGTGAAGCAAAGCTCTAACCCGAAGTGGGCCACCCTGGTCAGTGAGGAACTGTGAGGATACCCGGAAAGTATATCCCCAACACATGGTTCTGCCAATTTCAACTTATAAAGCGCAAGTATATATGCAACAAAGAAGGACCCAATGGTTCAAGTTTATTAAATGCAAGAAAAGTAAAGTGTGTCATCAAGTTTGTGAAAGCTTTAATCACTAGTTTTCTCATAACAAGTTTAATTTGGAAGGTAGACAAAAACAAGAATATACTTGGAATAGCATAAGCTAGTAGGTAGGTATGGTGGACTCTTTGAAAAAACCTTGGTTTAAGGAGTTGGATGCATGAGTGGAACTCATACTTGGTTACGGAGGCTAGCAAAAGACTGGGAGCGACAAACTAAGAGAGCAATAATGGCCATAATCATGCAGAGCGACAAAACATCATTGATCAAAGCATAAAGTGATACTACAAGTTGAAAACTAAAGAATCATAAAAGCTATGGTGACTTGAGATAGTCATAACATGGTATGAGCATGCGCCAAGTCAACCCAAATAAAGCATCAAAGGAGAATACCACTATACTATGCTTTAATATGCTAAATCAACGCATGATTCATCCAAGGCACATTAAGCAATCTCAATTGTTTATAACAAGTCATGTTATAGCAAAGAATACTAAGCATAAAGCCATAACAATATCAAGCATGGCATGACAAAGCATATGCCATAGTCAAAAACAAGCTCTCTTTACCACTTAAGCATGAACTTTCCTACTCTTTTCCAATCCAAACCAAACTATTTGAAAACCAATGTATGAAAGAGGGGGTCTAACCAATTTATTCAGCAAACTAAGCAAACAAAGCAAATTAAAAACCAAAATGAAAACAAAAAAGAAGACGCTCCAAGAACAACACAACTGTGCATGAAACAATAAAAATCAAGCGTTTGGAAGAAACCTGAAATTTTTATTGATGAAGAAGAGCTTTGACGCTTGTACTTCTTGGATATTTCTTGGGGTGACACGCGTGGCATCCCCAAGCTTGAGCTTTAGTCCATCATTTATCTCATTACTCATTCCTTCCATACACCTGGAATTTTTCCTTCATACAAAACTTCACACAATCTTTATTAGCAACATTAGTGCACTCAAGATAATAGGTCTTTTAGGTTCAGTTCTAACACCAATAAAACTTACATTAAAACACTATCTACTGTAGAACTTCCCTAAAAAAGCTCAATTCCCCAAAAGAACTAAAAAGGAACCATAAAGAAGCAAATGCAGAAAATGACAGAAATCTGTCAAAACAGACCAGCAGCTAAAGACGATTTTTTTGAAGACCTTCTGTTGCTCAAATCAAAAAGTGTTTAACTAACGAAAGTTAGCTAACAACCTGGGGCAGAAGCACAAAAATTCACGCCTCAAAAGGATGTACAGAGATTTTACACAAATTTATACGGTGAAGCATAGAAATCTGTTTTGTGACAGCAACTTTTCCAATCATTACTTCTCTCTCATTAGAGGTTACTCTTGGCACAAAAAGCAAATAAAAAGGACAAGGAGTGGTTATTACAGAGGTAATAACTTCCAAGGCTCATCTAAAACTTTTGAGTTATCTCCCAATAAGTACTTTTCTTTAATGCCTTTAAGTTAGGCATAAGAAGCAAGAAAAAGAATCAAGTGTTCTCCAATGAAGGAGCATTAAAACCAAATTTCTTGCCCTTACCTCTCTTACTTTTATTCTTAACCTTGGGTAAAATATGATTGTTTGGTGGAGAAGCAAGGTGCATAGTCCCCTTTCCCACATCTATTATTGCTCCAAGGAGTTATAATAGGGACCTTCCAAGCGTAATTTGTCCTTTTCCTGCACATTCAATAACAAGATAATCAGTAGAAATCATTTTCCCAAGGATCTTTGTAAACACTCTTTCAGCTATTCCAATAGGTAATATTGTAGCATTATTAGCAAGAGATATTTATTTTCCTCCTTCAGAAA
This sequence comes from Avena eriantha, assembly GCA_910589775.1. Taxonomy (NCBI): domain Eukaryota; kingdom Viridiplantae; phylum Streptophyta; class Magnoliopsida; order Poales; family Poaceae; genus Avena; species Avena eriantha. The sequence goes on from OU342746.1 coordinate 175,335,751, forward strand.
GCCCCCAAAGATTCAAAGATTCATAAATATCTTTGGGCATAAGACATAATTCAGACATGATATCACAACGAGCTTGAAAAGTTTCATTATTTATATCAATCTTTACTGTGGGGATCCACTTTGATTGTTCAGAATTTATTGGAATATAATTATGATGCTCTCTAAGCGTGTTATAACAATCCTTTAAACTAGTAGTGTGGGTCTCAAGAGTGTTCAATCTAGCAAATATGTTTGTGAAAGAAATATCAGTTTTGCTAGGCAAGTTGTAAGTAAAGACCAATTTCTTTATAGCATTAACAGCATCATCCTCATGGCATTGGAGGAAATCTCCTCCCACAACAGCATCTAAAGCATATCTATAGCAAAGAGCAATTCCAAGATAAAAACTGCTAAGGAACAAGCTTTGAGTCATTTTAGGCTTAGTTTTTTCATGTAGATCAGAGATTCTAGACCAAGCTTCCTTGAAGCTTTCCTCAATTCCTTGTTTAAAAATGAAAATCATTTCCTCAAGTGACATGGTGATTGGAGCAAGGCTAGACATAATGGCAACTTAAGATAGGAACTTTTTTTTGTGTTTTCAATAAAGAACGCAAACTAGTAAAGCTATTTTTTGTGTGTTTTTGATAAAGAAACAAGAAAACAAAACAAAAATAAACTAGGCAAAACAAAAACCGGCAACGGCGCCAGAAAATATGCTTGATGGCCCAAAATATATCGAGCTCATTGGGGAACCCCAAGAAGAGGGTATGATGAGCACAGCAACAAGTTTTCCCTCAGTACGAAACTAAGGTTATCAATCCAGTGGGAGAAAGGAAACACCCCAAAGGTGTAGCTAGCTGAACGTTGGCAGGGCGCACTACCGGTGCCAACAGCAACGTGGAGACCTGCACAACACAACCACAAAACTCTATCCCCAACTTGCGATGAGGTTGTCAATCTCACCGATTTTGCTGAAAACAAAGGATTAAACGTATCGAATGGAAGAAACTAATAGTTTGTAGAAAGTAAACACAAAGAAGTAAATAGTTTGTAGATTGTATGTAAAAGAAAGGACCAGGTCCATAGTTCACTAGAGGTGGCTCTCCTTAAGATAGATAACATGTTGGGTGAACAAATTACAGCGGGGCAATTGACAAACATCGAGAAAGCATACAAGCATATACTAATCATCTTGACTCCTTTGAGACTTGATTGGGCATTACAACATTATACATAGACCGTCATCCAACTGCATCTATGACTAATAATCCACCTTCAGGTTATCATCCGAACCCCCTCCAGTATTAAGTTGCAAGCAACAGATTATTGCATTACGAATTGCGTGTAAAGTAAACAATACGATTATTCTATGAACAAAGGATTGTTGTTTTCTCCCTAGTAGCAACAACACATCTAGTACCTTAGAGATTTATGTCACTTCCCCAGATTACCAGAGGCATGAACCCACTATCGAGCATAAATACTAACTCTTGGAGTTGCTAGCATCTACTTGGCCAAGATAGCTACTAACAACGGAAAGCATGCAAAATCACAAATAACAAAGACATGATAGAATCAATAATCAATCTGAAATAGCATCTCAATATCCATCGGATCCCCGCAAACACAACATGCAGAATTACAAATAGATGATCTTGATCATGAACGGAGCTCACAAGATCTAGACATGAAAGCACAAAGGAGGAGAACCAGCCATCTAGATACTACATGGACCTGTAGTCCAGAGATGAACTACTCACGCATCACACCGGAGGTTTGCATGATGATGAAGAAGGCCTCCATGGTGAATTCCCCTCTCCGGCAGGGTACCGGGAAGAGCTTCAGATCCCTCCCGATCTAGGGACAAAGACGACGGCGGCTATAGACTCTTTCGTGGAATTTTGATTGGGTACTTAGGGTGTCTATATCGGAGGCATCTTATGGGCGGAAGGAGAGGCCGAGGGGGTGCTGGAGGCGGCCACACCACCCCCTGGCGCGGGCCAGGCCTGGCTGCACAGCCAGGTGGTGTGGCGCCCCCCTGGCCCCTCTCCATCTCGTATTCTGGCTCCGTGTGTCCCTCGGTGAAATACTGACTTTGGCTTTTGTCCTGTCCAATTCTGAGAATATTCATTTTCTAACTTTCCTGGAACCAAAAACAGTAGAAAACAGGCAACTGGCACTGTGGCTCTTGTTAATAGGTTAGTCCAAGAAATCATATGAAAAGTACTCCAAAGTGTGGACAAAACACAAGAAAGTAGATAAAACCAAGCATGGAACATCAAAAATTATAGATACATTTGCAATGTATCAGGTACCTAAAACCAAGAAGTAACTTTCTTGCAGGGCTATGCTTCCGGTGGGTCTAAATGGGTACTCGATAGCGGGTGCACTAGTCATATGATCGGAAGAAAGAAGATCATCTCAGCGATGCGACCAAACCATGATCACATAACCGTCTCCTATGGTGACAAGTCAAAATCTGAGGTATTGGGTCTTGGCAAAGTTGTGGTTGCTCACGATATCTCATGCTTGTTGAGACCCTCGTTACAATTTACTTTCAGTTCGTGCCCTTGGTAAGATGGGCTTTGTAGTTTTTATTGATGCTAATTTGGTGGTACTCTTGTGGAGAAAGTCTCTAAAGGTCATTTTCGTGGGATATGTCGAAAATGACCTATACGTGGTGGACTTTTCGGGAAAAACCACTACATGCCCGGTGTGTCTTTTCAGAAAGGCCGATGTGGGTTGGCTATGGCATCGCCGACTAGCCCACGTCAATATGAAAACTTTGCAAAGTCTTCACAAGGGTGGCCACATCCTTGGACTAAAACAAAATGTTTCCATTGCCAAGGATCGTGTTTGCAGGGCTTGTGTTGAAGGAAAAATGCATGATTCTCCCCATCGAAGGAAGACCATTATTTCATCAAAGAGGATTTTGGAGCTCCTCCATGTGGATCTCTTTGGTCCTCCATCTCATGCAAGTGTCAGGGGGAAGAAATATTGCCTCGTAATTGTTGATGATTACTCAAGATACACATGGGTCTATTTATTCAAGTTGAAGAGCGAGACTCAAAAAACTGTCATCGACTTTGCCAATGAGGTCCAACATCAACACAATGTCCCTATTTTGGCAATTAGAAGTGATAACAGCTCCGAGTTCAAGAAATACACCTTAAATGAATTTCTAAGTGAAGAGGGGATAAGACATCAATATTCCGTTGCGTACACCCCTCAACAAAATGGTGTTGCCGAGAGGAAGAACCGGACCTTAATGGATATGGCCAGATCTATGCTAGCTGAATTTAAGTCTCCTTATAACTTCTGGGCTGAAGCAATCTCTACCGCATGCCATTCATCCAACCGGCTCTATCTCCGTAAAATCTTGGACAAGACTCCATATGAAATACTTACTGGTAACAAGCCAAACATCTCCTACTTCTGGGTATTTGGTGGTAAGTGTTTCTTTCTCATTAAAGGAGTTCGTTTATCTAAATTTGAGTCTAAGGCTTTAGAAGGCATTTTTGTTGGTTATGGTGCCGAATCCCACACTTATAGAGTCTACAATAAGCTCGTCGGAACTGTTGTAGAATCTTGTAGTGTGGTGTTCAAGGAAAATGATGGCTCCCATGCGGGGCAAGTTGATGTTTGTGATGCATATGTTGAAATGCCCCAAGATGCCATAAGAAGAATGGGCGTGGGATTTTTCCGCCCCATTGAGGAACCCCTTATGGCGGACCGGGAAGGACAATGCTCTACTCAAGTAGAGCCCTCATCGAGACAAGCTCAACATGCTCCAACCATTGGAGAAACTTCTACACCAACCACACAAAATGTTGAAGATCAGAATGCTCCTGAAAGCACCAGGCCGGATTATCCGGTGGACACCGGATTATCCGGTCAACCCTCCTCAACTGGCAGAAATGATCAATGATGTCTACGCACTTCTATTCTTGTAGACAGTTGTTGGGCCTCCAAGTGCAGAGGTTTGTAGAACAGCAGCAAGTTTTTCCTTAAGTGGATCACCCAAGGTTCATCGAACTCAGGGAGGAAGTGGTCAAAGGTATCCCCTCTCAAGCAACCCTGGAATCAAGATACAAGAAGTCTCTTGTGTCCCCAACACACCCAATACACTTGTCAGGTGTATAGGTGCACTAGTTCGGCAAAGAGATAGTGAAATACAAGTGGTATAGATAATTATAAGTGGTAACGGTGATAGAAAATAACTTGATGGCGTGGAAAAGACTAAAGGCAAACTGAAATAAAGAAGGAAGCAAGCAAACATGTAACAGATCTAGTAGCAAATGGTGTATCAATGCTAAGAGACAAGGCCTAGGGATCATACTTTCACTAGTGAACACTCTCTCATAAATATATCCTTCTTTATGATACTACTCTTAACTACTCTCTGGTTGAGCACTCCAATCGATGGTAGGGCTATAACAGCACACCTCAAAGTAAGTCTTTCCCATCTAGAAAACCCCACACGGTCACCTTGAGTACTAGATGAGTCCAACAAACACCACAATTTCATAAAGACATCCAAATCCAAATATAACTCATAACAAGTATTTGTAATCTCTAGCCTAAGTGCCACCATGGTGAGCACGATGTCACTTTCACACACATGGGGAGAGCAGAGATTCATTAAAGCACTTGAGTAGCAGAATAGATCTATAGATTACAAGCTCATGATCACAGTATGATCATGCATAGAGAGAGATGAACACATAGCTACCAGTAGAACCCTTAGCCTCGAGAGAGAACTACTCCCTCCTCATCATGGGAATTAGCAAGGGTGATGGAGATGGCGGTGGAGATCGATGGAGATGGCTCCGGGGGCACTTCCCCATCCCGGCAGGGTGCCGGAACAGAGACTTTCTGTCCCCCGAATCTCCCCTTCGGTGGCGGCGGCGCTGCGGAAATTTTCGTGGATTTATGATTGACGATCCAGGGTTTATGCCTCGGGAGGCTTCTTATAGGCCAGAGGGCAAGGTCGGTGGGCTGCCAGGGGGCCCACACCATGCCCTGGCGTGGCCTAGATGGACCCGCGCCTAGGGGTGGTGTGGCCACCCTATGGCCCCTCTCCGACTCTCCTTCTGGCTCCGTGAGTCTTCCGGGAAAATAGTAACTTTGGCTTTTGTCCCGTCCAATTCCGAGAATATTCATTTTCTGACTTCCTGGAACCAAAAACAGCAGAAAACAGGCAATTGGCACTGTGGCTCTTGTTAATAGGTTAGTCCAAGAAATCATATGAAAAGTACTCCAAAGTTGGAACAAAACACAAGAAAGTGGATAAAACCAAGCATGGAACATCAAAAATTATAGATACATTTGCAATGTATCAATCAACATGTCGAAGAATCTACTGCAAGTCCCAGGCCAGATTTTCCGGGTGACCCTAGATTATCCGGCCACTGTCTAGTTCGAGCAAGATTCAGTCCAGCACACGAAGATGCTTTAGGTTCTCCTAGGCCGGATTATCCGGCCTCACCCTCGGCCGGATTATCCGGTCCTGAAAATCCTGAAGAACAGCAGCCTCCTGTTACGGCTGCTGTCCAACATCAAGGGCAAGATTCAACATCTCCTATTCCTGCTAATCAAGCTGAAGATCAAGGTCAAGCCAATGATTCCAACGAAGACTCAAATGATGAAGTTATTCCCCAAGAGACAACAAGCTGATTGAACTTCGTCGCAAAGCTCGTGCGGATAGGAACCTTGAATTAAGGGGTCACACTCTTTACAAAGTTGTAGGTGATCTCCGGCGAAGGATGTCCACAAGAAGGGAGTTAGCAAGTTTTGGTGAGCACCAAGCTCACATATCCATGGTGGAACCCAAGAAAGTGTATGAAGCTCTTGAAGATCCGGACTGGGTTGTTGCTATGCATGAAGAGTTGAATAAATTTAAGCGCAACAAGGTCTGGAAATTAGTAGAGAAGCCTAAGGATTGCCGCAATGCTATCAGCACAAAGTGGATCTTTAAGAATAAGCAAGATGAAAATGGCATTGTTGTAAGGAACAAGGCAAGACTCGTGGCACAAGGCTATTCCCAAGTGGAGGAAATCGACTTCGGCGAGACTTATGCTCCTGTGGCTCACCTTGAGTCCTTTCGTATCCTTCTTGCTTATGTTGCTCATAACAATTTTAAATTACAACAAATGGATGTTAAGAGTGCTTTTCTTAATGGTCCTCTACATGAGTTTGTATATGTAAAGCAACCCCCGGGATTTGAGGATCCTAACTTTCTGAACCATGTTTACAAACTCGAAAAGGCACTCTATGGCTGTAAACAAGCCCCACGCGCGTGGTATGAGAACCTTAAAGAGCTTTTGTTAGACCGTGGCTTCGAAGTTGTGCAAATCGATCCCACTCTTTTTACTAAGAAGGTTAAGGGGGAGCTCTCGTATGCCAACTATATGTAGATGGCATTATCTTTGGCTCTACTAATAAAGCTTTTTATAATGAATTTTCAAAGCTTATGACTGACAGGTTTGAGATGTCTATGATGGGGGAGTTATGATTATTTCTTGGATTTGAGATCAAACAACTTAGAGAAGGAACCTTCATCAATCCAGAAAAATACATCCAATACATGCTCAAGAGATTCAAGATGCCAGATCTTAATGGCGTCGCCACTCCGATGCAAACAAAATGTCACCTTGAACTTAATCCCCATGGTAAAGATGTGGACCAAAAGGTATACCGGTCCATGATCGGCTCTCTTCCTTACCTCTGCGCATCTAGACCCGATATTGTGTTGAGTGTAGGGGTGTGTGCAAGGTATCAAGCAGCTCCTAAAGAAAGCCACTTAGTGGCAGTCAAGAGAATCTTCCGATATTGGGTTCATTCCCCTAATTTCGGTCTATGGTATCCCAAGGTCTCCAATTTCTCTCTATATGGCTATACTGACTTAGATTGGTCTAGTGATAAGGATGATCAGAAATCAACTTCTAGAGCTTGTCAATTCTTGAGAAGGTCTCTAGTATGTTGGTCTTCTAAAAAGTAGAATTGTATATCTCTCTCCACCGCCGAAGCTGAATATGTGGCTGCTGCTAGTGCATGTACTCAATTATTATGGATGAGGCAAACTTTAAAGGAATATGGTATAATTTGTGACAAAGTGCCTCTTTTATGCGATAATGAAAGTGCAATCAAAATTGCGTACAATTCGGTATAGCACACAAGGACGAAGCATATTGAGATTCAGAATCATTTTATTCGGGACCATGTAGCTCGAGGCGATATTGATCTATCTTTTGTGAGCACGAAGAACCAACTTGCTGATATTTTCACGAAGCCACTTGATGAAGCAAGGTTTTGTTACTTGAGGAATGAGCTAAATATCGTTGATTCAAGGAGCTTGTCTTGATTACCCATGCACTCACTCTTACATCTCAGTCTTATTTGGTCTAGGTGTGGGCATGGATATAGGGGGAGTGTGGTCCTAATTGATTGGCTAACCCTCCCCCCATAATGCCGAAATCAAGTCAACTCATTTCTATTAATATCATTTTGTGATATGTGATCTTATTGATGAGTATTGGTCATGAACCTAAGATATATCTTTGCGGTGTCATACCATGCACTCCAACAAGGTGGCATCGGTCACCGCCCTATTCCATGAGAAGGGTTGGATTTATGTGGATCTTTTTGGTTGTTTTTGATCATGTCATGTTCTTATGGGAATCACACTCAATTTTGGCCTTTAGTTGATTTGATTCTTGCAATTTTGAGTGTGTAGTACCATATCAGTTTGGTTCTCTTAATCCCAAGCCTTTCCCTACCCCTAAGCCATCTCTTCTTGCACACAAGTCCTTTGTTCACCATATGCTCGGTCTACTCCTACTACTCCCACACCATATGCTCGGTGAAATTCTTCTTCTAGGCTCAACTATGGAGAGCTTGAGCGTCACCTGTTTCCTTCCACGGCCACTGTTGATGACGAGGAGGATGACATCGAGGAGCTAGAGGATGAGGAGGAGGACGAGGACGAGGACGGGGACGAGGATGAGGACTACGAGTGATCTCTTGGGTCGTTAGCATTGCTCTTCTTCCTTTTTGGCGTCTTGATGCCAAAGGGGGAGAAGTAGTTCTATTAGGTCTCCGTGGATTTGCATGGGTCAGGCGCAAGCATTTGCTCTTTATCTTTTCATCGTTTTCTCGCTTGTGTCGATTTAGCGTTAAACCTTCATTTGTGATTTGCTTTGTATGAGACTATGTGTTTGTGTGGCTCTGGATTTATCTCTTGGCTTACTCCTATGGATTCATCTATCATATTCTATCATATTGGCCATATTGGATATCTATCTCGAGGAAGGCGTTCATAATGGTTATCACATTGGGTATTCTTGCTATGTTGAGGACGCCTCTCTCTCGGTGGTATGATTATGTTGTTCATATTCCAATGAAATAGACGTGTACCCATTTGTGTGAATTTGTATTCAAATGCAATTTTTTTAGTATGCACACATTGAGGGGGGTCTCTTTCATGTGTTTTAATGATGTTTATCATGTGAACTTTCTTGGAAATCCTAGTATTGTCATCTAACACCAAAAAGGGGGAGATTGAAATAACATTTCATGGTTCCCTCTGTTTTGTGTGTTAGATAACAATACCATGGAGTTTCTAATGTGCACTAAGTGTTGCAGGAAAGAGTTTTGGATGTTTGGGGCCCGGATTATCCGCCCCCATCAAGGGCCGGATAATCCGGCCTGACCATCTTGGCCAGGGCTGGCCGCACACGAGCTTCTGTCTGGGGGCGGATTTTCCCTCGGACAGTCTGGTGCTTTGGCGGATTTTCTCCCCGGACCGGATAATTCGGCATTCCTTTAGGGAAGGATTATCCGGCCCGAGGGGAATCGGCCAAGGGAGTGTCTACGCGAGCTTCTGTCTGGGGCGGATTTTCCCCCGGACATTCCATGGTTGGGGCGGATTTTTTCCCCAGCCGGATAATCCGGCCCTCACTTGGGCTGGATAATATGGCCCCGAAAGGCTCCAACGGCTCAGTTGGGACATGGGGTATAAAAGCCCCATCATCCCCTTCGGTCAGAACTCTGGTTCATTCGAAAAAGATCAGACCAGTTGCAAAAGCTCTCTCTAGATCTCCCACTTCAACCACCCAAAGGCTTTGATCTTTGGGGGAATTGAAGGAGGAGACATCATACATGGTCATCACGAATCAAGCGCATCAACTCCTCTCCATTCACCTGGAGAAATCCCTGATCTAGTATTCTCGTTAATATCTAGATCTTGTGTTTTGTTATTGATAACTATTGTTCTTGTGGCAGCTTGTTGTCATTACGGGAGCCTCCAATTTGGTTGTGGAGTTGTGCCCCGCTAGTTGTGTAAAGGCACCGGTTCCCGCCTCGAAGGGTTCCTATAGTGGAAAGGTGGATCAGGCCTTTGGTGGCGGGATCCATCAGAGAACAAGGTGAGGCCTATTTTGGCGTGGTGGTCTTAGTACCACCCACCCCTCCAATGCAGATGTACTTCCCTCAACAACGAAGGAACTACGGTAAAACAAATCATGTGTCTCCGCGTGCTCCACTACGGTTTACTCGTTCCTCTATCTCACTCGCCTTTACTCACTAGTAGTTAGGTTTGCATATAGGGAAATTCTACATTATAGTATATCTAGAGAATTTACCTTTTGTGTCAAGCCTAAAATTGAAAGAGCATTAAAATTTGAAGTAGCACCTATTCACCCCCCCCTCCCACTAGGTTCCCATACGATCCATTTTAGACACAAGAGCTTGTATTCGGTTGCGCAGACGTTGGGTTTCTTCCCTCTCGCACAATCGAATACCTACAAAGAAAAAGAACAAAATAAGAAAAATTGGCATCCCGCAAAAAAGAAGAGTGGCAGAAAGCAAAAACTTAGGGACTTACATAACATATTTTCACTTGCCCTAGAAATCTCGTCCAGGAAGTACGCCTCACGATCAAGGGCCTGACGCGTCTTCGACTGAGCAACATCCACCATGGATTGAACAACTCGAAGTTTTCCATCAAGTTTCTTCACCTGTTCAATTTTTTCAGCATATAAAGGCGGGTCTACTGTAGGCACGATGGCAGCCTCGGCTACGTCCAGTACAGATGAGGATTGAGTCACATCCGACGTTTGCGCAGGCATAGGAGGGGCAGCCGAACCACTCAGAATCAGGCAAGACATACGAAAGATAGAAAATCTTCAGCAAAGAAAAGAGCCACTCGTAGACATATATACAAAAATATCATTCTCATCAAAAGGAGACCTTTCCAACAATAGGATAAAAGTTAACAGTCATTACAAACGGCAGAAGAAATACATGAAATTACAGAACAAGGCTACAGAGCTGATTTCTCCAAAATAAGGTTGCGCTAGCAGAAGGAGCACTAGCTATGGCAGGGGCAGCAGCCGAAGAAGGAGCAACAGCCGAAGAAGGAGCAGTTGATCCCTTTGGATCTGACTTTATACCCAGAAGAAGCCGCAAAAATTTCTTGGCCCTCTTAATGAAAGGCTTCAAATCAACTGGTTGGCCTTTGGAGTTGACTGGGACAGAGGAGCTAACCTTCTCCCAGTCGACCTTCTCGCCATGCGCCATCGCCAATGCCATCAAAGTTTCTGCACCAACTTTTGACTGAGTCATGTTGTATCTAACGAGGGGACTCAGGTCAGTGCTGAAAATAGCGACAAGATCGTCCAGGTTGGCGGGCACTTCCTTTGATGGAAAAACCTCGGCATGCAAACCCTTGAAGACATGGAGAGATCAGACAAGGAGGTTGCGCACACGAACACTATTAGCCTCCAAGGTACTAACAACATCCGATAAGGGGTCAACCTTCTTGACTTCATCAAGAAGAAAGTTTTGGCTTGATAGCTCTACACATACCAAAAAGGAGGGACGATTAGAACACAGAAACAACAAGGACTGAAATGAAAATTCTCCCCTGGCAAACAGAGAACTTACGAGTCAAGGAAGTGTTAAGGGTCTCCATGTGCTTTCGAAGATTTTCATCTCGAATAGCGGCTTGTTTGGCTCTCTCTTCGGTAATAGCACTGGCTTTATGATTGGCCTCCTCCAAAGCTTGTTCAGCTATCCGAAGTTTGGCCTCCAGATCGTCGGCACGCTCCAATGCCTGGTCTCGGATGACCTCGGACTCCTTGACAGTAGCTGAAGAAATAAGAAAGTAATGTAAAAATTTAGAAAAGTAAGAAGAAGCGCAACAATCACAAAATAAAGAAAAATGATGATGAAAGTATACCTTTCATACCTTCGGCTTTGTTACGGATCTTGATGAAATGAGAGGCCATATCAACCATCTCACGCATCACAGGCTACGGCAAAAGGGGAATTAGGAAAGACAAGTAAAGGAGGATCCGTGGTGAAATTAAAAAAATCCCGGGTGTACTCACATCTTGCATATCCACCTCGAGAGGGCCCTCAGATATCACCATGCCTTTGCTAGCCGATCTTATTTTCTTCAGCGGTAGGGACTTCGGCGATGCAGCATCATCCTTCTGGACAAGTGGATCCGCAGAAGACGTGGGCAAAACTTTCGGGTCCTTGGTAGAAGGAGCAAAGGAAGTGCCAAGAGGAGACAAAGGAGGATCTTTCGCATCATCACCACTACAAGAGTAAATACGAAGAATAAGGAAGCATCAGCAACTGAGTCATCCGGCGAAGCGTTAAAAAAGAAGATAAAGTACTCACGAGGATACGTCATGTGCAAAGCAGAATAGGTTCTTCTAAGGAGGAGCCGATGACATTGAAACGACATCAAAAGGCTTTGAGGCTGTAGAACCATCCGAGTCTTCAATTGTCTCTGCCACAAAAAAATCGTTTTCTTTTCGCGCCAGCATGCTCCATGTGAAAATCTTCCAAGCGAGCCGGCAGAAGAGACTGCGTTTTCGATGAAGAATCAGCGGCAGATGTCTCCACCTCCTTGTCAGCAGCAGTCCTAATAACAGGGAGATCATCGGAAGAAGAAGGACTGGCGGGGAGCTCACCGCTCTCAGGGAGAGGAGGAAGCGAAGACAAATGATCATGGTCCTACATCATAACAGATGAAACAACCAGATGGAGGTTACCGATAAAGAATGAAACACATCCATGAATACAACTAAAAAGAAAAGAAAGACGGTTGCAAGTGGAAACTTACTTCGGGAAGACGATTCTTTTTACCATAAGGCTCTACATGATAAGTGGAGGGAACTGGGCTCTTCTTGGTCAACATAGTGAAGTTCCGAACCCTTTTTCATACTGCTTGAGGGCAAGGTCTTCCGTTGAAATCCTCATCGAGTCCTTTTTTCCGGTATATGCCCACATACCATAAAACCGGGCCTGCAGTGGTTGCACGCGAATCCGCAAGAAATACGCTAGAATCTGAAGACCAGATAATTCCTTGCCAACCTCATGCCACAGTTTTGAAATACGGTCAAGATGGGGTTCGATCTCCGCCATTTCTTCAGCAGAAGGACACTGATCCTAGGAGTCGAGTTTGCGGCCAAAAAAATCGGTTCAAAGGGGGCTAACCCGAAAGACTGTCCATCAATTGTTTGGTCTTTGATATAAAACCACTCAGCTTTCCATCCTTGAATGGAGTCAGTGATTTTAAAATCAAAGTAATCGACATCGGAGCGAACAGAAAAGATGGCACCGCCAACATCGTGAACAAGGGTATCAGAAGCATTCCGACGAACATAACGAAGTATTTCCAAAGGCCCCAATGGGGATGAATTCCAAGGAAACACTCGCAAAGAGTAATAAAGCAGGCAACATGGAGAATAGAATTGGGCGTGAGCTGGTACAACTGCACGCCATATATGAAGAGGAGACCACGGGGGAACTCATGAACATGAAGAGAAAGACCGTGAAAGAGAAAGGAGAGAAACATTACCCTCCAGCCAGATTCAGGAATAGGGGCAGCTTCATCCCCTGGAAGTTTGAAAGAGCCCTCGGTAAGAAGGCTAAGGTTCCGTGCCTCGCGCAGTTTACGCATGGTGCACTTCGATGGCGCCCATCCGCCAGCCCTCTTTCATGTGGGCTTGGCGGCCACAGCGGAAGTACCTACCTTTCTCTTGCCCATAATGAAAGCGGAGTAAGCACTGGCGCTCGGAGGAACTCACAGGAGTTGGAGAGAGAGACAGGGGAAGGCACGGGCGCAAGGAATAAGATGAAGGAAGGGTAAAAAGCAGTAAAAGAAATCCCTTCCCCTTTATAAAGCGCATGGGCACATAAGCTTGGACCGTTTGATGCAAAATCGAAGCGTCAGATGGTGGCATGTGTCAACAAGATTCCGTAAAGGAAAAAACCCTAAGAATTTATTACTACGATAAAAACAGAAGAGTGGCGCACGACTCCTCGATCCTCGCGCGGAAAAAGGGGGACGTGTAGTTAGGAAATTGCGCTGAATACGCCGCTAGGCATCATCATTTGTACAGCACGGGTCCACGCTCGACACGTCTCGTCACGAGCATATGTTTCGAGAATAAAGAATTGTAAAATCCGTCATCAATGACGTCACAATAAAAACAATTCAGTGAAAAGGGTACACACTTGAAAAAAAAATAGGGAGTCGAAGTAAATTCCTCCATGGAGAAGATTGAGACTATAGTCGAAAATGAAAAATTCAACTGGCTCCTCGGGGGATACTCCTATCAGGAGCGCTGGTCGCGCACCGGACAAAAGTTTGAGGACACATTGACATCATAATAGAAAAAAATTCGAGCCTATGTACTGATGCATACATCCGAACATAACCTCGGTGGCTACTCTTATAATGATAGCTAATGCGCACCTGATAAAAAGAAAAACGAAAAAACTCCTATAAGGAGGGTGTGTATAAAGCAAAGATTAAAATAGACGACAAAATATATAAATCTCAGATCGCAGCTAAATAGGACAAAACTCCGAATGCCGTGTTCAGAAACATGAAGGTAAGACCCTGTGATTCGTCATGTGTGGCCTGATAATCGTACAAGAATGCGCTCTGCCAGTATTATATCCGTATCTACGATATGATGAAAAATACCGACGGATGCGTTGGGTATTCGATAAAATAAAACTGAAACTCGGTATTCGATAAGACCTTAGCAGCCCGAACTGAGTTCGCCAGTAATAAATTCCGAGTTCAGGCCTAGGGACTTGAATTTGATGTAGGACAACCTTGATTTTGCCCAGGAGCAATTAACTGATTCCCGATCCGTCAGATACATCAGGCTCGTTGTACCAAATCTCTATAAAGTTTAAAAACAATGAAAATAAAGAAAAAGAATTAAACATTTTCTTGAGACTCAAACCCGAATCTACGGTTCGGGTAGAGTCTCGGGGGCTACTGACATGGGTATAATTATTCGGGTCCCTGTGATTTGCTACCTAGGGCCTACGGGAAAGCTTACAACCCATGAAGAATCAAATGAAGATCCAAAGGAGCAACCGACATAGATTATAGTTGTATTAGGAAAGAGGAACTGAGACCGACATCGAGTTGGTATTGTAATTATGTAACCTAGTCGTATACAACTTTGAGACCTGACCTAGGGCATGAGAAGCCTAGGAAGAGTATCGAACAATTCCCAACCGATTTGTAACAAAGCAATCCCTCATAATATTCAGGCGACCTTTCCCATTATTTCCTGACTTCCGACGAAATCCCCAGCGTTTTCTTTTCCGCAAAACTCTAAGTCCTTCGTCATGGACATTGCCGATATCACCCCTTGTCAACCCTTATTTATTTGGTTGGCCTATAAATAGATCCACCCCTCTATTATAAACCCTAGCATAGATGATAGACTGGAAACCCCTATATGGATAATTTCTAGTTTGCATCACTTCCTTGCAACGGACCCACTATCGTCATCATCAATCTAGTTGGAGTATTTATGGTGTTGGAGTATTTATGATGCATCCATCGTTGTATAAGGCATTCATCTGTATAAGGCATTCATCTTGCGAGTGCCTGAGTGAAGTTGTTGTCAAAACCCTCTTTAAGATGTTCTTTTCCCTGGGACTAATGGGAGCATATGGACCGATCTCTTCTTTGCAATCAGTCAACGTCATTTGTTAATTCTGCGTCTTGGACGGGCGCGGAAACGGAACTTTGGAACGGATCTCCCTGGTTAGTGGTTACCGTGAGCTGGTCTGTGATCGCCAACTGTTTTTGTTAATTCTTGTATGGTGCGGAACAATAGGAGATCAGACCCTCTGTAGTTTATGCAGATTAAGATGTCTGGTGCCTGAAGCTGTTAACATATGTACGCAAAAGTAGACTGGACACTAAAATTGTGTAGTACTCCCTCCGTTTCAAAATATAAGACGTTTTAGATTTATGAAGGGAGTGTATCTAGACTCCTTTTAATGCGTAGGTTTATTTAGGTTTAGAACTACATACTACAGGAGGTCTAGATACGTTTCATTCACAAAGTTAAAACATCTTATATTTTAAAACAGAGGGAGTAAAATATTTGATAAATAAAAGAAACCACAGGTTACAAGCCTGATGCTGACTGCCAAGCAAAAAAAAAGTCCGACGCTGACTACCAAGCGGAATAGGCTCATGCTAATTATGAAATTAGTACTCCTAATTACTAGTACTATGATGCAAACCTATGAACAAGAGATAAGTAACGCCACCTCAGCCCTGAAAACAGCATCCAGATCTTTTTTTTTAGATCTCAGCATCCAGATCTATTGTGCATTATTATTGATATGAGCCTACTGTTTCAAGTATTGATTCAGAAAATCGTAGAATAAAAGCCACATGTTACAAGCCTGATTCTGACTACGGTATAATGCTGACTGCCATGGGGAAGACCCTCATATATTAATTACTAGTCCATCCGTTCCACAATATGAGTCTTTTAGAGTTAAATATAATACCAGTCTCTATACTTGTCGAACTGGCTCGATTTAGTCCTTGTACTGGGAATTTGCTGAATTTTACCCGTGTACTTGTGAATAAGTTTTGATTTAGGCCAATTCGATATTCGCCGTCGAATTTGAGCTGATGCGGATGACACGTTGACTGAATCTTGCAAGAACACCCTCGTGCATCTAAAAAAATAGCAAAAAAACGACCACAAATATTGCAAAATACAAGATTGGTCCATGTACTTGTCCGGATGGCACGATTTAGTCCTAGTATTGTCAATTGGACTCGATTTAGCCCAAATGCATATTTACTATCGAATTTGAGTTGATGCGAAGGACTGATGGCTCCCAAGTGCAGGAGATCAATTGTAATAATTTTTAATAAAGAAAGATTGTCGAACCCACGAGGAGCTGAGGGATTTGGTTAGCAAATTTGACAAAGAAAATAATAGTAAATGCAATAGATTTGGTGTTTTTGGATTTATAGTTTGCAAGAATATAAAGTGCTGAAAGTAAATAACAATAAGTAAATGCTCTCAATGAGAGAAAGCCCAATCCTCTATGCAGCAAGAGGACACGCAATGTGTGTGAACTTATATGTGACAAGCGTTTCTGTGGGCGACATGGATTTACTTAGCATAAAGATTTCTACACAATATGATGAATATGTTGTCAAGTTTCATTCCCTTAGGACGAAACCTAAATTAGGTGCAGCCATAAATATAAGCAAAATACACCACTTATGATGGGTCCTAGAGTATATGGACTAAACTGAGTCAAACAAACGAGTATATGTATTATATTTAGCCTTAATTGTGGTTTTCTTTTTGCAATTTTCTCAGATGCAGAAGGGTATTCTCGCAAGATTCCAGTTCATGTGTCGTCCCTGTCATCTTAAATTCGACACCAAACATCGAATTGGACTAAATCAAACCTAATTCACAAGTACACGGAAAAATTCAACAAATTACGAGTACGAGGACTAAATCGAGCCTACCCAACAAGTTTAGCTCAACCTTTTAATATAAGCCTTTTTTGCAAGACTTATATTGTGTAACAAAGGGAGTAGTACTTATGAAACAGATCAGGTCAGTAACATTGTAGCAAACCGAATTTTTGTTTCATATACTAACACATGACACACTTCCATAAATTTCAAGGACTAGTCATTCAGATTGGCAACTGTTTCAAGTTTTTGATTCAGATAAAATCGTACTAGAATAAAACCCACATGTTTCAAGCCTGATGCAAAATAAGAAGTTAACTATAACTTTAAAAAAGGCATGATGCTGACAGACAAGCGGAATAGGCACATAAGAAATTGGCAATGATGCAACCTATCAGCCATAAACAAACATTGCACCAGACAATCCATCTAAAAAATATTGTATCAGACAGAAGAAAATCAAATCAGAACCTCAAGTAAAACCGAACGAAATTCTCCTTCCGAACACACATCCATTAATTCAAGTTTCTACAGAAGGCTAGACGCAAGTAGCCTCCTTACACAAGAGGAAAACCACCACACATGATTGCTCTTTATTAAGCGCCCACGAGGTCTCACAGAAACCTAAATTTGAACCCAACGCACACACTCATCCCTAAATAAAATGCAGCTAAATCCCACTAAATCTGACCCCGGGGGCGCGACAACGACGGCTCACTCTAGTTGCTGCCCTTGCTGATGAGCTCCAGGGCGGCAGCGGTGGTGGGCAGTGCCGGGATGGCTCCCTTCTGGGTGGTGCAGATGGCCCCGCACGCGTTCGAGAACTGCAGCACCTCCCTCAGCTTTGCCTCATTCTGAAGAATCAACAGAAGGCTTCAGTTAGTAAAATGTACTTAATGGAATTAAGTCTGCTGCTGATGACGGTTGCCTACGTGGAAGATGGAGTCGTCCTTGGATACGTTGAGGAGGAGCGAGCCGACGAAGGCATCGCCCGCACCGGTGGTGTCGATGGTCTTGACGGCATACCCTGGCACGGAGCCCTTGAAGCCCTTGGTGAAGTACCTGCACCCCTTCTCGCCGTCGGTGACGATGAGCAGCTTGAGCCCCTCGAACCACAGAGACAGCACGTTCTTCTCATCGTTGGCGTCGCCCTGGGTGAGGAAGGCCACCTCGTCGTCACTGACCTTGATGAAGTCGGCCTCCTTCCAGATGCTCATGATGCCGTCACGGGCGGCCTGCTCCGAGGGCCAGAGCGGGAGGCGCACGTTCGGGTCATATGAGCAGAGGATGCCGCCGGCCTTGGCCGCACGCATCGCAGCCATGTGCGCTGAGCGGCAGGGTTCCGTGATGAGCGAGATGGATCCGTAGTGGAAGACGCGGGCGCGACGGATCAGGTCAAGGTTGAGCTCAGCCTCGGTGAGGAGCATGTCGGCGGAAGGATTGCGGTAGAACATGAACTCGCGCTCGCCGTTGGACTTGAGGGTGACGAAGGCCAGGGCGGTGCGAGCGTGCTGGTCGAACAGGCACCCGTCCGCGTTCACCCCGTTCTTCTTCAGGATGTCCACCAGCATGTGTCCGAACTCGTCATCGCCAAACTGTACAAAAAAAACATCGATAATTTCAGACAAACAATATACGGTGTATTCTTCTGACCGGAAGACAGACAATCTACGTACATTACACAAATTCTAGTGAAAGAAAATAAAACACTTCTTCAATTACAATGTCTGCTTGTGTCAGATAGATTGCATTTGGGCTGCTCAATGACCCCAGGTGCAGGTAAAAAACAGCCGTCGGATCCGAGTCAGCTGGGCCCCACGGGCGGGCCCACAATGCCGAAAGACCGACAGGGACAAAGCATCAGTTTTTATTTTATTTGTTACAACAATAATGTAGTGTAAGATCATGATTGATTCGATATTAGTTTTTAAGAAATAAAAGTGAGACGGCTAGATGGTGGGCACCACCTCCACTTTCACTCCTGGATGGGCGATCATTGCTACTGCTACCACTTTTAGCTCGGGTCACATGATCCGGCTATACAGCTAGGAGATTTTCTATCTATTAATAGATTATATTCAAGACAGAAAAATAGTGGAGATTTTTGCTAGGTGCAGAAAATTGAAACTGGCATGTGGGGCCAAAACATGACAGGGATCAGCACTGCAACTTTTTAGAAAGCATGTTATCCAGATTTCCTTTTATAATCGAGTGATCAGTGATCTCATGATCGCGAATCCTAGAGAGTCAACGCCCGTTCTCCACCCTCCAGCGATGATCGGAGGGACGTGGACACCGCCCAACCACCGCACCAGACATCCCAAGATCATGGGATCAGAACAGAGCACACTAGACCAGATCCGAGCTTAGCAACCACCGGATCCAACGCCCGCGCACTGTCGCGATCAACGAGGCAAACCCGAACAGATCTACCTACACGACGCGAGGACACAACGGCGAGAGGAGGACGGCGATCAGTGGTGGTGCGAGTATACCTTGCCGACGAAGGCGGAGGAGCCGCCGAGCTTGGAGATGGCGCATGCGACGTTGGCGGGCGCGCCGCCGGGCGCCTTGACGAAGCCGCCGGACTCGGCGAGCGAGACTCCGGCCACGTCCGGCACGAAGTCGATCAGCATCTCGCCGAAGGAGACCACGAGTCCAGGGGCCGCAGCCGCCGCGGGAGCAACTCCGTCACCGAGAGGCGCCATTGAAACTAGCTTAAGGAGACGACGGAACGGAACGAGGCTGGAAACTGGGGGATCGAGCTGGCTGCTGGCGCTGCAGTTGTGCTGGTGGATCGGTGAGGAGAAGCGAGGGGGATGGCCGGGCTTATAAAGCCTCTGGCTTGGCCCAGGGGGTGGTCATTTGGCTTATCCTCCTCCGATCCGTATTTCTCTCTCGCGGGAGCCTAATCCCCGTCCGTGCTCGGGATTTGGATAATCATAATACCAGCGCACGGGCTCTGCAGCTTCGACTCACTGGCGTGTGAGTCCAGGTACATGTCGGACCCACCTGTCGGTGACCGAACACGGGCTGGATAATCAGGTCGTCGTGGTCTAATATAAAAAGTAAGTAATTATTCATGGTGATTATCTTATTGTCCCAAAAATTACTCTGATTTTAACGTTGATGAGATCGTAACTGATGCTAGACCCGGACTTCCCGGAGCCCTCTATAAGAGGTAGTACATGGAGTACGTAGCGTCACCACACCAGCCTCAGAAGCAGAAAAGGACACCGATTAACTACTGTACAAGCAAGCGGCTGGGATCTCCAAGAAGAAAGAACACGCGCATGGCTCCCCATGCACGCATGCAGTTTGCAAAGGGCCAAAGACGACGGACGGTGGCGATGCGTCGAGCTAGGTCGGCCGTCCATGGGCAGAGCTGCAATTTGAATCAACTTGCATTGCACGGTGTGGTACAGTAGCTTCCAATTTTCAATTACTAAAACAAACCGCTAGCTCCAGCACGGAATTATTAGTGAAGATGCAAAACCGACGGCGCACGTAGATTTAATACTAGTACTTCGATCGTGGTGCACGTTCTTGATGCACGAGTAGGGTGCGACGAATTAAGAAAACAAACTGTTGTCCTTTGTTATAGCGTGCATCGAGGTCTGTGCTACCTGGACCTGGACGACGTGTTTTCATTTGGGTTTTCTGCAAGGAAGGTGCCGCTTTAATTCGATTGTGTGGATCTGAAGTTACCTCGGTAGTTAGCACCAAACGATCGCTATAATCTCGACCTGCTGGTGGGGCACAATTATTAGTATGAAATCAGATCTCCAAGGATCGATAATTACCTTTTAAAAAAGGTCTTGTAGGATGAGCTTGACTAACCAACATGCCGGGAACTGTGGCTGCTGATTGATGGTTTATCAACCGTTCGGTACGCGATTAATTATCTCAAGGTATTCCACGCGAAACAATAATTTTGGGCCTCTGGAATCAGGTTCTCTGATCTTCGATTGATGGATACAAAGTGGATGTTTGGGAACAACCTAAAAAATAGGTTCAAGCCGCTATAACGTGCGCACTATCGATCGGTCATCGTCCACAAATGTGGGTGGTGGTGTTCAGATTCTCGGAAAGGAAAATGGAATTTGAATGATATGGAAATGATGCTTGTATAGTTCTCGTCTTGTCTCGCGTACATGCCATGTCATTCTCCATAGAGTTTTCTCATAGGAATTGCTTGTTAGAGTTTGTTTTCTATATACATACGGTATGGAGTAGTACTCCACCCGTATACGTATACCTCTCTGTATTGCCACGGGTGGGGCTTTTCCACCCTCATATAACACGTAACCGATCGGCTCAGGAGAGCTAACGATCGTTCCCACAATCCTACAAACACCAACATGGTATCACGAGCCTCTCCTCTTCCCATCTAGCCGCCGGCGCCGCCGTGGTTCTCTTCTCCATCACCATCGGCCCTTCTCCTACTCCCAAACACCTCCAGGACTGCCTCTCCCCATAGATCAAGACCCATACATCCAATTCCCTAGGTTTTTCTTCCCCAACGACACAGAATACCCTCCCTCCCAAAAACCCTAGATCATGTCGACCTCTACAAACCAGTCGGGCATCATCGGCTCTCCACCGGCGACGAAGCTCAACCGCGAAAACTACCTCTCATGGCACACTCAAGTCATGCCGTCCCTCCGCGGTGCTCGAGCTCTTGAGTTCCTGGATGGAACCTCCATTGCGCTACCGCAGACGCTGGACGCGGTAGATGCAAATCAGAAAGAGATCACCGTGCCCAATCCAGAGTATGATGTATGGGTAACTAAGGATCAAGCGGTGGTGAGCTTCCTGGTAAATTCTCTTGGTGATGATCTTCTCTCCCATGTCTATGGCCTTGTACACGCCAAGGATGTCTGGGGTGCTATTCTTGAGCTTTTCTCTACTCAATCCAAATCTCGAGTTTCTGCCCTCCGTGGAGCTCTTACAAATACAAAAAAAACTTGATATGACTGCATCTCAGTTTCTCACCAAGATGAAAGGTTTTGCCTCTGAACTTGCTGCTGCGGGAAAGAAGGTCGATGATGACGAGCTTAAAGACTACATCCTCAACGGTCTTGATGGTACCTACATCCCTCTTGTTGCATCCATTAATGCCAACCCTGCTACCACCATTGGCGACATGTGCTCTCAGCTTTTATCCTATGAATCTCGTGAAAATATGCTCGTTGCAACGGGTCAGAACACTGGTACTTTTACTTCCTCCATCAATGCTGCCCCTCGCTGCCCCGTTTATCCCCACACACCGCCACCACAGCCCCCAATTCTCCCTACACCAACATACCCTGTTGCCCCGCCATCCCCATACCATGCCGCCCCATCACCACAACCCATCCCACACAACACCTATGCCCCGGCTCCATACAGTCACCCTCCTACACCTAATTATCCCCCACATGCATATGCCCCTATACCCTATCAGCAGCCGCCACCATATTACCCCCCACCACAACCATACCGCCCCCAAACCCACCTCCACCACAACCCCACAGCTACCCAAATCCAGGAAGGCAGGATAGTCGGCCCAAAGGGGGGCGTGGCAAGGGCCGTGGGCGCCCAGATCGTGTTGCTAGTACGTGGCAGCCTGGTGTGTATTGCCAGATATGCAAGAAGGAGGGACACCCTGCAAATGAGTGTTGGTGGCACTATGGCGATGACAACGATGATGATGCTCCCCATGATCACAAGGGCGCCTATGGTGTTAACACCAACTGGGTGTTGGACACAAGAGCTACCAATCATGTTGCAGGCCAGCTGAATAAGCTCCAAGTTCATGAACCATATCAAGGACAGGATCAAATCCATAATGCTAGTGGACAAGGTATGGAAATTGCTGATATTGGTCATTCAGTTTTGCACACCCCACATAATTCCTTACAAGTCCGTAATATCTTACATGTTCCCAGCTCTTCCATAAATTTACTTTCTGCTCATAAAATTACTTTAGACAATAATGCCTTTATTGACATTCACCCTTTCTTTTTCTTGATTAAGGACAAGGCAACGCATCAAATAATGTTTAGAGGTCCCTGTCATGGCGGTTTTACCCCCTTGTCCCCGTGTCCTCGGATTACTCCAAGCATGCTTTGGTCACCATCAAGCCTTCATCCTCTACAAGGCATCATCGTCTAGGGCATCCGTCTACTTTTATTGTTCAGCAAGTACTTAGGAAAAAAATCTCCCTTATACTCCAGAAATAAATTCTTACATATGTGATCCATGCCAACAAGCTAAGAGTCATCGGTTACCCTATCATGTCTCTACTAGTGTTTCCACTGTTCCGTTGGAACAAGTGTTTTCTGATGTTTGGGGTCCTGCTCCTCTGTCTCTAGGCAAACATGCATACTATGTAAGCTTCATTGATGATTTTAGTAAATTTACTTGGATATATCTTCTCAAAAAGCGTTCTGATGTATACCAAGTTTTTCTCAATTTTCAACAGTATGTTGAGCGCAAATTTGACAGGAAAATTGTCACTATGCAAACTGATTGGGGTGGTGAATACGAAAAACTCAATGGTTTCTTCCAAAAAGTTGGCATTACTCATCACGTTTCATGCCCTCATTCTCACCAACAAAATGAGTCTGCTGAACGTAAACACCGTCACATCGTTGAGGTTGGTCTTGCTTTACTTGCCAATGCCTCTATGCCCTTAAAATACTGGGATGATGCCTTTCTTACAGCAACCTTTCTTATTAATCTCATTCCATCCAAAGTCCTTAACTTTGCCACTCCTACGGAAAAACTCTTCCACACTAAACTGAACTATGACTCTCTTTGTGTTTTTGGTTGTGCCTGCTGGCCCAACTTACGTCCATACAACAAGCACAAGCTTTCTTTTAGATCCAAGCGGTGTGTGTTTCTTGGATATAGTCCTCTTCACAAAGGGGTCAAATGTCTTGATATCACCTCTGGACGTGTCTATATATCGTGAGATGTCATCTTCAATGAGAATGTTTTTCCCTTTGCTGCCCTTCATCCAAACGCTGGTCGGCGCCTTCACGAGGAGCTTCTTTTATTCCCCACAGAAGAACTCTCCTCCGTAGACACAACTAGGGGTGAGCATACTAATGATCACTATCTGCATATTGTTCCTAATGTTGATCCTTTGCAGACTACAGCTGCTAATATACCTCTAGGCTCCAATGATCCAACGCCATCAAATTCTGGCAAAAATACTGCTTACAATACATCCAATATTGAAACCAGAGACACAGCCGCTACAGGACAAGACGATGGGGCATCCGATGCTGATTCTGGGGACAAATCCTCCTCGGATCGCTCCCCACCTGAAGCTGCCGCGCGTGCGTCTAGGCCCGAACGCCTGGGCGAGTCCTCGTTCGCCACGTTCCCCGCCTCCAGTTTTGCGCCTGGGGAAACCGCGTCGCCAACGTCGGCCGACGCGTTCGCGTCTGCGCCCGGGTCCACTCCTGTCTCGCCTCCTGCCTCTCCGTGATGCAGCTAGGGGGAGCACGCCATGTCGCCCGCAACGCTGACTCTACGCCAAGGCAGCCCGCCTCGGTCCCTCCCTTCCACAACACGCCAGGGCGGGATGTCAGGAGATGCCTCGGTGACCGAGGCAGATACCTAGGGGGAGGAATCTGCTGATTCTGTGATTCCCTCGCCAGGATCCTCTATGGCAAGTGAAATTGTATCCCTTCCTGTTGCAGAACCGCGCACTCGTCTACAAAAAGGTATAAAACAACCTAAAGTTCGTACTGATGGCACAATTCGTTGGGCATTGCTAATGTCTACATGAGAACCTGAAAACTTAAAGGAAGCTTTAGCTGATACAAATTGGAGACTTGCTATGCAAGAGGAATATGATGCTCTTATGACAAATCACACATGGCACCTTGTTTCACCGGGTTTAAAAAGGAATGTCATTGATTGCAAATGGTTCTATCATATTAAGAGAAATGCTGATGGTACAATTGACAAATATAAAGCTTGTCTTGTTGCAAAAGGTTTTAAGCAAAGGTATGGTATAGATTATGAGGATACTTTTAGTCCTGTTGTTAAAATTGCTACAATCAGGCTTGTTCTATCCATATTTGTCTCAAAAGGTTGGAGCTTAAGGCAGCTAGATGTCAAGAATGCGTTCCTACATGGTGTTCTGGAAGAGGAGGTTTACATGAAACAACCACCTGGTTTTGAGTCTTCCGCTAATCCCAATTATATTTGTCTGAATTCATTTTCATGCAGGTGGGGCGAAAGCATTAGGGATCTGTTTCATGACTTTCTCGTGAACCAGCACATAACATTTACTAGTGTTGACATCACGAATGATAGTAAACTGCTTGAAAGCCCGACTGTCAACATTAGAATCCCAAAGGAGTGCAGAGTAGACATCCAGCAAATTGCATGTGTCCCAGGGACGAAGGGCGGTAGGACCGGGATGGCCGCTCTTGCCTCCAAACTCATCGACCCGTGGTACGCTGACATGAAGGACAAATTGCCGAGATATTCATGGAGGCGTTTAGGGCACGATTACTGGGAGGATAAGCCACTTTCTGAACCTAATCTGAAGTACGCTGCAATTGACGGGTATGTTAGCCACGAGCTGTACCACTAGATTGTAAAATCTCGTTCCAGGCATCGCATCATTGAACCACCACCAAGGCAGGTTGTTTGCCCTAGATGCCGGAGTGTAGATGAATCTACAAACCGGGGCAAGCGACCGAAGGCATCCTGGGATCGGTTGCCTTCTCCAACAGGCTGGGATGTAGACTATTAGTGCATGATTGTTGTGTTTATGAAAACATGTTATTTCAGAAGTACACTATGTGAGCAATTACGAACTTCTGTGTATTACCTTTGTCAAACTATAATCTGGGTTTGGTTATGATGTATCCTTCGCTATAATCTGGGTTTGGTTATGACTTATGACTGTACCACACCTTATGCATGTCAGTCCTGGATTCTGCCGCATGCAAATGGCACAGACAGAATTTGTAAGAATGAATGTTGATCATACAAAAGGGGAATGTAATTCATACAGGTTAAGTAGCTAATAGCACAGGGATCATACGAGCTTGGTTCTTACAGAATGCTTAGAAAATACATGCGAGATAGAATACAGGCGAGATAAAACTGGGAACAAAATGTGAAACTAGTAGTGGTAAACATCACACTCACCCACCCGCCACATCCTGTTGAGCATCTCGTAGCAGACATACGCGTCCCTGGCTGCATACTTGATCGCATCGTAATCCAAGTGCCTCCACTCCCATCGCTCGTGCAGGTGCTTCGAGAACTCGACTTTCATGCCGGCGTACTCATGGTCGATGATGTTGGCAGCGAGTCTACCCATGCCGTCTTTCCCCGTACCGCCATCCGGGTACCTCCACAAACGTTGGAGATCGATGTGATTGACGACATGAACGAGGAGATCCTGTTCTAGCTTCAGAGTATCGTTCTTGATGTCGACGCTGGCGAAGTAGATCTCCCTCCTGTGTAGGAACTCGCGAAGCTCCGGGCATACTGATTTGGCCCTACATACGTGATATAGGAGGCAGTGGTTGCGCATGGACAGCTGCAAAAGCGCCGTCCTCTTCCTATCTCCGGTATACTCGAGGTCAAGGATGACGATCTTGTACCTGTCCATCGGCTCCTGTAGCCACTGCTCGTACATTGCGATGACCTTGGTGACCTCCGCTGACACATTTGTGTGGAAGACCATCAGCTTGGTGGTGCCATGGGAGGTGACGGTGTACTCGTCGGTGTAGTCGCTCCCGTCACCGAACACGCCGTACTTTGCGTCCATGGCAGCAGCTAATGTGGCAGCGGTGGCCTAGGGTCGGTAGCGGTGGCTGGGACTGGGCGTGGAGGTGGAGTGATCTGTTGCGGTGGTATGGCCAGGCGGAGGTGGTGCTTGCGGCAGCGTCGATGGTTCTTGTGGTGGCGGTGCCGGCGGAAGGAATGAGTTGGGGATTTTTGCACAGTGATGTGCTGAGGAGACGGAAGGCGATGCTTAAATTCCGTTTACCAATATTCCAGTCATACCCATGCGGAAGCAAGTTTAACCTGGCGAGCACCATTGGTTTCCAATCCTAGAGATTAAATTCGGCGTCCGTCCCAGTAGGCGATGGGACGGGTGTGCAACGTGGCTTTGGTGTGGCAGAGACCGGTCACGTAGACCACCGTCCCGTTGCCGATCCGCAACGGGTGCGCGGTGTTGACACGACATAACATGACAGGACAGAAGGAAGTGTACAGTTATTATTAATTCCTAACAAGTTTAAGAAGTGTAAGCATAGACGTGGACCTAGCATCCCTGCACCCCGGGGTAGCCGCCCAGCCGATTAGACCTGCTGATTGCACAAAGCTTGTCCCGAATTTGCCAAAATGAAGCATTTGCCCATGCTTCTATAAGTTTCTCTATAGGCCACTTGTGTAAGCATGCACGATCAAGCAACTTTGCAACACACGTGTCGGTGGAAAAGCATTAGGTTTCAACGCACCACATAATTTAGGGATTTAGAATAGCTACATTGTGGAGCTCTAACCAAATTGCATGGTAAGCCAAATTCAGCTTTTTGTCAGATTTAGCTATAGCAACATTGTGTCTCGTTTGTCCTCACTTTTGCCCTCCTGATATTCTGAAACCCTCACATGCGCTCAGAGGGGGAGTCCCGTCTGGTCAAAGGCTTGGCCGTTACGTGCGCCATGACGCCTAAAGTGGAAGTTTTTTTTGTTATTTGGCCTTTTTAAGAGCGCCTTTCCCCTCTCTTTCTAACACTTGTGTTTTTTGCCCAAAAAGGTAGGGAATCTAGAGCAGCTTCTCTCTTCATTCATTGTTCCTTTTGCGATCGTTTTTCCTCAATCTGGTAGCAAATCTAGAGCAGCAAAATAAACCAGCACCATAAATAAATTTAGTAAACAGAGCAGATGTAGATAAAGCAGCTAATATAGGTTATATAGTACGGTACTTAACGAGGTTAGACAATTAGGCTACTCAGCAGCAGCAGTGGACTGCTTCAACACAGACAAGACAAAAGAAGCTGCTTTACAGCAGCAGCAGCAGCAGCTGATCAGTGCCCCCTCATGGCCTCTGCCAGGAGGGCATCTGCCTCCTCCCTCTAGCGCCTCCTCCACTTCTTGCTACCCTGCCCCTTAACCTTGGGCTCCTTGGGTCTGATCGGGGGCATGTGACCCTCCTCGATAGCCACCTTCTGGAGGTTACGGAGGTGAAGACCGAGCACCTGGTGCTTGGCCCTGAAGCCCTGGACGTTCACGGACTCGCCGCAGGTCCTCACATGCTCGTCATGCTTCACGAGGGAGTTGAAGTCCGTGGCACGGAGCTTCCTGGTGGCGCAGAAGGGGCACCTGTAGACGTCGCCGGTAAAGAAGTTGTCGTACTGGCCGGACTTCAGCCTCCTCAGCACCTGACGAGTCTTGGTGTCCTTGGACTCATCGTTGCTTCGGAGGTCGCTGCTATCCTCCTGTTGGAAAAAAACAGTAGAGTGAAATAAGGACATGATTGAGATACTTTGATTATCGGGATTAATTTTTTGCATAAATTAACCGAATGAGATCTCCCGATTATTCCCCAAATCTCAAACCAAATTGAATACTGATCCCTTCTGGAGGTTGTGGAGGTGAAAACCCTGGTTACCTCAGACCATGGGTCGGCGATGCTGGTGTCGTAGGGGTTCTCCAGCCTTATGTAGAGGCCTTATGTAGACAACCTCCTCGTAGGGGTCCCAGCCGAGCGGGATCTGTCTGAGACTGGCAGGGGCCTCCTCGCTGTTGGCCACGGTGGATGCAGGGACGGGGACGGGGGGCTCCTTGCCGGCGGCCTTGGAGGCGCCGATGGCCACCGCGCCGATCTTCTCCATCGCCGGCGTGGTTGGGGTTTTGTTGGGCGTTTGCAAAAGGTTATGGGATAGTGGAGACGGTTGAGTGAGCGAGTGCGTGATGAGTGGGAGTGGGGAGGCCTCTATTAAAGGAGAAGGGAAGCGACGTTTCGTTGCACTACCGTGCACCACGTACGCTAATGCACCGTGCACGGCCGCACGTGTCCGCTACCGCCCCGTGCACCGCACACGCGTACCGTGAGTCACGTTTTTTCCCTCTTGTCTAACCATGGCGATTCAGTTGTACTCAGTTTTGCCCACCAACCGTTGATCCTCTGTGATCTAGCGGACAGGATAACCCTTATATCTGTCGGGGGCACCCCTCTATCCATGCAAAATAACGAGTATGCCACCGGAACTATAACTCCATAAACAGATGAACTTGAATATATTTTGAAGGGTACGAAAATACAAATCCCCATATTATAAGGGTCTAAATACGGTAAGAGAACTACAAATATTATTAGTGGTCAGGCCAGCACAGTGACGGGGTTGGTCGGCTAGGAGTTGCTGATTCCTAAGTACGGGGACACTAGGCCGGTCTTGACATACTCCCTCAGGAACTTGCCATAAGCAGCATGCTTATCCTTGGTCGCCGACTTGTGTTTACTAGCCGGGCTTTTACAGATGCCAACCGCATGCGGAATCAAGCTGGCAATCCTCGGGTTGACTCCTTTCTTACAGAAAGGGCACTTGAGCTCCCCAAGTCGAGTGCGGAAAGGGATTATCCCGCTCTTGAGCTTCTTCATGACATGGCGGCTCTTGTTGTCCCTGGTCTCCTTGTCAGAGTCCATCTCACTTGAAAACACCTATAATGTATGGAATACAAACCGAAATGAGAAAAATAATAAATATATATCCCTTCCACCATTCCAAGTTACTTTCGATGCAATAACATGTCTATATAGGTTCAGCAGTTCATTACGGCCGTCTCCCCAGCTCGCTCCTAAATTAATGTGGTTTGTGTTCTTGATAACTTATTAATAAATAAATGGATTCATTCAGAACAGACTAGATCGCTCCATGTACCGGTTTGTATGTTGCATCTAATCATTAGGACTAGATTTTTTTATGACGCCAGGATAGATTAAGCTCGAGCAGAAAATATGAAACATGTAGAAATAGATGTACCTCTGGGTACATGAGCGGAGCGTGTTCGTCGAACTCCACGCCCTCATCGGTGCCTCCAAAGTCGTTAGCACCGGCGAGCACATGGTCCCCCAAGGGGTTGAACTGCACATCCTCCTCGGCTTGTGATGCGTGATGCTCCTCCAGATCTACCACGTGAAGCACCACCCCGGCGGTGATGCCCGGACACTCACCCCCACGCACTGGTTTCACGGAGAAGGTTCCTGCAAGTACGTTCAAGATTGTGGGGTTTTGCTGGATAGGGAAGAGAGAGTAGTGGATGAGTGCGAATGGAGGACCCGAGATGTTGGGTTTTTAATGCGGGGACGTTTAGGCCTCCTCGAGGGCCCCGGTTGGCAGCTCTTCCGGCTGCGGCTGCCGCGTGGAAGGTTCGTGTGGTGGGGGCCTATCGGAAGTGAGAGTGCAGGCGTGCTGCGTAGTAAAAATGGTATAGCCAGTGGTCCGTGGATGACCAGTTGCTGTGCAGTAGACTTGTAGTCTTTGCAGACTAGATTAAACATGACATGACCACTCGACGACTTTTTCCATGGACGACATCGTGTTCCTTCTTGTAGAAGTCTCGTTGAGGGAGACGTCTGTGCTGTCTCGCGCTGTCCTGTGAAGGGCACGACGTGTGCAACGAGCCTCGTTGGATCACACAGGATCGACGGTTGGTGCGCATGATCCGCGTGACAACGGTGACAACCAATCAGTGCGTAGCAGATATAGTGGGCACAGGTTTGGGCTTCTACGAAAGAGAGAGGGGGGGGCAAAACTGGGTAGTATCAAAAAACAAAGGGCAAAGCTGAGTAGTATAAAAATATAAAGTGGGTGTCTTTTACAATAAAATGAATTGTGGCATACATCAAATTATGCCAAGATAGATCCACTAGGGTTCATTGTATGTGTGTTCTTTCCACAAACCACATGTGTATCCACAAGAGTCATTGCATGTGTGTTCCTGTCATGAACCACATTTGGATCAACCAGTGTCATTGCATGTGTGTTCTTTTCACAAACCAAACATGGATCAACCAGTGTTCACTGCATGTGTATTCTTTTCACAAACCACTTATGGATCAATCAGTGGTCATTGCATGTGTGTTCGTTTCCACAAACCACATATGGATCCATATGTGTTCTTAAACTAAAACCAGCATTAGAGTCACTGCATGTGTGTTCTTTCTACAAACCACTTATGGATCGACCAGTGTTCATTGCATGTATGTTCTTTCCACAAACCACTTAGGGGTCCACCAGTGTTCATTGCACGTGTGTTCTTTTCCACAAACGACATATGGATCAACAAGTGGTCATTGCATGTGTGTTCTTTTCACAAACCACATGTGGACCCACTAGAGTCATTGCATGTGTGTTCTTATACTAAAACACGCACTAGACTTATTGCATGTGTGTTCTTTTCCACAAACCACTTATGGATCCATTAGAGTCATTGCATGTGTGTTATTTACACAAACCACATATGGATCAACCACTAGAGTCATTGCATGTGTGTTATTTCCACAAACCACACATGGATCAACCACTAGAGTACTATGATCCCAGCTTTTGTCACTTACCTACTCGAGGACGAGCAGGAGTTAAGCTTGGAGATGTTGATACATTGCAAATGTATCTATAATTTTTGATGTTCCATGCTTGGTTTTATCCACTTTCTTGTGTTTTGTTCCATCTTTGGAGTACTTTTATTATGATTTCTTGGACTAACCTATTAACAAGAGCCACAGTGCCAGCTGCCTGTTTTCTGCTATTTTTGGTTCTAGGAAAGTCAGAAAATGAATATTCTCGGAATTGGACGGGACAAAAGCCAAAGTGCCTATTTTTCCGGAAGGGATCAAGTGCCAGAATATGAGACGGAGAAGGGCTAGGGGCCGGCCACACCACCTGGCCACGGCCAGGCCTGGCTCGCGCCAGGGGGTGGTCTGGCCGACCCCAGCACCCCCTTGGCCTCTCCTTTCGCCTATAAGTTGCCCCCGGGACGAAAACCCTAAGTACCCGATCAAAGATCCACAAAAGAGTCTGTAGCCGCCGTCATCTCTGTCCCTAGATCGGGGGGATCTGAAGCTCTTCCCGGCACCCTGCCTGAGAGGGGAATTCACCCTGGAGGCCTTCTTCATCACCATGCAAGCCTCCGGTGTGATGGGTGAGTAGTTCATCCTTGTACTACGGATCCATGTAGTAGCTAGATGGCTGGTTTCTCCTCCTTTGTGCTTTCATGTTTAGATCTTGTGAGCTCCGTTCATGATCAAGACCATCTATTTGTAATTCATACATGTTGTGTTTGCAGGGATCCGATGGATATTGAGATGCTATTTCAGATTGATTATTGATTCTATCATGTCTTTGTTATTTGTGATCTTGCATGCTTTTCGTTGTTAGTATCTATCTTCGCCAAGAAGATGCTAGCAACTCCAAGAGTTAGTATTTATGCTCGATAGTGGGTTCATGCCTCTGGTACTCTGGGGAAGTGACAGAAATCTCTAAGGTACTAGATGTGCTATTGCTACTAGGGAGAAAACAACAATCCTTTGTTCATAGAACAATCGTATTGTTTACTTTACACGGAGTTCGTAAAGCAATAATCTGTTGCTTGCAACTTAATACTGGAGGGGGTTCGGATGATAACCTGAAGGAGGATTATTAGTCATAGATGCGGTTGGATGGCGGTCTATGTATTATGTTGTAATGCCCAATCAAGTCTCAGAGGAGTCAAGATGATTAGTATATGCATGTATTGCTTTCTCGGTGTTTGTCAATTGCCCCGTTGTAATTTGTTCACCCATCATGTTATTTATCTAAGGAGAGCCACCTCTAGTGAACTATGGATCCCGGTCCTTTTTCTTTACATACAATCTATAAACTGTTTCTGCTTTGTGTTTACTTTCTACAAACTTTTACTTCTTTCCATTCGATACGTTTAATCCTTTGTTTTCGCAAAACATGGTGAGATTGACAACCTCATCGCAAGTTGGGGACAAAGTTCTGTGGTTATGTTGTGCAGGTCTCCACGTTGCTACTAGCACCGGTAGTGCGCCCTTCCAAAGCTCAGCTAGTAACACCTTTGGGGTGTTTCCTTGCTCCTACTGGTTCGAATAAACCTTGGTTTCATAACTGAGGGAAGACTTGCTGCTGTATTCATCGTACCTTCCTCTTGGGGTTCCCAACGAGCTCTACGTCGAAAGTCGAGCGCATCAATCAACCACTAGAGTCATTACATGTGTGTTCTTTCCACGAACCACACATGGATCAACCAGTGTCATTGCATGTGTGTTCTTTCCACAAATCACATATGGACCCACTAGAGTCATTGCTTGTGTGTTCTTATACTAAAACTAGCACTAGAGTCATTGCATGTGTGTTCTTTCCACAAACCACTTATGGATCCACTAGTGTGATTGCATGTGTGTTCTTTCCACAAAATCACATATGGACCCACTAGAGTCATTGCATGTGTGTTCTTTCCACAAACCACACATGGATCAACCAGTGGCATTGCATGTGTGTTCTTTTCACAAACCACACATGGATCAACCAGTGCCATTGCATGTGCGTTCTTTCCACAAATCACATATGGACCCACTAGAGTCACTGCTTGTGTGTTCTTATACTAAAACCAGCACTAGAGTCATTGCATGTGTGTTCTTTCCACAAACCACACATGGATCAACCAGTGTCATTGCATGTGTGTTCTTTCCACAAACCACACATGGATCACCCAATGGCATTGCATGTGTGTTCTTTCCACCAACCACATATGGATCAACCAGTGGTCATTGCATGTGTGTTCTTTTCCACAAACCACTTATGGATCCATTAGAGTCATTGCATGTGTGTTATTTCCACAAACCACACATGGATCAACCACTAGAGTCATTTTATGTGTGTTTCTTTCCACAAGACACACATGGATCAACCACTAGAGTCGTTGCATGTGTGTTCTTTCGACAAACCACACATGGATCAACCAGTGTCATTGCATGTGTGTTCTTTCCACAAATCACATATGGACCCACTAGAGTCATTGCTTGCGTGTTCTTATACTAAAACCAGCACTAGAGTCATTGCATGTGTTTTCTTTCCACAAACCACTTATGGATCAACAGTGGTCATTGCATGTGTGTTCTTTTACACAAACCACATATGGATCAACCAGTGTCATTGCATGTGTATTCTTTTCACAAACCACACATGGATCCACCACTGTCATTTCATGTGTGTTCTTTCCACAAACCACACATGGATTAACAAGTGGTCATTGTATGTGTGTTCTTTTCACAAAACACATATGGATCCATTAGAGTCATTGCATGTGTGTTCTTCTCCAAAAACCACATATGGATCAACCACTAGAGTCATTGCATGTGCGTTATTTCCACAAACCACATGTGGACCCACTAGAGTCATTGCATGTGTGTTCTTTTCACAAACTACATGTGGACCCACTAGAGTTATTGTATATGTGTTCTTATACTAAAACCAGCACTAGAGTCATTGCATGTGTGTTCTTTCCAAAAACTACACATGGATCAACCAATGGCACTAGATGTGTGTTCTTTCCACAAACCACACATGGATCAACCAGCGTCATTGCATGTGTGTTCTTTCCACAAATTACATATGGACCCACTAGAGTCATTGCTTGTGTGTTCTTATACTAAAACCAACAATAGAGTCATTGTATGTGTGTTCTTTTCACAAAGCACATATGGATCCATTAGAGGCATTGCCTGTGTGTTCTTTTCCAAAAACCACATATGGATCAACTAGTGGTCATTGCATGTGTGTTCTTTTCATAAACCACATGTGGACCCACTAGAGTCATTGCATGTGTGTTCTTATACTAAAACCAGCACTAGACTCATTGCATGTGTGTTCTTTTCCACAAACCACTTATGGATGCACTAGTGTCATTGCATGTGTGCTCTTTTCCACAAAATCACATATGGACCCACTAGAGTCATTACATGTGTGTTCTTTCCACAAACCACACATGGATCAACCACTAGAGTCATTGCATGTGTGTTCTTTCCACAAACCACACATGGATCAACCACTAGAGTCATTGCATGTGTGTTCTTTTCACAAACCACACATGGATCAACCAGTGTCATTGCATGTGTGTTCTTTCCACAAATCACATATGGACCCACTAGAGTCATTGCTTGTGTGTTATTTTCCACAAACAACTTATGGATCAACTAGTGGTCATTGCATGTGTGTTCTTTTCACAAACTACATGTGGACCCACTTGAGTCATTGTATATCTATTCTTATAGTAAAACTAGCACTAGAGTCATTGCATGTGTGTTCTTTCCACAAACCACACATGGATCAACCAATGGCATTTCATGTGTGTTCTTTCCACAAACCACGCATGGATAAACCAGTGTCATTGCATGTGTGTTTTTTCCACAAATCACATAGGGACCCTCTAGAGTCATTGCTTATGTGTTCTTATACTAAAACCAACACTAGAGTCATTGTATGTGTGTTCTTTTCACAAACCACATATGGATCCATTAGAGTCATTGCATGTGTGTTCTTTTCCAAAAACCACATATGGATCAACCAGTGGTCATTGCATCTGTGTTCTTTTCACAAACCACATGTGGACCCACTAGAGTCATTGCATGTGTGTTCTTATACTAAAACCAGCACTAGACTCATTGCATGTGTGTTCTTTTCCACAAAGCACACATGGATCCACCAGTGTTCATTGCATGTGTGTTCTTTTCCACAAACCACATATGGATCAACCAGTGGTCATTGCATGTGTGTTCTTTTCCACAAACCACTTATGGATCCATGAGAGTCATTGCATGTGTGTTATTTCCACAAACCACACATGGATCAACCACTGGAGTCATTGCATGTATGTTCTTTCCACAAACCACACATGGATCAACCAATGGCATTGCATGTGTGTTCTTTCCACAAACCACACATGGATCAACCAGTGTCATTGCATGTGTGTTCTTTCCACAAATCACATATGGACCCACTAGAGTCATTGCTTGTGTGTTCTTATACTAAAACCAGCACTAGAGTCATTTTATGTGTGTTCTTTTCACAAACCACATATGGATCCATTAGGGTAATTGCATGTGTGTTCTTTTCCAAAAACCACATATGGATCAACTAGTGGTCATTGCATGTGTGTTATTTTCACAAACCACACGTGGACCCACTAGAGTCATTGCATGTGTGTTCTTATACTAAAACTAGCACTAGACTCATTCCATGTGTGTTCTTTTCGACAAACCACACATGGATCCACCAGTGTTCATTGCATGTGTGTTCTTTTCCACAAACCACATATGGATCAACCAGTGGTCATTGCATGTGTGTTCTTTTCCACAAACCACTTATGGATCCATTAGAGTCATTGCATGTGTGTTATTTCCACAAACCACACATGGATCAACCACTAGATGTTGGGGGGATACCCCCGGGTAGGGTCACGCCGGGGTATAAAGGCCGAGTTAGCCGAGGTTCGGCAAGGCCAAAGCAGATGCTGGCCGGGTCACCTCAAGGCAGGCCGAATCACGGGGTAATCCGGACCTGGGGGCGTTTGCCTAACTAGGCCTCATCCGACTTAAGCGGTAAGTCAGAAGTGTATGTTTTACCTGTATGCAGGAACGGGTGTGGCCGGATGAACCATCATCCGGGTCACGGCAATCTTCTAAGAGAAGGAAGCAATCTCGCTGGTCAAAAGGAGCCCCGGTACGCGCTGCCTGAGCGAAGCGAGCAAGGACAGGACCACCGGGGCGTGGCCGACAAGCGTGACGACGCCCGTGTCGGCTGACGAGGGCGCCGTCAGAAGCTCACGTAGCTAAAGCATGTGTGACGCGGGGGGAAAAGCACCCCGGTCGGCTTACCACTTTGGGAGGAGGCATATTCTTAGGAATATGCCTCCACGTATGCCCTAGGCAGAAACCGAGCCTCCCCTATAAAAGGGGGGCTAGGGCTTCTGTTGAAGGGGTTGGTCTCTCGACGATTCTGTTTTGGTCTAGGGTTTCAGGTGAGATCTGTGGGTGAGAGTAAGAGAGCTCCTTCTTCCTCCTCTCGCCAATTCAGCTCTAGGAGCACTTGTAACCTTGGAAGTAAATCAATACAAGCTCTTGTGTGGAGATTCACTTCACTATCCCTCCCTGGATTCCCCTAGCGAGTATTAGTCCCCACCTTTAGCCTATACATGGCATCTGCCGTGACTCCACCACGACAGTTGGCGCCCACCGTGGGGCAAGCAGCGCTAGCAGGGGTCAAAATCCGGACGGGAAACTTCATCGCCACCGGCGAGCGCATCGTCTCCGGGCTCGTTCAGCGCTTTGGAGCGCGGGACTTCGTCAGCGACAACGCAGGCTGCTTCGGCACGCGCCCTCTCCCGCGCAACGGCATCTTCGTCAAGCTCGGCACGCACAAGGTCTATGTTGCGGTGGATGTATCCTATGTTCATCCGCGCCACATCGTCGAAGCAGGCGAACCACCCCTCACTGTGGCTCGCGGGGAGCGTATCGCTCGTTCCCCAGACCATGCAGAGGTAATGATGACAGCGCCAGGTGCGGCTGCGAGCAAAGATCCGGCGCCAGATCCAGAGGCAACGCCCAAAGCACCAAGGAAAGGTAGAGGTCCTCCGCTAGAGAGACCGGAAAACGTGTTGAGAGAGGCAATGGATAGCTTGGCAAACCCTGTAGTAGCAGCGGTAGATCCGGCTCGTGCACAGGCCGAGCTGGAAGAAACTAGACAGAAAATACTAGAGGGTGCAAAGAAAATAGCCGCGGCCCAGCAGTCGTTGAACATGACGTTGCGTGAGTACGCTAAGGCGAACAAGGTTGATAATGTAAAAATCAAAGGGAGAAATCTCATGAGCGAGATGAACAGAGAAGGTGATGCTGGAATCGAGGAATCAGAAAACTGTTTGTCCGTGGGGCTGCCGAGGTATAGTACCCCGGCCAAGAACCTCAGAGCAGCGGATGCAGCTGCATCCGAGTTAGAGGGACTGACGGGTGAAGCCCGGCAAATGCAGCAAGATCGAGTAAACGAGCTGGTCCGGATTGCAAATAGGCAAAACGAGGAACTACTCAGGGCAAACCCGGAGAGAGCTGGAGCCTCCAAGATCGTCCATTCGGCGGTGGGTAACCCGGAGAAATCCGCTGGAGCCGCATCGTCCCCTCATGGTGGTCCAAGGAGAGAGGAGGTGGTAACCTCGGCCAGACGGAACAAACAGATTGTCCCGTATGACCCGACACGGGCAGGGAAAGAAAAAGAAGCACAAAAAAATGATGATCGACGGAGTGTGAGCCGAGGCGAAGCTGGCCGAGGTAACCGCGACCAAGGCAATGCCGGTCAAGGGAACGTTGTCAACGGCAATGCCGGGCAGCAAAACTCAGCTGGAGCAAGACAACCGCAGCAGCGGAACATACCAAGGCAAGAGCACAGTGCTGGCCGAGGTGTGCAACAGAAAGGTGCGCCGCAAGAGCAAAACCCGTATAACGATGGTGATTCGGAGATGGAAAATGCGGGATACCCGAGACCGGACTATCATGTGATAGGGTCGAGATTGGGAAGTAGGGATTTGATGCCGGATGATGCAAGGTTGAAATTGGATCGACTGTATAGGTCGGAACAGATTGAATGTCAAGGTCCACCGGGTCCAGCGTGTTTTGGACCCCGGATCATGAAAGAGCCACCAGTACCGAACTTTCAGCTGCCCAGGGGCACCAAGACCTACGACAGTAGTACCAAGCCAGAGGATTGGCTGATAAACTATGCTATGGCTGTGAAAATTGCCACAGGCAACCTGAGATGGGCTGTATGGTATGTACCCCAGATGTTGGAAGGCCCGGCAAGGGTGTGGTTGAACAATTTGCCACCAGGAAGCATCAACTGCTGGATAGATTTCGAGGAGATTTTCATCAGCAATTTTTCGAGTACGTACCAAAGGCCAAATAGGCCATAGACCCTAGCTATGTGCAAGCAAAGACCCAATGAGACAGACCGGGAGTTTTTGACCCGGTGGTGTACCGTGAGAAACTCATGCGAGGGCGTGATAGAATCACAGGCCATAGCATGGTTTGCACAGGGGTGCAGATATGGAAGCGAGCTGTGGATGAAGCTGCAACGGAAAATGCCAGCTACGTTGGCAGAAATGATCCGGATTACCGATTCGTATGCGTTGGGTGACCCGACCCAACCAAGGCTCGCGTCAAACGAGTCAAGCGATGAGTACTATCAGAGGGATGGATCCGGA
Source organism: Avena eriantha (assembly GCA_910589775.1). NCBI lineage: Eukaryota > Viridiplantae > Streptophyta > Magnoliopsida > Poales > Poaceae > Avena > Avena eriantha. Next base: position 175,374,803 of record OU342746.1, read on the forward strand.
TCATCCCGGAGGAATGATTACAGAGGAAAAAGGAGAGATGATAGACCAGATCACAGGTATGGTTCGCACCAGGTTGCAGCTGCGAATCAAGATCAACCCGGAGCTGGGGGTAGCCAGCGCCAGAAAACTGGAGGTCAATGGACTCCAAGGAACGATGGGAAGAAAACTTGGACACCGGAACAAAAGAAGAAGTGGCAAGAAAGGAAAGACCGTCCGAGGTATACTTACGAGTCGATGTTGGACCAGCCGTGTAAGTTTCACACGCCAAATCCGAACAACCCAGCGGGTCATACGACGAGGCAATGCGAGTGGATGCGCAAGATCGAGCAAGGTGGTTCGGGGAATGCTCAGGCACACCGGAATGATCAGCCTTGGCAGGAGTTACCCCAGCAGCAATTGCTCTCCGGAGCGAACACGCAACAGCTAATGTTGCCTCCCCCTCCGCCGAGGTATGATAACAATGAAAGAAAGGATGCAGTGCATCAGGTAGAAAATCAGCATCAGTCGGATCAGAGGCACCCTGGAAATGAGGGGAGAAACGAGTACAGGGAGCATCACCAGAGCTACTGTGTATTCACCACCGAAGAAACTGATAGAAAAAGCTTGCAGCGTAGGCATATGGAGGTTAATGCAGTAATGCCTGAAGTGACGAGGTACATGCCTTGGTCCGATCAGGAAATCACCTAGAGAATTAGGGATCATCCCGAGCTCATGCCAAGCCCTGGATCGTATGCGTTGGTGCTGGATCCTACGTTCATTGGACCTAGCATTAATGTAAGGTTCTCCAAGGTACTGATCGACAACGGCAGTAGCATAAATATCATGTATGCGGACACAATGCGCAAGTTGGGTATCTCAGAGAACATGCTCCAGGCCACGAGGACAACTTTCCATGGCATTGTGCCCGGCATTTCTTACGAGCCCATAGGCAAGGTCCGGGTCGACGTCTTGTTCGGCACGAGGGATAATTACCGAACCGAAAATCTGGAGTTCGAAGTGGTGAACTTAGAAAGCGTGTATCATGCATTGCTCGGAAGGCCAGCGCTGAACAAGTTCATGGCAAGTTGTCATATCAGCTACTTGAAGATGAAATTGCCCGGAGCAAACGGAGTGATTACCATTGCTGGGGACTTCCGACGTTCCATGGAGTGTGCGTCACCCGGATCAAACTTAGCCGAGTCACTCATGATTGCACAAGAAAAAAGAAAGATCCAGGAGGTAGCGGCATTGGCTCAGCCCGCGCAGCAGTATATGCCGGCGCTGAGTAACCTGCATGGAAGTGTCTCATTTCAAGCAACAAAGGATACAAAGAAAGTGCCAGTTGATGATCTGTTCCCAGAGCGCACCGTAACAATTGGTGTCGGGCTAAGTGATAAATAGGAAAGTGAGCTCGTCAGCTTCCTCCGTGAGAATCGGGACATTTTTTCTTGGTCCACACAGGACTTGCAAGGTGTTCCGAGGGAGTTGGCCGAGCACTCTTTGAATGTGAGACCCGGAGCCAAGCCGGTGAAGCAACCTCTCCGCCGCTTCGCCGAAGATAGGAGGAAAGTCATTGGAGATGAGATAGCTCGGTTGCTAGCTGCAGGATTTATCATGGAGGTTCTTTACCCGGATTGGCTGTCTAATCCGGTGTTGGTGGAAAAGAAGAAGGATGACCCGAACGTAGCAGTGGTTTGGCGCATGTGTATCGATTACACGAACCTGAACAAGGCGTGTCCGAAAGATCCATTTCCGCTGCCAAGAATAGATCAGGTCATAGACTCAACTGCTGGATGTGAATTGTTGTCATTCATTGATGCTTATTCTGGTTTCCACCAGATACCTCTGAATCCGGATGATCAAATAAAGACTGCGTTTATTACCCCGTATGGGGCTTATTGCTATCGCACCATGCCGTTTGGTTTACGTAATGCAGGGGCAACATACCAGAGGTGTATGCAAAAATGTTTGCATGACCAAATAGCTCAAAATGTACAGGTGTACGTGGATGATGTGGTTATCAAGACCAAGGAAAGAAAAACGCTCCGTGACGATATCAGGCAAACGTTTGCAAACCTAAGAAGGTTCCGAATGAAACTTAACCCGGAAAAAACACACCTTTGGTGTCCCGGCTGGAAAATTTCTCGGTTTTCTCGTCTCCAGCCGAGGTATCGAGGTTAATCCAACCAAAATCCGAGCCATCGAGCGAATGGAACTGCCGAAGTGTCTTAACAATGTCCAGAAGTTCACAGGTTGCCTGGCCTCGTTAAGTCGGTTTGTATGTCGGTTGGGAGAAAAGGCTTTGCCTCTTTACCAACTCATGAAAAAGTCGGATAAGTTCATTTGGACACTGCAGGCCGATGAAGCCTTTGCCCACCTAAAGAAAATGTTAGCCACGGCACCAGTGCTAGCCTCACCACTATCAAAGGAGCCAATGTTACTCTATATAGCCGCAACCAACCGAGTTGTAAGTGCAGTGATAGTGGTGGAGCGCGATGAGGAAGGTAAGTCGGTGCAAAGGCCGGTGTATTATTTGAGCGAAGTGTTGTCAACCTCAAAGAAGAACTACCCACATTATCAAAAAGTGGCATATGGCGTGTACATGGCCGCCAAGAAGCTGAAGCACTACTTTGAGGAGCATCCCATCCGGGTCATATGTGAGGCCCCTATATCCGAGATAATGAGTAACATGGATGCAAGCGGCAGAATTGCAAAATGGGCAATTGAGCTAGATCCTTATCCTCCGCAATATGACAGGCGAGAGGCCATCAAGTCTCAAGCTGTGGCGGACTTCTTCGTGGATTGGGCCGAGGTACAGTACAAACCATCGCTTCCTGATCCGAACTATTGGCGAATGCACTTTGACGGATCAAAAACCAAAAACAGGCTAGGTGCCAGAGTTGTACTCACGTCGCCGAAGAAGGACCAGTTGAGATATGTGCTGCAGATCCACTTCACCGCATCAAACAATGTCGCTGAGTATGAAGCACTTGTGCATGGGCTCAAGGTAGCAAAAGAAATTGGTATACGTCGGATCATATGCTTTGGCGACTCGGATTTGGTGGTGCAGCAAGTGTCCGGAGTGTGGGACGCCCTTGATCCAAACATGGCACTATACAGATTTCATGTGCAGAAGATTTCTTGTTACTTTGAGGGATGCGGATTTCATCATGTACCCTGGGTGGAAAATGAGGCTGCCGACATGCTGTCAAAGCTCGGGTAAACCAGACAAGCAATTCCACCGGGTGTAGCATTAGAGCACCTCAAGAAACCATCCATCAGGCCATCCCCGGAATCCGAGTCAATCTATGTCCCGAAAGACACCGAATCTAGAGCTGTGCCCATGGACGTTGACACGGGAAGTGGTGCGCAAAACCCGGGGACTGCTTCGCAAACCTGGGGACTGCTTCGCAAAACCCGGGGACTGCTTCGGCAAACCTGGGGACTGCTTCGCAAGACCCGGGGACTGCTCAGCACGGTCCGGTCGAAGTTATGCCGGTGGATCAAATGGAGATAGACGAGGACGTGTTCCCCGTGCGGCCAATACCGGCTTGGGCACTGCATATATTTCAATTCCTGAAGGATGGAACGTTGCCCACTGAGGAGGTGCTGTCCAGGCAAACACAGAGGAGGGCAAAGGCCTACACGATCATCAATTCCGAGTTATACAAAAGAAGTGTGACCAATGTCCTACAACGATGTGTTGACCCGGAAGAAGGGCTTGAAATCATCCGAGATATACATGAGGGGGAATGCGGGCATCACACCTCATCCCGAGCCTTGGTAGCAAAAGCTTTTCGACACGGATTCTACTGGCCAAATGCCTTAGAGCAAGCAGAAGACCTGGTGAGAAAATGTAATGGTTGTTAGAGGTACGCTACCAAGACACATATGCCAATGTCGGAACTCAAGACCATCCCAATCACTTGGCCATTTGCCGTATGGTGCTTGGATATGGTTGGCCCGTTCAAACCAGCAAGGGGAAATATGACTCACATTCTGGTAATGGTGGACAAGTTTACGAAGTGGACTGAGGTAAAGCCTATAAGAAAATGTGATGGAGCTATGGCTGTAACGTTTCTAAAAGATATCATCTTGAGGTATGGTTATCCTCACAGTATCATAACTGATAATGGCACAAACTTTGCGGAAGGAGTATTCACTCGTTTTTGCCGAGATAAGAGGATCCGGCTCGACGTAGCCTCGGTAGCTCACCCCGCATCGAACGGACAAGTGGAAAGATCCAACGGATTAGTATTATCCGGGATAAAACCCCAGCTCACCGAGCCGCTGCGAAGATCAGCGGGGTGCTGGATAGAAGAACTACCAGCGGTACTGTGGAGTTTAAGAACAACTCTGAATCGATCAACAGGCTATACGTCGTTCTTTCTGGTATATGGGGCAGAAGCTGTATTACCAGCCGACATAGAGCATGATTCGCCTAGGGTCACCCAATACACAGAAGCCGAAGTGCAAGAAGCCTGGCAAAATGATGTTGATCTGCTGGAAGAAGCGAGAGAACTGGCACTGTCCAGATCCACCATATATCAGCAAAATCTCCGACGCTATCATAGCCGGAAAGTGTGCCCCCGAGTATTTCGGGAAGGCGATCTGGTGCTCCGGTTGGTACAACATACTACTGGAATGCATAAGCTATCCCCCATGGGAAGGGCCATTCATCGTGAGCAAAGCATTGCACAACGATTCTTACTATCTTATAGATGCAAAGCCACAGGAAAAGAACAAGGCGGACAGGTCCGGAGAGGAATCTAAGCGACCATGGAATATAGCTCTACTTCGTCCTTTCTACACCTAGCTAAGAAGTGTATGTATCCGGGTTATCTCATATGTCGGTATGTATGTCGGCAATGAGCTTATCAATGAAATGTTGGCACCTCGAGCAGTAACTCGGGGACTGCCTTAATAATGTTTGTTATTTTTTACGCGTCAACTAGAGTAAGTTATTCTATTTAACTCGGATTAGTAGTGTGTGAACACCAAAAACCCAACTCTTCGACTTGCTGCTGTCCAACAAGAATTGGCTTCATGGCAAGCAAGAGAACAAGTTTGGAATTGCGTAGCACATGAAAAACGACTAAGGAAAAGAATTTATTCGAGCTGACGTTTATGTTTCGGACTAACCTCGTATTCATTTTCAAATTGTTATACAGTTTTATTTATGAGCTAAGTCTAAAAGTTTACCAGTATTGTTAAGACAATCTTTCATGCTCGAATTCGTAAGTTGTAAAACCGAATCAAGGTAGACACGATCCGAGCCAAAAGATTGAACGAACAAGAAAAAGAAACTCGGGGACTACGCCCAAGTTAATCCGGCATAAGTACTCAGTAGCAAAATATCACATGTGTTTGGAATACAATTCCACCCGGCATACCGGGGATCTCATAGTTTTCAAGTGTTTTTACTTAAGGAGCAGCGGGAGGAAGTTCGGCATCATCATCGCCCTCTTCGATATCCGAGGCAGTGTCCTCTTCATCTTCACCTGAGTCATCTTCAACGTTCTCAACTTCCTCTTCGCCTGCGACTTCCAGGAAACTCGGACCCTCAGTCCATTCGTGAATGGGGGCATATTTGATGAGGCTGTGGGCGCAAGCCTAGCGCTGAGCTACCCACTCTGGGTCATCCGTCCATTTGGATCCGGTGCGCAGGCGTGTGAGGAGGCTGAGATCTATCTTCTCATACCACATCAGAATGTGGTGAAGGACGGTATCGGCTGCAGCACGTCCAGCGGATTCTCGCCAGAGGTCGAGCTGGGTCTCGATTTCCGAGAGCCTTTCAGCGAGCTGTGTGACTCTTTCCGGAGCATCATCGGCGGGCTAGAAGGCGTTGAAGACCCGGACTGAAACATCGAGGAGGTCCCTGCCGTAGTTCTTAATGATTTCCACGCGAGACGACAGGCTGACCAACAGGTCCTCCATGTCAAAGGGAATGCTCTCACCCTCAGGAGCGACCGGAGTACCCCTTTCTCGGCGGAAATCGGCGACAGCAGCACTTGCAATGGCAGTACCCTCTGGAAAATGGCCTGGGAAACAAGGCAAAGGACAAAGTTGAGAAAACAAGGCATATGAAGTAACCCGGAGAAATAAGGCGGATAAAGGAAAATAAATTACGTGAGATGTGACTGTGAATCCGGGTCAATTCCTTGATGCAAGCATCACGCCTCTTCCGAAGCTGCTCAAGCTCAGCATTTGCCGACTCAAGTTTGACCTCGGTTTCCTGAAGAAGCTCACGGTCCTTAGCATTTTGGAGCTTGAGGCGATCACGTTCTTCGGTGTAGTCCTGGCCAGCCTTTTTTAGCTCGGTTTGGTGTTGCGCCTTCATTTTAGCCATCTCAGCCTTGAGCTTGGCTATCTCATCGTCTTTAGTCCGGAGGAGCGCGAGCTCATCATCTTTCTTCTTTAGTTCGGCTTGGTGCTGCCCTGCTTGTTCGAGAAAATGTAGCATCACGTCAGGCACATGCACACTATCTTCAAGCGATGCTGAAATAGTGCGTTGGCCCGGCAGTGCCGAGGAATGAATGTTTGTCGAGCCAAGGAGGAAAGCCGATGGAAACCACGGTAAAGGCAGACAAGAAGGACGTACCCTTGATCTGCTCCAAGTTCTTCCGCATTATCTTGTTTTCAGCTTCCACCCTAGCTGTGGAAACCGAACAATCAGGTTGGTTCGGTAAACGAAGTTGAAGAAAATTGAGGAAAGGATGAGAAAGAAATTTACCCCTTTTCTCGTACTCCGCGATGAGTGCAGCCTGTTTTGTGCGAAGATTCTTGTGCGTATCCAGCAAGCATTGGAATTCAGCACTCCAGCGGTTGGTGGTTACCTAAAAGAGATACAGAAAATGTAGTCAGCCTAGTGCATGTTCGAAGTGTACTAAAATCCGGGCCAAGTGGAACTTAACCCGGCTCTAGGTGTGTGCATATTTGAAGTGTACTAAAATCCGGGCCAAGTGGAACTTAACCCGGCTCTAGGTGTGTGCATATTCGAAGTGTACTAAATCCGGGCCAAGTGGAACTTAACCCGGCTCTAGGTGTGTGCATATTCGAAGTGTACTAAAATCCGGGCCAAGTGGAACTTAACCCGGCTCTAGGTGTGTGCATGTTCGAAGTACACTAAAATCCGGGCCAAGTGGAACTTAACCCGGCTCTAGGTGTGTGCATGTTCGAAGTGTACTAAAAATCCGGGCCAACTGGAACTTAACCCGGCTCTAGGTGTGTGCATGTTCGAAGTGTACTAAAATCCGGGCCAAGTGGAACTTAACCCGGCTCTAGGTGTGTGCATGTTCAAAGTTCTCACGGAGCTACGTTAGTGTTCTAAAAGAGCATCCGGCCGAGTAACAAGTCACTCTCCCGGAGGCTCGGGGACTAATGGTTATCATCTACAACTTTGTCAAGAAGTAACGTACCTCCATCATTCGCCCAGCGAGATTAATAGCTTTTGCGGTCGTGTTCATCTGAGCGGAAAACTCGGCAGGACCGAACTTTTCCGGGAGATTAGATTCCTGGACTACCTCGGCCTTGTTCCAATTCATAACAAATTCCATCAGGCTCGGAGGGTACCATTCTCCCATGGGCATATGGGGCGTCACCAAGCCCTTTGCATGTGCTTCCTTCCTCTCCACCAAGGCAAGGGCGGGGCTGGTGTGCAGAACCAACTGCTGGGCTTCGGTTGGCTCGACAGGCGCGTCCTTTGCCGCTGATGTCTTCTTGGGGAGCATTGACACAAGGGTGCGCTGCCCAGACTCGACGGTGGTGGGCTTGGTAGCGTCTACAGCTTTCTTGCCTTTGGCTTGCTGTGTAGAGGAAGCTGTAGCAGCGGTTTTCCCCTGCCGAGGTTGAGAGGACTCGGAAGATGCAGAGGAACTAGGTGCTGGTACTCTCGCGGCTGGGCTTGGTGCCAGCGCTGAAGTTTTTGCTGCCGGAGTTGATGCTGATGCCGAGGTTGGAGTTGGTGCTGGTCTGCTTGCTGGTACGGGAATTGGTGCCGGGGTCGAAGTAGCCTCAGTGGCTGCTGGTTGAGGTGTTGTCGAGGCGGTGGATGCCGTTGCTCCGGCTAGGCCGGTCTCCCCCACTCCAAGGTTACCCTCCCCTTGCCGAGGTGGAGCTGAACCCGGAGCGGCCGCAGAGCCCTCCGGAATAGGGCTCAGCGGACGTGACTCGTTGTCACGACGGGGTGAAGGGCTAGGCCGGAGAGGTGAAGAGATGTTGGATCCACTTTGAGGGACCTCCACCGGAGCCCTGCAAAATCAAATAACGTCAGAAGAAAAATTACGACGAAATAAGGAAGAACGAGTTACAGAAGAAAGGACTTACGCATCCGAGGTTTCGGCCGTTTTGGGTTTCCGAGCCCTTCGTGTTGGGGCCTTGCCTGCTGGTTTGGGGGCAGTCTTGTCCCTGGATTTCTTTTGCCTTTTAATGGGCCGAGAGGGTCCGGAGGAAGAACTCGAAGAAGCCCCACGTTTCTTCTTCGTGGCCACCGGAACAGGCTCGCCTGTAGCAAGAGGGGGATCCTCGTGAATATGACCGCCGGGTGAGATGATGGCGGAAAAAGCAAAAGAAAGGGGGACAGCCTCAAAAGGTTCAATCACCTCGATTTCCGAGTCATCTTCATCATCGGGCCAATCTCTAATAGAAGAGGATTTACCCGTGGGTCGTTTCGTGGCGTCGGTCATAGGGAGGAACATCTCCTGGTCCGGCTGTTCTTCGTCCGGAGTCTCCCGGTCCGGCGCCCACTTAAGGGACTGATCGGTGCCGTCCTCAAGGGTCTGCTGAAGGAATTGCTGAGGAAAAGAGTGAACAAAAGAGTCAAAAATTGCAACAATAACTGACATGTAATTAGTCCGGGTTAAGTTTGCAGGATGAAACTTACCGTGGGAGGAGGCCGGTCACGGTAGAAATGCTCGATCCCCCAAGACCAATCAGTGGAAAAATCCTTGTGAGTGGTGAAGAGAGCCCTAACCCGGCGATAAATCTCCGAGTTGGTCAGCTCGAAGGATGAGGTCCGGTTAGGATCGCGGCCGTAGCTCATGTGGCACACCTTGTGGGTGCGCTTCTGGAGGGGTGAGATTCAGTTACGCACAAAGGTGATCATGGCATCCTCGTTGCATAGTCCGAGCCCCTTCAGTTCCGCGAACCTTTTGCTCACTTGGTTGGCCAAGGCTGTGGGCTTCTTGGGGATCACATCCCACAAGTCCGGGTTAGGTGGACCCGGAGTGTAGGGAAGCAACCGGATCAAGTCTTCAGTGCCCATATTCCGGACATAGAAGAAGGTCCGGGCCCATCCTTTGCAGGACTCTAGCCCGGTGACCCGGGGAAAAACGGAAAATCGCCGGGGTGAAATGGAGGCCGCTCCGAATTGAGTGAGCCGCTTGTCCTCCGGATCAACGTGGATGTTGGGAATGACGTTGCGACGAAGGCCGAAGAACCGGATCCATAGCTCTTTCGTGGGCCATAGTCCGGCGTAGCCTTCGATCGTAGAAGCAAAGGCAGAAAGAGAGGTGATGGCGTTGGCTGGAAGGTGGTGTGGCTGGAGTTGGTACGTACCGAGCCAGTCCTGGAAAAAAATCACTCACCGGCAAGCCGAAGCCCCGTTGGAAATGGGACAGAAACACGACGAACTCGCCCGGATTGGGTGAGGGGGCCAGTTCGTTGGAAGGAAGACGCGCGGCGACGCCGGCAGGGATGCGTCTGGTCCGGTAGAGCCAGTCCAGGTCATCCTGGCAGACCCAGGAGCAGGCCCACGCGCGGCGATCCGCCGCCGTGGCGTCTTCTTCCATCTCCTGCTCAGCAACAATGAGTTCCTCTTCAGTCATCTGGTCCTCGAGGCCCTCGCTGGCACTGGAGGCGACGGGGGACAGTGGCAGGGACTGGCGCGGACCCGTGGCAAGAAATTCGCGTCGCGGTGGCGGCGACACGGAGGTGCGACGGAGAAGCGTGGCGGCGATGCTGCTAATTGGCGATGCTGGCGGCGGCGCGGTCGCGAGGAAGAGGAAGAAGAATAGCAGCGGGCAGAGGGGTGCGGAGGGGGGAAAATCCTAAGGGACGCACCCCTCCGCTATTTAACCACTCCCGTCAAGGGTGAGTGGGATCGCGCCCTGTGGACCGGCCACACGCTGTGGCCGTGTATCACCCGTCCAGACCAATCAGTGAGGAGCCACACGGAGGGCCACTAGGCGGAGAACTGTGACGTGACGCGCTGATGCGGTAAACGAGGAGGCAGGCGTGACGTGATCCGCGCACAGTGATAACTGACAATTACTGCGGCGGTTACTGTACCGTCCCTTAAAATAAGACGACATAATGATTACCCTTCACATGGGTTAGCGTACGAGAGAAGTAAGTAAGACCCGGATGGAACTGTGGTAACCCGGCCGGCAAGTGAAAACTTGAAATGTGCGAAGGGAACGTAAATCCAAGCAGTCTGAGGTACAGAGGTAACTCGGCAACAATGACAGGGGCACAAAATTGAACCTGGTGTGGCCTTAGCGGCCAAGGCAGCTAAGACCGCACCAGCTTCGGGGACTAATGTTGGGGGGATACCCCCGGGTAGGGTCACGCCGGGGTATAAAGGCCGAGTTAGGTTCGACAAGGCCAAAGCAGATGCTGGCCGGGTCACCTCAAGGCAGGCCGAATCACGGGGTAATCCGGACCTGGGGGCGTTCGCCTAACTAGGCCTCATCGGACTTAAGCGGTAAGTCAGAAGTGTATGTTTTACCTGTATGCAGGAACGGGTGTGGCCGGATGAACCATCATCCGGGTCACGGCAAACTTCTAAGAGAAGGAAGGAATCTTGCTGGTCAAAAGGAGCCCCGGTACGCACTGCCAGAGCGAAGCGAGCAAGGACAGGACCACCGGGGCGTGGCCGACAAGCGTGACGACGCCCGTGTCGGCTGACGAGGGCGTGGTCAGAAGCTCACGTAGCTAAAGCATGTGTGACGCGGGGGAAAAAGCACCCCGGTCGGCTTACCACTTTGGGAGGAGGCATATCCTTAGGAATATGCCTCCACGCATGCCCTAGGCAGAAACCGAGCCTCCCCTATAAAAGGGGGGCTAGGGCTTCTGTTGAAGGGGTTGGTCTCTCGACGATTCTATTTTGGTCTAGGGTTTCAGGTGAGATCTGTGGGTGAGAGTAAGAGAGCTCCTTCTTCCTCCTCTCGCCAATTCAGCTCTAGGAGCACTTGTAACCTTGGAAGTAAATCAATACAAGCTCTTGTGTGGAGATTCACTTCACTATCCCTCCCTGGATTCCCCTAGCGAGTATTAGTCCCCACCTTTAGCCTATACATGGCATCTGCCATGACACCACCACGACACTAGAGTCATTGCATGTGTGTTCTTTCCACAACCCACACATGGATCAACCACTAGAGTCATTGCATGTGTGTTCTTTCCACAAAACACCCATGGATCAACCACTAGAGCCATTGCATGTTTGTTCTTTCCACAAACAACACATGGATCAACCAGTGTCATTGCATGTGTGTTCTTTCACAAATCACATATGGACCCACTAGAGTCATTGCTTGTGTGTTCTTATACTTAAACCAGCACTAGAGTCATTGTATGAGTGTTCTTTCCACAAACGACTTATGGTTCAACTAGTGGTCATTGCATGTGTGTTCTTTCCACAAATCACATAAGGATCAACCAGTGGTCATTTCATGTGTGTTCTTTTCCACAAACCACTTATGGATCCATTAGAGTCATTGCATGTGTGTTATTTCCACAAACCACACATGGATCAACCACTAGAGTCATTGCATGTGTGTTACTTCCACAAACCACACATGGATCAACCACTAGAGTCATTGCATGTGTGTTCTTTCCACAAACCACACATGGATCAACTAGTGTCATTGCATGTGTGTTCTTTCCACAAATCACATATGGACCCACTAGTCATTGCTTGTGTGTTCTTATACTAAAACCAGCACTAGAGTCATTGCATGTGTGTTCTTTCCACAAACCACTTATGGATCCACGAGTGTCATTGCATGTGTGTTCTTTACCACAAAATCACATATGTACCCACTAGAGTCATTGCATGTGTGTTCTTTCCACAAACCACACATGGATCAACCACTAGAGTCATTGCATGTGTGTTCTTTCCACAAACCACACATGGATCAACCAGTGGCATTGCATGTGTGTTCTTTTCACAAACCACACATAGATCAACCAGTGTCATTGCATGTGTGTTCTTTCCACAAATCACATATGGACCCACTAGAGTCATTGCATGTGTGTTATTTTCACAAACTACATGTGGACCCACTAGAGTCATTGTATATGTGTTCTTATACTAAAACCAGCACTAGAGTCATTGCATGTGTGTTCGTTCCACAAACCACACATGGATCAACCAATGGCATTGCATGTGTGTTCTTTCCACAAACCACACATGGATCAACCAGTGTCATTGCATGTGTGTTGTTTCCACATATCACATACGGACCTACTAGAGTCATTGCTTGTGTGTTCTTATACTAAAACCAGCACTAGAGTCATTGTATGTTTGTTGTTTTCACAAACCACATATGGATCCATTAGAGTCATTGCATGTGTGTCTTTTTCCGAAAACCACATATGGATCAACTAGTGGTCATTGCATGTGTTTTCTTTTCACAAACCACATGTGGACCCACTAGAGTCATTGCATGTGTGTTCTTATACTAAAACCAGCAGTAGACTCATTGCATGTGTGTTCTTTTCCACAAACCACAAATGGATCCACCAGTGTTCATTGCATGTGTGTTCTTTTCCACAAACAACTTATGGATAAACTAGTGGTCATTGCATGTGTGTTCTTTTCACAAACTACATGTGGACCCACTAGTCATTGTATATGTGTTCTTATACTAAAACTAGCCCTAGAGTCATTGCATGTGTGTTCTTTCCACAAACCACACATGGATCAACAAATGGCATTGCATGTGTGTTCTTTCCACAAACCACACATGGATCAACCATTGTTATTGCATGTGTGTTCTTTCCACAAATCACATATGGACCCACTAGAGTCATTGCTTGGGTGTTCTTATACTAAAACCAGCACTAGAGTCATTGTATATGTATTCTTTTCACAAACCACAAATGGATCCATTAGAGTAATTGCATGTGTGTTCTTTTCCAAAAACCACATATGGATCAACCAGTGGTCATTGCATGTGTGTTCTTTTCACAAACCACATGTGGACCCACTAGAGTCATTCCATGTGTGTTCTTATACTAAAACCAGCACTAGACTCATTGCATGTGTGTTCTTTTCCACAAACCACACATGGATCCACCAGTGTTCATTGGATGTGTGTTATTTTCCACAAACCACATATGGATCAACCAGTGGTCATTGCATGTATGTTCTTTTCCACAAACCACTTCTGGAACCATTAGAGTCATTGCATGTGTGTTATTTCCACAAACCACACATGTATCAACCACTAGAGTCATTGCATGTGTGTTATTTCCACAAACCACACATGGATCAACCACTAGAGTCATTGCATGTGTGTTCTTTCCACAAACCACACATGGATCAACCAGTGTCATTGCATGTGTGTTCTTTCCACAAATCACATATGGACCCACTAGAGTCATTGCTTGTGTGTTATTATACTAAAAATAGCACTAGAGTCATTGCATGTGTGTTCTTTCCACAAACCACTTATGGATCCATTAGTGTCATTGCATGTGTGCTCTTTCCACAAAATCACATATGGACCCACTAGAGTCATTGCATGTGTGTTCTTTCCACAAACCACACACGGATCAACCAGTGGCATTGCATGTGTGTTCTTTTCACAAACCACACATGGATCAACCAGTGTCATTGCATGTGTGTTCTTTTCACAAACCACACATGGATCAACCAGTGTCATTGCATGTGTGTTCTTTCCACAAATCAAATATGGACCCACTAGAGTCATTGCATGTGTGTTCTTTTCACAAACTACATGTGGACCCACTAGAGTCATTGTATATGTGTTCTTATACTAAAACTAGCACTAGAGTCATTGCGTGTGTGTTCTTTCCACAAACCACACATGGATCAACCAATTGCATTGCATGAGTGTTCTTTCCACAAACCACACATGGATCAACCAGTGTCATTGCATGTGTGTTCTTTCCACAAATCACATATGGACCCACTAGAGTCATTGCTTGTGTGATCTTATACTAAAACCAGCATTAGAGTCATTGTATGTGTGTTCTTTTCACAAACCACATATGGATCCATTAGAGTAATTGCATGTGTGTTCTCTTATTAAAACCACATATGGATCAATCAGAGGTCATTGCATGTGTGTTCTTTTCACAAACCACATGTGGACCCACTAGAGTCATTGCATGTGTGTTCTTATACTAAAACCAGCACTAGACTCATTGCATGTGTGTTCTTTTCCACAAACCACACATGGATCCACCAGTGTTCATTGCATGTGTGTTCTTTTCCACAAACCACATATGGATCAACCAGTGGTCATTGCATGTATGTTCTTTTCCACAAACCACTTCTAGAACCATTAGAGTCATTGCATCTGTGTTATTTCCACAAACCACACATGTATCAACCACTAGGGTCATTACATGTGTGTTATTTCCACAAACCACACATGGATCAACCACTAGAGTCATTGCATGTGTGTTCTTTCCACAAACCACACATGGATCAACCAGTGTCATTGCATGTGTGTTCTTTCCACAAATCACATATGGACCCACTAGAGTCATTGCTTGTGTGTTATTATACTAAAAATAGCACTAGAGTCATTGCATGTGTGTTTTTTCCACAAACCACTTATGGATCCATTAGTGTCATTGCATGTGTGCTCTTTCCACAAAATCAAATACGGACCCACTAGAGTCATTGCATGTGTGTTCTTTCCACAAACCACACACGGATCAACCAGTGGCATTGCATGTGTGTTCTTTTCAAAAACCACACACGGATCAACCAGTGGTATTGCATGTGTGTTCTTTTCACAAACCACACATGGATCAACCAGTGTCAATGCATGTGTGTTCTTTCCACAAATCAAATATGGACCCACTAGAGTCATTGCATGTGCGTTCTTTTCACAAACTACATGTGGACCCACTAGAGTCATTGTATATGTGTTCTTATACTAAAACTAGCACTAGAGTCATTGGATGTGTGTTCTTTCCACAAACCACACATGGATCAACCAATGGCATTGCATGTGTGTTCTTTCCACAAACCACACATGGATCAACCAGTGTTATTGCATGTGTGTTCTTTCCACAAATCACATATGGACCCACTAGAATCATTGCTTGTCTGTTCTTATACTAAAACCAGCACTAGAGTCATTGTATGTGTGTTCTTTTCACAAACCACATATGGATCCATTAGAGTAATTGCATGTGTGTTCTTTTACAAAAACGACATATGGATCAACCAGTGGTCAATGCATGTGTGTTCTTTTCACAAACCACATGTGGACCCACTAGAGTCATTGCATGTGTGTTCTTATACTAAAACCAGCACTAGACTCATTGCATGTGTGTTCTTTTCCACAAACCACACATGGATCCACCAGTGTTCATTGGATGTGTGTTCTTTTCCACAAACCACATATGGATCAACCAGTGGTCATTGCATGTATGTTCTTTTCCACAAACCACTTCTGGAACCATTAGAGTCATTGCATGTGTGTTATTTCCACAAACCACACATGTATCAACCACTAGAGTCATTGCATGTGTGTTATTTCCACAAACCACACATGGATCAACCACTAGAGTCATTGCATGTGTGTTCTTTCCACAAACCACACATGGATCAACCAGTGTCATTGCATGTGTGTTCTATCCACAAATCACATATGGACCCACTAGAGTCATTGCTTGTGTGTTATTATACTAAAAGTAGCACTAGAGTTATTGCATGTGTGTTCTTTCCACAAACCACTTATGGATCCATTAGTGTCATTGCATGTGTGTTCTTTCCACAAAATCACATACGGACCCACTAGAGTCATTGCATGTGTGTTCTTTCCACAAACCACACACGGATCAACCAGTGGCATTGCATGTGTGTTCTTTTCACAAACCACACATGGATCAACCAGTGTCATTGCATGTGTGTTCTTTTCACAAACCACACATGGATCAACCAGTGTCATTGCATGTGTGTTCTTTCCACAAATCAAATATGGACCCACTAGAGTCATTGCATGTGTGTTCTTTTCACAAACTACATGTGGACCCACTAGTGTCATTGTATATGTGTTCTTATACTAAAACTAGCACTAGAGTCATTGCGTGTGTGTTCTTTCCACAAACCACACATGGATCAACCAATTGCATTGCATGAGTGTTCTTTCCACAAACCACACATGGATCAACCAGTGTCATTGCATGTGTGTTCTTTCCACAAATCACATATGGACCCACTAGAGTCATTGCTTGTGTGTTCTTATACTAAAACCAGCACTAGAGTCATTGTATGTGTGTTCTTTTCACAAACCACATATGGATCCATTAGAGTAATTGCATGTGTGTTCTTTTATTAAAACCACATATGGATCAACCAGAGGTCATTGCATGTGTGTTCTTTTCACAAACCACAGTTGGACCCACTAGAGTCATTGCATGTGTGTTCTTATACTAAAACCAGCACTAGACTCATTGCATGTGTGTTCTTTTCCACAAACCACACATGGATCCACCAGTGTTCATTGCATGTGTGTTTTTTTCCACAAACCACATATGGATCAACCAGTGGTCATTGCATGTATGTTCTTTTCCACAAACCACTTCTGGAACCATTAGAGTCATTGCATGTGTGTTATTTCCACAAACCACACATGGATCAACCACTAGAGTCATTGCATGTGTGTTCTTTCCACAAACCACACATGGATCAACCAGTGTCATTGCATGTGTGTTCTTTCCACAAATCACATATGGACCCACTAGAGTCATTGCTTGTGTGTTATTATACTAAAAGTAGCACTAGAGTTATTGCATGTGTGTTCTTTCCACAAACCACTTATGGATCCATTAGTGTCATTGCATGTGTGCTCTTTCCACAAAATCACATACGGACCCACTAGAGTCATTGCATGTGTGTTCTTTCCACAAACCACACACGGATCAACCAGTGGCATTACATGTGTGTTCTTTTCACAAACCACACATGGATCAACTAGTGGCATTTCATGTGTGTTCTTTTCACAAACCACACATGGATCAACAAGTGTCATTGCATGTGTGTTCTTTCCACAAATCAAATATGGACCCACTAGAGTCATTGCATGTGTGTTCTTTTCACAAACTACATGTGGACCCACTAGAGTCATTGTATATGTGTTCTTATACTAAAACTAGCACTAGAGTCATTGCATGTGTGTTCTTTCCACAAACCACACATGGATCAACCAATGGCATTGCATGTGTGTTCTTTCCACAAACCACACATGGATCAACTAGTGTTATTGCATGTGTGTTCTTTCCACAAATCACATATGGACCCACTAGAGTCATTGCTTGTGTGTTCTTATACTAAAACCAACACTAGAGTCATTGTATGTGTGTTCTTTTCACAAACCACATATGAATCCATTAGAGTAATTGCATGGGTGTTCTTTTCCGAAAACGACATATGGATCAACCAGTGGCCATTGCATGTGTGTTCTTTTCACAAACCACATGTGGACCCACTAGAGTCATTGCATGTGTGTTCTTATACTAAAACCAGCACTAGACTCATTGCATGTGTGTTCTTTTCCACAAACCACACATGGATCCACCAGTGTTCATTGCATGTGTGTTTTTTTCCACAAACCACATATGGATCAACCAGTGGTCATTGCATGTATGTTCTTTTCCACAAACCACTTCTGGAACCATTAGAGTCCTTGCATGTGTGTTATTTCCACAAACCACACATGTATCAACCACTAGAGTCATTGCATGTGTGTTATTTCCACAAACCACACATGGATCAACCACTAGAGTCATTGCATGTGTGTTCTTTCCACAAACCACACATGGATCAACCAGTGTCATTGCATGTGTGTTCTTTCCACAAATCACATATGGACCCACTAGAGTCATTGCTTGTGTGTTATTATACTAAAAGTAGCACTAGAGTCATTGCATGTGTGTTCTTTCCACAAACCACTTATGGATCCATTAGTGTCATTGCATGTGTGCTCTTTCCACAAAATCACATACGGACCCACTAGAGTCATTGCATGTGTGTTCTTTCCACAAACCACACACGGATCAACCAGTGGCATTACATGTGTGTTCTTTTCACAAACCACACATGGATCAACCAGTGGCATTTCATGTGTGTTCTTTTCACAAACCACACATGGATCAACCAGTGTCATTGCATGTGTGTTCTTTCCACAAATCAAATATGGACCCACTAGAGTCATTGCATGTGTGTTCTTTTCACAAACTACATGTGGACCCACTAGAGTCATTGTATATGTGTTCTTATACTAAAACTAGCACTAGAGTCATTGCATGTGTGTTCTTTCCACAAACCACACATGGATCAACCAATGGCATTGCATGTGTGTTCTTTCCACAAACCACACATGGATCAACGAGTGTTATTGCATGTGTGTTCTTTCCACAAATCACATATGGACCCACTAGAGTCATTGCTTGTGTGTTCTTATACTAAAACCAACACTAGAGTCATTGTATGTGTGTTCTTTTCACAAACCACATATGGATCCATTAGAGTAATTGCATGTGTGTTCTTTTCCAAAAACCACATATGGATCAACCAGTGGTCATTGCATGTGTGTTCTTTTCACAAACCACATGTGGACCCACTAGAGTCATTGCATGTGTGTTCTTATACTAAAACCAGCACTAGACTCATTGCATGTGTGTTCTTTTCCACAAACCACACATGGATCCACCAGTGTTCATTGCATGTGTGTTCTTTTCCACAAACCACATATGGATCAACCAGTGGTCATTGCATGTATGTTCTTTTCCACAAACCACTTCTAGAACCATTAGAGTCATTGCATGTGTGTTATTTCCACAAACCACACATGTATCATCCACTAGAGTCATTGCATGTGTGTTATTTCCACAAACCACACATGGATCAACCACTAGAGTCATTGCATGTGTGTTCTTTCCACAAACCACACATGGATCAACCAGTGTCATTGCATGTGTGTTCTTTCCACAAATCACATATGGACCCACTAGAGTCATTGCTTGTGTGTTATTATACTAAAAATAGCACTAGAGTCATTGCGTGTGTGTTCTTTCCACAAACCACTTATGGATCCATTAGTGTCATTGCATGTGTGTTATTTCCACAAAATCACATACGGACCCACTAGAGTCATTGCATGTGTGTTCTTTCCACAAACCACACACGGATCAACCAGTGGCATTGCATGTGTGTTCTTTTCACAAACCACACATGGATCAACCAGTGGCATTGCATGTGTGTTCTTTTCACAAACCACACATGGATCAACCAGTGTCATTGCATGTGTGTTCTTTCCACAAATCACATATGGACCCACTAGAGTCATTGCTTGTGTGTTCTTATACTAAAACCAGCACTACAGTCATTGCATGTGTGTCCTTTCCACAAACCACACATGGATCAACCAGTGTCATTGCATGTGTGTTCTTTCCACAAACCACACATGGATCAACCAATGGCATTGCATGTGTGTTCTTTCCATAAATATGGATCAACCAGTGGTCATTGCATGTGTAATCTTTTCCACAAACCACTTATGGATCCATTAGAGTCATTGCATGTGTGTTATTTCCACAAACCACACATGGATCAACCACTAGAGTCATTTTATGTGTGTTCTTTCCACAAGACACACATGGATCAACCACTAGAGTCATTGCATGTGTGCTCTTTCCACAAACCACACATGGATCAACCAGTGTCATTGCATGTGTGTTCTTTTCCACAAACCACTTATGGATCCATTAGAGTCATTGCATGTGTGTTATTTGCACAAACCCCACATGTATCAACCACTAGAGTCATTGCATGTGTGTTCTTTCCACAAACCACACATGGATCAACCAATGGCATTACATGTGTGTTCTTTCCACAAACCACACATGGATCAACCAGTGTCATTGCATGTGTGTTCTTTCCACAAATCACATATGGACCTATTAGAGTCATTGCTTGTGTGTTCTTATACTAAAACCAGCACTAGAGTCATTGTATGTGTGTTGTTTTCACAAACCACATATGGAACCATAAGAGTCATTGCATGTGTGTTCTTTTCCAAAAACCACATATGGATCAACCAGTGGTCATTGCATTTGTTTTCTTTTCACAAACCACATGTGGACCCACTAGAGTCATTGCATGTGTGTTCTTATACTAAAACCAGCACTAGACTCATTACATGCATGTTCTTTTCCACAAACCACACATGGATCCAACAGTGTTCATTGCATGTGTGTTCTTTTCCACAAACCACATATGGATCAACCAGTGGTCATTGCATGTATGTTCTTTTCCACAAACCACTTCTGGAACCATTAGAGTCATTGCATGTGTGTTATTTCCACAAACCACTTCTGGAACCATTAGAGTCATTGCATGTGTGTTATTTCTAGAGTCATTGCTTGTGTGTTCTTATACTAAAACCAGCACTAGAGTCATTGTATGTTTGTTGTTTTCACAAACCACATATGGATCCATTAGAGTCATTGCATGTGTGTCTTTTTCCGAAAACCACATATGGATCAACTAGTGGTCATTGCATGTGTTTTCTTTTCACAAACCACATGTGGACCCACTAGAGTCATTGCATGTGTGTTCTTATACTAAAACCAGCAGTAGACTCATTGCATGTGTGTTCTTTTCCACAAACCACAAATGGATCCACCAGTGTTCATTGCATGTGTGTTCTTTTCCACAAACAACTTATGGATAAACTAGTGGTCATTGCATGTGTGTTCTTTTCACAAACTACATGTGGACCCACTAGTCATTGTATATGTGTTCTTATACTAAAACTAGCCCTAGAGTCATTGCATGTGTGTTCTTTCCACAAACCACACATGGATCAACAAATGGCATTGCATGTGTGTTCTTTCCACAAACCACACATGGATCAACCATTGTTATTGCATGTGTGTTCTTTCCACAAATCACATATGGACCCACTAGAGTCATTGCTTGGGTGTTCTTATACTAAAACCAGCACTAGAGTCATTGTATATGTATTCTTTTCACAAACCACAAATGGATCCATTAGAGTAATTGCATGTGTGTTCTTTTCCAAAAACCACATATGGATCAACCAGTGGTCATTGCATGTGTGTTCTTTTCACAAACCACATGTGGACCCACTAGAGTCATTCCATGTGTGTTCTTATACTAAAACCAGCACTAGACTCATTGCATGTGTGTTCTTTTCCACAAACCACACATGGATCCACCAGTGTTCATTGGATGTGTGTTATTTTCCACAAACCACATATGGATCAACCAGTGGTCATTGCATGTATGTTCTTTTCCACAAACCACTTCTGGAACCATTAGAGTCATTGCATGTGTGTTATTTCCACAAACCACACATGTATCAACCACTAGAGTCATTGCATGTGTGTTATTTCCACAAACCACACATGGATCAACCACTAGAGTCATTGCATGTGTGTTCTTTCCACAAACCACACATGGATCAACCAGTGTCATTGCATGTGTGTTCTTTCCACAAATCACATATGGACCCACTAGAGTCATTGCTTGTGTGTTATTATACTAAAAATAGCACTAGAGTCATTGCCTGTGTGTTCTTTCCACAAACCACTTATGGATCCATTAGTGTCATTGCATGTGTGCTCTTTCCACAAAATCACATATGGACCCACTAGAGTCATTGCATGTGTGTTCTTTCCACAAACCACACACGGATCAACCAGTGGCATTGCATGTGTGTTCTTTTCACAAACCACACATGGATCAACCAGTGTCATTGCATGTGTGTTCTTTTCACAAACCACACATGGATCAACCAGTGTCATTGCATGTGTGTTCTTTCCACAAATCAAATATGGACCCACTAGAGTCATTGCATGTGTGTTCTTTTCACAAACTACATGTGGACCCACTAGAGTCATTGTATATGTGTTCTTATACTAAAACTAGCACTAGAGTCATTGCGTGTGTGTTCTTTCCACAAACCACACATGGATCAACCAATTGCATTGCATGAGTGTTCTTTCCACAAACCACACATGGATCAACCAGTGTCATTGCATGTGTGTTCTTTCCACAAATCACATATGGACCCACTAGAGTCATTGCTTGTGTGATCTTATACTAAAACCAGCATTAGAGTCATTGTATGTGTGTTCTTTTCACAAACCACATATGGATCCATTAGAGTAATTGCATGTGTGTTCTCTTATTAAAACCACATATGGATCAATCAGAGGTCATTGCATGTGTGTTCTTTTCACAAACCACATGTGGACCCACTAGAGTCATTGCATGTGTGTTCTTATACTAAAACCAGCACTAGACTCATTGCATGTGTGTTCTTTTCCACAAACCACACATGGATCCACCAGTGTTCATTGCATGTGTGTTCTTTTCCACAAACCACATATGGATCAACCAGTGGTCATTGCATGTATGTTCTTTTCCACAAACCACTTCTAGAACCATTAGAGTCATTGCATCTGTGTTATTTCCACAAACCACACATGTATCAACCACTAGGGTCATTACATGTGTGTTATTTCCACAACCACACATGGATCAACCACTAGAGTCATTGCATGTGTGTTCTTTCCACAAACCACACATGGATCAACCAGTGTCATTGCATGTGTGTTCTTTCCACAAATCACATATGGACCCACTAGAGTCATTGCTTGTGTGTTATTATACTAAAAATAGCACTAGAGTCATTGCATGTGTGTTCTTTCCACAAACCACTTATGGATCCATTAGTGTCATTGCATGTGTGCTCTTTCCACAAAATCAAATACGGACCCACTAGAGTCATTGCATGTGTGTTCTTTCCACAAACCACACACGGATCAACCAGTGGCATTGCATGTGTGTTCTTTTCAAAAACCACACACGGATCAACCCGTGGTATTGCATGTGTGTTCTTTTCACAAACCACACATGGATCAACCAGTGTCAATGCATGTGTGTTCTTTCCACAAATCAAATATGGACCCACTAGAGTCATTGCATGTGCGTTCTTTTCACAAACTACATGTGGACCCACTAGAGTCATTGTATATGTGTTCTTATACTAAAACTAGCACTAGAGTCATTGGATGTGTGTTCTTTCCACAAACCACACATGGATCAACCAATGGCATTGCATGTGTGTTCTTTCCACAAACCACACATGGATCAACCAGTGTTATTGCATGTGTGTTCTTTCCACAAATCACATATGGACCCACTAGAATCATTGCTTGTCTGTTCTTATACTAAAACCAGCACTAGAGTCATTGTATGTGTGTTCTTTTCACAAACCACATATGGATCCATTAGAGTAATTGCATGTGTGTTCTTTTACAAAAACGACATATGGATCAACCAGTGGTCAATGCATGTGTGTTCTTTTCACAAACCACATGTGGACCCACTAGAGTCATTGCATGTGTGTTCTTATACTAAAACCAGCACTAGACTCATTGCATGTGTGTTCTTTTCCACAAACCACACATGGATCCACCAGTGTTCATTGGATGTGTGTTCTTTTCCACAAACCACATATGGATCAACCAGTGGTCATTGCATGTATGTTCTTTTCCACAAACCACTTCTGGAACCATTAGAGTCATTGCATGTGTGTTATTTCCACAAACCACACATGTATCAACCACTAGAGTCATTGCATGTGTGTTATTTCCACAAATCACACATGGATCAACCACTAGAGTCATTGCATGTGTGTTCTTTCCACAAACCACACATGGATCAACCAGTGTCATTGCATGTGTGTTCTATCCACAAATCACATATGGACCCACTAGAGTCATTGCTTGTGTGTTATTATACTAAAAGTAGCACTAGAGTTATTGCATGTGTGTTCTTTCCACAAACCACTTATGGATCCATTAGTGTCATTGCATGTGTGTTCTTTCCACAAAATCACATACGGACCCACTAGAGTCATTGCATGTGTGTTCTTTCCACAAACCACACACAGATCAACCAGTGGCATTGCATGTGTGTTCTTTTCACAAACCACACATGGATCAACCAGTGTCATTGCATGTGTGTTCTTTTCACAAACCACACATGGATCAACCAGTGTCATTGCATGTGTGTTCTTTCCACAAATCAAATATGGACCCACTAGAGTCATTGCATGTGTGTTCTTTTCACAAACTACATGTGGACCCACTAGTGTCATTGTATATGTGTTCTTATACTAAAACTAGCACTAGAGTCATTGCGTGTGTGTTCTTTCCACAAACCACACATGGATCAACCAATTGCATTGCATGAGTGTTCTTTCCACAAACCACACATGGATCAACCAGTGTCATTGCATGTGTGTCTTTCCACAAATCACATATGGACCCACTAGAGTCATTGCTTGTGTGTTCTTATACTAAACCAGCACTAGAGTCATTGTATGTGTGTTCTTTTCACAAACCACATATGGATCCATTAGAGTAATTGCATGTGTGTTCTTTTATTAAAACCACATATGGATCAACCAGAGGTCATTGCATGTGTGTTCTTTTCACAAACCACAGTTGGACCCACTAGAGTCATTGCATGTGTGTTCTTATACTAAAACCAGCACTAGACTCATTGCATGTGTGTTCTTTTCCACAAACCACACATGGATCCACCAGTGTTCATTGCATGTGTGTTTTTTTCCACAAACCACATATGGATCAACCAGTGGTTATTGCATGTATGTTCTTTTCCACAAACCACTTCTGGAACCATTAGAGTCATTGCATGTGTGTTATTTCCACAAACCACACATGGATCAACCACTAGAGTCATTGCATGTGTGTTCTTTCCACAAACCACACATGGATCAACCAGTGTCATTGCATGTGTGTTCTTTCCACAAATCACATATGGACCCACTAGAGTCATTGCTTGTGTGTTATTATACTAAAAGTAGCACTAGAGTTATTGCATGTGTGTTCTTTCCACAAACCACTTATGGATCCATTAGTGTCATTGCATGTGTGCTCTTTCCACAAAATCACATACGGACCCACTAGAGTCATTGCATGTGTGTTCTTTCCACAAACCACACACGGATCAACCAGTGGCATTACATGTGTGTTCTTTTCACAAACCACACATGGATCAACTAGTGGCATTTCATGTGTGTTCTTTTCACAAACCACACATGGATCAACCAGTGTCATTGCATGTGTGTTCTTTCCACAAATCAAATTGGACCCACTAGAGTCATTGCATGTGTGTTCTTTTCACAAACTACATGTGGACCCACTAGAGTCATTGTAT